>CM042540.1:21379573-21767073 GCA_023630585.1 Cranoglanis bouderius
GTGAGACCAGCGATGTTGTATGGTTTGGAGACAGTTGCATTGAGGAAAAGACAGGAGGAAGAGTTAGAGGTAGCAGAGCTGAAGATGTTGAGGTTCTCTTTGGGTGTGACGAGGATGGATAGGATCAGGAATGAGTACATCAGAGGGACAGCACATGTGAGATGTTTTGGAGACAAAGTTAGAGAGACCAGGTTGAGATGATTTGGACATGTTCAGAGAAGGGAGAGTGAATATATCAGTAAAAGGATGCTGAGGTTAGAGCTGCCAGGCAGGAGGCCGAGAGGAAGACCAAAGTGGAGGTTTATGGATGTAGTGAAGGAGGACATGAAGGTAGTTGGTCTGAGAGAAGAGGATGCAGGGGATAGGGCTAGATGGAGGCAGATGACTCGCTGTGGCGACCCCTGAAGGGAACAGCCGAAAGGAAAAGAAGAAGAATATATATATATATATATATATATATATATATATATATATATATATATATATATATATATATATATATATATACCCTCCCTGTTTCAGGATATCGCTCCAAACTGGATGAAAGAGCCAGGAGGAAACTGGTCAGATAGGCTACCCACAGCCCAGACTTACACCCTATTCTGTGGAATGACTTGAAGACTGTAGTCCACAAATGGTCACCATCAAATTTAACTGAACTTGAGCAGTTCTGCAAAGAAGAGTGGGCAAATATTGAAGTCTATATGTGCAAAGTTAGTAGAGACATATCCCAACAGACTAAAGGCTGTAATTAAAAAAATAAGGCAAATTAAAGCAAGGGGGTGATCCTTTTTCCAACTCAGTGATTGTTTTTTGTTTTTTTCTTTTTGTTTTTTTTTTCTGACATGTTGGTGTTATATCTTTCACTTGGATGTTATAAGCTCCACTGATTAAATACAGCTGGATAAAACAAAAACTGTGTCCATCTTCATTTCAGGCTGAAAAGCAACAAAATGTGATTATTTTAAAGGGGGGGGAGGTGATTCTTTTTATACCCACTGTAGATTTTCCCTCTTTTCACAGCTTCAAAATGCCTTGCTTTTCTCCCATGGACAGCTCTGTGATCTTCAGGTTGGCTTATCCTTTTTTAAAAACAAAAACAGTCTTCATGGGTGAAATCGACGGCTCAAACCAAGAGTAGATGTTCAGAGCAATTTATTGCTTAAACAATCAATCTAACAGGACACACTTGGGTAACAAGAAACACTTGTCAGTCACATGTTCCAGTATTTTAGCTTGCCTACAATTTGGGTGGTCTGATACAAAATGTGCTATGTTCTATGTTGTTTAACACATCTACATATAAATACCAGGAAATAAAAGCTGAAATGCTAAACTCTCTTCTCAAATTAATCTGTTGATCTCAAAACCAAATATTTCCTTCAAACCGTTCATTTTAGATCAAGCCGATCCACATGTTTTGTGCCTAGCTTATTTGTAAAATTTTTAGCCAATCAGAATAAGAAAACTACAGGCTGAATTAACCACTGGTTTTCAGCAAACTCAGTGGTCATTTGATAATTTTAGTCCCATCCAGATACACATGCCCCTAATTTTCTATGTAAATGTTATCTCATGGTGGGAAAAAAAAGATGTTTGACTGCTGCTACTTGCTACTATTTAGTCTTATAACAGTGACCCTCCCACAGATATGAAATGCTGAATTGTGAAATGATGGAACCTTGGTTCGCCCCAAACTGAAATAAGAGCCTATTCTGTACTCCTGTGCCTTTTTGAGTGCTTAGATACCATGTTTGGAATGAATTTTGATCATATGACCACGTAATAGAAATGTCCAGGTTAGTAGAAAATACAACCCACTAGAACCTCACTCCTCCTGTGGTAATTTTATTGCTGTCCAGTTGCGAGATTTTTATCACTAAAGAGACATGTACAAAATGTATTATAGACATCCCCCTGATAATCTAATCCAATCAAAATGGGGCTATAGTGTGCTGCAGTGCTACAGAGTTAGAAATGACCACAATATTAATTATGTATTAAGAATACCTATGCAGATGTTTTCTGCCTAGCTTATTTGTAAGGCATCCACTTTAAGCCAACCAGTTGTCACAGAGAGGAAGACTGTTAATTTGGAAATGTCAATGCCAGGAGCAAGCAAAGAGAGATCGAGCAATAATATATTGTGAACTGATATTCAATTAACTGAAACAGATGACTCAGAAGAATGTCTGGCACATTGGTGCAATCATAGCATTGGCGCCTCATAGCTCCAGTGTCCCTGGACCAATCTGAGCTCATGTTTTCCCTTGCATCAACGGTTTTCTGATTTCCTCCCATCTCCCAATAAACATGCCCATGCAGGGATTGGCTATACTAAATTGGTGAATTTAATCATAATTCCCATTAATATTGTTCAAGGATAATATAAACCTTTAATGTTAACTCCCTGGTAGCTAGTAACATTAGTTTCTAATGTTGGTAATGGTCATATAACAATAAATTGTGTGGGTGCAGTAATGAAAAGGTTAAACTTAGAGTTTTCCTGATTTATTCTGACAATACTGGTCTACTGTGAGCAAGGTCCTTTGATTGTCTGTTCCACTACCACCACAACCCTCAGGAACAAAACAGTTTTGCTTCCTCTTACAGTTGCAGCCTGCCATTAAAATTAGTATGAAATGAGCAAATGCTATAATTACTGGTGTCCATGCAGCTCATTAGAGTTTAGAAGTTAAAAAACACCCAGGTTTGCTTTAGAATGTAACAAATGCACTCATATTTTGTAGGCGTTTGAAGGACAAAAATAAACCCCCATCCTTTTAGCATTATTGAAGGTGGGAGTAATAAATGTTACTTGATCAAATCAAATACTACTCAAATCTAATTAGCTATTAACAGTGTTTGACAAGACTTATTTGTTTTTATCAGTTGTTTAAAGTTGTAGAAAACCAGTTTCAGAGCAGTCTGTGTGTTTTTGAGTCAAGATCTAAGGAAGTGGTTTGAACAAATGTTTATGAGATTAAATGCAACCTTTGTTGCTATTGGCACTGTGGGCATAGAGAGTGGAATAGTGTGTGTGTGTGTGTGTGTGTGTGTGTATGTAGGTATGCAAGCTACACAGTATTTTAGCATGACCTAAACATGAGAGAGAGAGAGAGAGAGAGATTGAGAGAGAGAGAGAGAGAGAGAGAGAGAGAGAGACAGACTTGACTTTTACAATCCTTTATTTACACCAGTCACATTATACAATACAGTGCAAGTGACTTCGAAATTAAATTAATGGATAGATGAATAAATATATAAATAATATTAATACCTATTTGATTTTAAAAAACGGCTTTTTTACGTTAAAAAAAATGTTTTGCATTAAAAAGGTTGAGCAGCACTTTGAAATGTTTTCAGTGTAAAAGAGTATTAAAAACCAGTTCTCATTCATCAATAAAACAGATAATACTCTCGTAGCACCATTTCAGTGTAAAAGTGTTCAGGTCATTCATTGATTTAAAGAAGTTAAAATATACCTTAACCCGAGCTTTCACTAAAGCTCTGAATACAGAAGTGGGACTGATCACTCGTCTCTTCTCCACTTGGTTTTTACGAGTTATGTAGATTGCTATTTTTGCTTCTCCTACAACAAAATTGATCAGTTCCCATTTTTGTTTTTTTGCTTGTTGGTATCCTGCACCAAAAATAAAACGTATCTGGGACCATTTTTCACCAAACAAATTAAAAATAGTTTTCAGCAGCTCAAACAGAGGGTTAAGTCTTTTACATTCTGTGTAACAATGAAAAACCGTTTCTGTTTCATTACAGAAGGGACATGTGTTTAAAACATCAGGATTTAGTTTAGAGATTAAAACATTGACTCCCACAGCACCATGTAAAATTCTCCACTGTAGGTCACCGGCTCTTTTCCTAAGTGGCATTTTATAAAACACCCTCCATACTTAATGTCCTCTGAAATCCTGAGTTTCTTTCTCCACACTGTGTCCACCTGTCCGTTAAGTATCCTTTTATTTATCACTTTCACACAGCATTTATAAATTTCTTTCCCTTTTGCTTCGTAAATTGGTAAAACATGTCCTTTTTCTGTGTCGAGATAAATGCCCTCATATCCATTTAGTTTGGGTAAAAGTCCAAGTTCTGGAAAGGGGTCACCTTTGTCTGGTGTTTCTGTTCCTTGCTGATATTCCTTAATCAGGTTCAGCTCCTCCACTGACAGTCTGTTGATCCATCGTTCTATGATGTCCTCTGTATGCCATAGTGACCTCAGGCCGAGTTCCTCTGCCACCGCTTTTACATCCTTAAACTCCAGTCCTGCGGTGTCCACTAGTCTCCTGAGTGTTGTGAACTTGTTTGATTGTGTGATTCGATCAATACCTGGAGAACTGTCGTTAATGTCCATTCATCCTCCTCCCACTAAAGGCTCTTCTAGGAGCCAGTACAGTGAGACAGCAGGGCCTTGAGATCCACATTCAAACAGAGACCATGTTTTAAAAACACTGAGATAAAAGTTAGACATGTTGGAAACATTTAAAACAGTAGGGTTCATTACAAATAACGTGCGATCGCAATCAAAATCATTAACTTTCTTCAATATAAAACTTGTAACATCTCCCCAAACCAGGGAATCAGAACTGATCAGGTACTTTTGTATGGTTTGAAACCAGAAGGCTGTGGTTCTGCTTTTGATGTCTACCAGTCCCTGACCGCTTTCTTCTTTGGGGAGAAAGAGAACGCTCTGCGGAACCCAGTATAGTTTGTCCCACACAAAACTAACTAGTACAGCTGTGGCCAAAAGTTTTGAGAATGACACAAATATTAATTTTCACAATGTCTACTGCTTCAGTGTTTTTAGATCTTTTTGTCAGATGTTACTAACTGTTACTGAAGTATAATCACAAGCATTTCATAAGTGTCAATGGCTTTTATTGACAATTACATGAAGTTTATGCAAAGAGTCAATATTTGCAGTGTTGACCCTTCTTTTTCAAGACCTCTGCAATTCGCTCTGGCATGTTGTCAATCAACTTCTGGGCCACATCCTGACTGATGGCAGCCCATTCTTGCATAATCAATGCTTGGAGTTTGTCAGAGTTTGCGGGTTTTTGTTTGTCCACCCGCCTCTTGAGGATTGACCACAAATTCTCAATGGGATTAAGGTCTGGGGAGTTTCCTGGCCACGGACCCAAAATGTCGATGTTTTGTTCCACGAGCCACTTTGTTATCACTTTTGCCTTGTGGCAAGGTGCCCCATCATGCTGGAAAAGGCATTGTTTAATCACCAAACTGTTCTTGGATGGTTGGGAGAAGTTGCTCTCTGAGGATGTTTTTGTACCATTCTTTATTCATGGCTGTGTTCTTAGGCAAAATTGTAAGTGAGCCCACTCCCTTGGCTGAGAAGCAACCCCACACATGAGTGGTCTCAGGATGCTTTACTGTTGGCATGACACAGGACTGATGGTAGCGCTCACCTTTTCTTCTCCGGACAAGCTTTTTTCCAGATGCCCCAAACAATCGGAAAGGGGATTCATCAGAGAAAATGACATTACCCCAGTTCTCAGCAGTCCAATCCCTGTACTTTTTGCAGAATAGCCGTCTGTCCCTGATGTTTTTCCTGGAGAGAAATGGCTTCTTTGCTGCCCTTCTTGACACCAGGCCATCCTCCAAAAGTCTTTGCCTTACTGTGCGTGCAGACGCACTCACACCTGCCTGCTGCCATTCCTGAGCAAGCTCTGCACTGGTGGTGCCCCGATCCCACAGCTGAATCAACTTTAGGAGATGGTCCTGGAGCTTGCTGGACTCTCTTGGGTGCCCTGAAGCCTTCTTCACAACAGTTGAACCTCTCTCCTTGAAGGTCTTGATGATCCGATAAATGGTTGATTTAGGTGCAATCTTACTAGCAGCAATATCCTTGCCTGTGAATCCCTTTTTGTGCAACGCAATGATGGCTGCACATGTTTCCTTGCAGGTAACCATAGTTAACAGAGGAAGAACAATAATTTGAAGCACCACCCTCCTTTTAAAGCTTCCAGTCTGTTATTCTAACTCAGTCAGCATGGCAGAGTGATCTCCAGCCTTGTCCTCGTTAACACTCTCACCTGTGTTAACAAGAGAATCACTGACATGATGTCAGCTGGTCCTTTTGTGGAAGGGCTGAAATGCAGTGGACATGTTTTTTTGGGATTAAGTTCATTTTCATGGCAAAGAGGGACTTTGAAATTAATTGCAATTCATCTGATCACTCTTCATAACATTCTGGAGTATATGCAAATTGCCATCATAAAAACTGAAGCAGTAGACTTTGTGAAAATTAATATTTGTGTCATTTTCAAAACTTTTGGCCATGGCTGTAGAGCTTGTACCTTCTCAATTAACCCAGTAGGGGGCTCCAGGTAAGCTAAGCGATGCCATAGCATTGAGGCTACTAAGTTATTAGTCACTAGTACCCTCCCCTTGAGTGACATATTTGGTTTGAGCCATTCCCATTTTTTTAGTTTGCCTTCTATTTTTTCCTTAACTCCTTCCCAGTTTTTCTTTTCTTCATTTAAGTAAATTCCCAGGTATATAAATTCTCCTTTTTTCCATTCTAGCCCACCTGGTAATTTTGGCAAACCTTGTGACCAACTTCCTATTGCGATTGCTTCGCTCTTTTTCCAGTTGGTTTTGGAGGAAGAAACTAAGCCAAAATCAAAAACCACCTTTTCTAAAATCTTGATCTCGGTTTGGTTTTGTACTAAAATCATGACATCATCAGCATAAGCAGATAAAACATGTGGAACATTAAAACCAGGTACAATAAAACCATTTACAGAGTCTCGTAGTTGATGTAAAAAAGGTTCAATCGCTAGAGTGTATAACATACCTGATAATGAACATCCTTGTCTTATTCCCCTCTGTACTTTAAAAGGTGCACTTAACCCTCCGTTGATCTTGAGTACACTTTCAACATCCTGGTACATCACCTTCATCATCGCTATAAGACTGGGGCTGAGACCAAATGCCCCCAGAGTTTTCCAGAGTTACTGATGCTCAACCCTGTCAAAAGCTTTTTCTTGGTCCAGTGAAATCAGACCAAGATCGACTGCCAATGACCTAGAGATGTCCAAAATATCCTGAATTAATGAGATATTGTCAATGATGGACCTATTGGGAACACAATATGTTTGGTCTTTTTGGATTATGGAGTCCATGATGTCTCTGAGACGGTTAGCCAGCGCTTTTGACATAATTTTATAGTCTGTGCATAGCAGTGACACTGGACGCCAGTTCCTAATGTCCTGGAGATCTCCTTTTTTGGGGAGAAGTGTAATCACTGCTCTCCGGCTGCTCAGGGGTAGACACATTTTTCTGCAGCTTTCCTGAAGGCCTGCCAGCAGATCTTCTCCCAGTTCTTTCCAGAAGAACCTGTAGAATTCCACTGCAGGCCATCGATTCCAGGTGCTTTTCCTCCTGACATGGTGTTCAATGCAGCCTGAAGCTCCTCCAGAACCAGCGGACCTTCTAGTGCTGCGTTGTCCTCTGAGGAGACTTTTGGAAGTCCCTGGTAGAAGGTGTCTAACAGCTCCTTGTTGTCCCTGTGTTCACTCCTGTACAGGTCTTGGTAAAATTTCATGGCATACCGTCGGATCTCATTAGTGTGTGTTATGTCTTGTCCTTTTCCGGTGTGAAGTGTATGTATGAATCTGCTCTGTCCACTCTTTTTTTCCAGTCCAAAGAAGAACTTTGATGGAGCATCCATTTCGTTAGCTCCTTTGAATCTGGACCGGATGAGAGCACCTTGCGCTTTTGTACCCAATAAATCCACCATTAACGCTTTTTTCACTTTGAGGTTCTCAACATGCCTTCTATCTCCTGTGGACTCAACCAAAGCCTGGAGTTCCACTATTCTTATCTCCAGGTCATTTAATGACTTGGTAATGTCCCATGTGATGTTGACCGTGTACTCACGACAGAGCTGCTGGATTAAAACCTTACCATGGTCCCACCATTGTCTACAGGAGGAGAATAAACCCTTCTCATTTTTTTAGGTCCAAAAAGATCTAAAAGCCTCAGTAAAATTTGCATCGTCTAGTAAAGACACATTAAAATGCCAGTACGCACTTTTGGGCTTCAGATTTGCAATAAAAACTCTGCATGTAACTAGAGAATGATCAGAGAAGCAAACTGGTGTTATTAAGCTAGATTTAAAAACATTAAAATGATGTTTTAAACAGTAGAATCTGTCTAATCTAGCTAGAGAAATAAGACCATCTCTAAAATGTGCCCATGTGTACTGTCGTTCGGTTACATGTAGTCTTCTCCATACATCTACCAGATCATGAGTTTTTATGAGGTGTGTTAATGTATTCTTCGATGCTGCATGAGTTTCTCTGTGGTTCCTGTCTATGGAGTCATTTTGTGTGCAGTTAAAATCTCCTCCAATAAACACATAATCGTTGGGGTCACAGCTGGTTAAAAGTTCACTTAGTTTGTTTAAAAATAAAACTCTTTCGGGACCTCTGGTTGGAGCATAAACATTAATTAGCGTCAGTTTGAAGCATTCATATTTTGCATTGATTAAAATTAGTCTGTCAGCGATCACTTCCTGTTTGGTATAAGATTCAGGTAAAAAGTGTTTTGCAAACAGAACCCCTACTCCTGCGCTCACTGAGCTCTCGGAGCTTAACACTACTTCCCCTTCCCATTCTAAATTCCATTTACACTTATTGCCTTTGTCACTATGGCTTTCCTGCATGAACATTACATCTATTTGCTTTAATTTAACTAGATCATAAAGTTCTTCTCGTTTTCTTGCATCTCTTCCTCCCCTTATATTTAAGGAAGCAATGTTGAAATGAGTCATGACAAGAAAAGGAAAAAAAAGAAAAATAAAGAGAGAGTAATCATCATCATTGCACAGGCTTTAGTTTATACACTCTCCTCATCTTCCTGAATCAGATCTTGCCTTGCTTTCGTTAAAAACTTTCTTAGTCTGCTTTTTTCCGGATCTGTGAAGTTCTTGTTCTTTTTCTTTATTACGGTAGTAATAGATTTCACGAAGTTGTGTTTATTTGGGAAGTATTGCTCTATTTTGACTCCTTTCATATTTTTGTTTTTTTGAAGAAACTGTTTAATTTCTTTTTCTTTGTATGTTCCTGTTTGTTCGTTACCGATCTGTCTGTCCGTTACCGATCTGTCCATCACTGTCTGTTTCTACACTGGTGTCCTGGTCGCTGCTCAGTTCTGTCTCCGTTTCACTGCCAGTTCTGATCTGCTTTTCTTTTTTTGTTTCAGCTAAACCTTTTTTTCTGGATTGTGAGCCACTGCTTCCTTCTTTTAATTTTCTTTTTGACCTGACCAGAGTAAAGCCACTATCATCTATGGCCACGTCTATGTCTGTACACTCATCAGTGTTTTGGCTGTCAGCTGGCTGTGTATTAATTTCAATGTTTTTTATTCACGTTACCTTGTGATTTTTCATTTTCTGTCTCCATATGATTTATTTTTGGTTCAGTATTTTTTCTCCCTTCCTGAGTTTCTGTGTTTGTTTCCTGCTGTTTATTTTCTTCCTGATCCTCTGTGTATGTGTTATCCTCTACACTGTCCTGTTTATCTTCACCCTGTTCCCTTTCCTGATTATTCTCTTTTACGGTTCCTGTCCCCTGTTCACTTGTTGCCTGTCCCTTGGGACAGTTCTTAACTTGGTGTCCCTCCTGGCCGCACCCAAAACACTTTAAACCTCCGGAAGTTGCAAAAATAGTGAACTCCTCTCCATCCAGCTTTAATTTGAATGTTACATTTAGATCTTCTTCTCTGTTGTTGAGAACCATGAAAGCCTGTCTCCTATAGGAGTAGATATGCTTCAGCTCTGGGTCTTTACAGCCTGTAGGTATCATTTTGATAGGTGATATTACTTTACCGAATCTGGACAATTGTTTACAGAGATCTTCATCATCAATAAAGGGGGGCACATTAGATAAGATCACTCGTTTAGCGGGGGCGCTAAGGGGGAAAACTTTCACCAACGTGATGTAGCGTAAATTATACAAAAAGGGGCATTATTATGCATTATTCTTTTCCACGAGAATAATGTAATGGATCAACTTTAAACATGAAACGAAACAGAAGCGCACGCTTGGATTCAACGCACCTTTTTAAAGGAGGCGAGTTTTAAAGCGTGCCCGCGTTATCTACAGGAATGTGTAGTAACTCGGATGAATCTGCAACGTTTAAAATAATATTCTCCACCAGTTACGATTTACGTAACAAATTAAAAGATGTGTAACACGTTTAAATGTATTCTCCAATTTATGTAAGGAATTAGCTCGGCTGGCGTGAAATATATCTATATATCTAATCAACGCGTGTTGTGACCAGTTATAAATATACATCAGCCATGAAAGGGAATTTATATAGGTGCACATATACATATAGATAATTAACTACAACGGATTATAATTAATTATGAGTATGTATGTGGCCTGGATCAGCTTTATGAACTCTAAAGAGCGAGTTTATCCTTCTGGCCAGGAAGAATTAACTCACGGAGTTTGTTATTAAAGATAGAGCCGGTAATCGAGATCGGAGCGTTTAAGGGACTCATCCCGTCAACAAAACAGAGAAAATCAAGCGTGGGATAATAGATTTTAATAGCTATATGTGACTATGGATACACACGACTAACTCTAAGCAAAACATACATATATACACATCTATATACAGGGAGAGAAAAGGGATAGAGAGAAAGTAATGAAAGAAAGGGGAGCAGACAAAAACACAACTAATTAGCCTTTTTCAGAACCAGCACGAACTTAATTCTCCTGTAACACAGGGGTACAATCTTAAACGCAGATATAGGTCATTAACTATACTTGCATAGCCTCAAGGTTGAGAGTTTGCATGAGGTCGTGTAGAGTTCGCTGGTTTGTTGTTGTTTGGAAAGGCGTGAGCCCGGAGGTAGTTGCATCTTGTGTCCGGAGAGAGAGAGATCCTGGCTTCCTCTTCCCGGGGCACGTGGCCCCGGGGGAGAGAAACCGGAAGAAGTGAAGTTGAGAAGTGAAGTCAAACTCTGAAGTCTAACTCTCAAATCCCAAAGAAGAAGAGAAGAGGAAGAAGTGAGCGTGGTGTTGTTTTAAAACAACACCAGCGCACACGCCTCTTTGGGCTATGGGCCAATCAGGAAGTTGGGTTTGCATGTCCGGATGACTCTCTTTGTCTGGTCTCGGACCCTAATTTAAATGTCCAGGGAGGAGCTGGCTTATACCGTCTTATAAATGAAATTAAAGGAAAAACATGAAATGATGTATCCCATTGCAATGTGATATGCATAATCAATCCGGGTATCTCGAGACGATTAACTACATACCAAATTCGATGGATTTGTGAAGAATATTACAAATAAAACCTGGTTACAGACATTTAAAATGATGTGCTAGATTAAAACTATTTAAAGTCATTAAGGTTAGTTAAACACACAATATATGTAAACAAAATAACATCACACTATTTAGACATGGAATAATTACATATAATTACATGTTACATTGAAGAGAGAGGGGTTTCTCCATTGTGTGTGTAAGGTAAGCGTGGGGGTGTGTGTGTGTGTGTGTGTGTCGTAAAGTAAGTGTGTGTGCGTGTCTGTGTGTGTGTGTGTGTGTGTGTGTGTTGGATCCCTGCTGACGAACTAATCATGAAGTTTCCCAGAAGTTCAGTCATCAAAGGTTTCTTTTATTGCAGGGGTAAGTCCTGTGTGGGTCCCAGAGAGACTTTTTGCATTCCAAAGGGGCATCTGGCCGCAGGAGGCCTCTCGGGGTTACTCTATGTTTAGTTTGGGTTAATGTAGAAATCAGTTTGAGAATAGATCATACGCTACAGTGATTTTGATGACGACGCCATTAGAAACTACAACCTCGGCCTTGTGAACCTCATCCACAAATATGACCACCGCCTTATTCATCCGTGCGGCGGTTATAATGCTCTTCGCCCCGATTAGTTTAGCCACCGCTGCAGCGCATTCCTCTACCGAGCACGCGGCCGTCACTAACACTTTAAACCCGTGCCTCCGGGTTAAGTTTTTAAACGCCATGATGCCGGCAGCAAGCTTCCCGCGCCGGCATCTTACACACACTCAAACACACACCCACACACACACTCAAACACACACCCACACACACATACACACACACTCACACACCCACACCCACAGAAAAACGCACTACTCACCACTCACGCACTTTGCACACTATACAACACAAAACAACACAAAAAGATAGCAAAAGATAGAGTTTTCACTTGCACGCTCCATCCACGCTCACACACTCACTCACGCATGCGCAGAGAGAGAGAGAGAGAGAGAGAGAGACCAAACTTCAGGAAAGGAAACAATATCCCTCCTTGCAGTGTGTGTGTTAATTTGGAAGTCTATGTGTGCTACTTCCTGTTATAAGAGTGTGTCTCTGTAACCCAGCCATGTTGTGAGTTTCCCACATGGTTAAGCACAAGGATAGAAGTACAGAGGACTGCGATACCCTTTCTCAAATGCCACGTGTAAAACAATTGGGAGATAAAAAGAGAGGGCCAGTTGGGATAATGGTTGGAATAGAAGAACTAGTTGAAAGCAACTGAAGACAGAAATGTCTACGCCCTACATTTCAGCTTGTCAGAGCTGCCAGTAAACAGCTGCATAATGAAAATAGTCACTTAAGAAACATTGCAGCTTTCTACAGATATGAAGCAATAACTCTAAGGTTAAGTTTAGAGTTTGTTTAACCATATCAGTGGAACGCTTTAGGAATGGCAGTACTTTTAATACATTTGTCCTGTTTACGGGAACCACAACCAAATTTATTGCATCATTACTCGATGCCAGTGCTGTAGTCATCACCTTGCTGAAAATGCTTGCCACTTGACTCAAATCTGCTCAAATCTGAGTCACCAGTGAGAAAGTCTGAGTTTTCACATACAGTGGAATCTGTAGAATGATGAAATGACAAAGTTGAAATTAAGAATGCCAGTTTTAAATTAGACTTTTTAATTATTATTTTTTTATTCTACATTAGATGATTAATAAAATACAGTTTAATCTGATTCAAAATACCAAGAATATTGCTGGGAACTAGACTCAAGTGTAAGAAAAATTACAAATCATGTATCTTGACTTTTTGTCAAATGATCTATCATGACTTTTTCATTATTTAATTTTATGTGTGAAATGGCTAATAAACATTAGCTGGAATGTTTTAGATAGAGCAAGGTCAATCCGCCAAACTGAATACGATTGAAAAAGCATTTTTAATTTTTACATTAGTTACTGATGTCAACTAAAGAAAAAGTACCCCTAGGAACAAGCAGAAAGTTTTTTTTTAAGGCAAAACATCACTAAGGAAAAACTCTAGCTTGGTGATCTGGGAAAAGGCACAAATAGGGGGTATACAGAGGATACAGCACATAGATGTCCATGACCATGAGAGAAATGTGCTAAAGAACCCAGGATAAAATTAGCTAGCATTGACAGACTGCCAGCATGATCTGTGAATTCTTGCACTGACAGTTCCTCAGCTCGAGTTCATAAGTTCAACTAGAGATGTGCGTGGAGCTATTTTTTTAAACCACAGTTGGTTACCAAAATATAAGCAAATTAGTAGCCTAATTTAACCTGAAGCCTGACCAGGCAGTTACTAAGGATGCTGTAAATGCAGGGTGATGGAAGGGTCTTTACTTGCATCACGTGAGGGTCATATTTAACCACTTGCACGTGGCTGCATAAAAATAGAAACCTCCTGCTTTTGTGACTTTTTTGTTGTGTCCTGCATGATCCCAATCCTGATGCACACATCTAGTCTCAATCAGATGCCACTGTGAACACTTCTATCAAGCTTTCTAAAACAACAAAAAATAAATGAATAGTGAGCCTACTATTCATATCTGTATTTGTTTTCATTTGGTACACATTATCTGTTCATTTTGAATAATATATTCACATTCAGTTTCAACACAATCCCTCACTGCAGCAGATAAAAAGTTAAAACTATTTAGACAGATCAAATCTGTAATCTGATGTGTTTCATTTAGCTGGCTCACCTGAAATTTACTATGACAGAGAAAACTCTACACTAAAAATGAAGCTATTATAATTAGAATTAACTAATTTATTAATGCTACAGTACATAGGACTTTTCTTTGTTAAAAATGGTAAACAAAACATGATTGCTGAGTCAGTTGAGAAGTAAATACTTTGTACTATGATGTTGCTGAGATGCTGTATTTCAATCCAAACAGTTTGGAGTCAAACCGGCATTTATTACTATATAGGCTCGTAAATGACAGCTAATATAGTTGTCATGTTTGATTTAAATCTACCTCGTGGAAGAGGAAAGATGTGGAAAATGTGATGCAAAAGTACCATCTGTCTAAAAACCAATACAGAGGGGGAAACCAAAACACCATTGGTGGTGGACATCTCAACACTCTTTAATGTCCTCAAGCCAGAACATCAGTGGTTTAATGTGATTGACATGGCAAATGATGTGTGGTCTGTGTCACCGGGTGAAGAAGTTCAGCCATGGGCTGGGATTTATTGTGAATAAAAAGCAATATACCTGGACCAGATCGCCCCAAGGTCTTCACAACAGTCCCACAGTTCTTTCTTAGAAATTAAGCATATAGTTGTTGTTCCAACCTCTGCTGAAAAAGAAATGTACAGTCCTGTCTGACTTCAGTGCTAACTTGATGCAGTTTCCCATACAGTATTGGGAAGAGATTTTCACTTTTGTTTTTCAAATGAATTCACCAGCAAGCTACATGGTATTTCGGAAAGGATCATATTTTTTTTTTTAAATTGTATTTATATTAACTAATTTCTGACTGTGGGTTAAAACTACTACAGGGCATAGTTCCTTTTTAATAATAATAATAATAATAATAATAATAATAATAATAATAATAATAATAAATAGAGCTGCAAACAGCAATTACAGGGGCAATCACAACAGAGGCAAAGTAGGCGCTAAGCAAGCATCGGTGCATGACCAACAGTTCGGTTTGGTCTATCAACATGAAATCAACTTATTGCTGGCATGGACTAAAGATGATCTGAGTCAAATTTGGTGAACATTGAATGAATGGTCCGAAAAGCAAAAAATATGCTTTTTTTTAATATCTTGTGAGCACCAAGTGGTGCTGTTCCGAAACTGTGCAGGTATCCTCAAGTCATGATGGCTATGACATATACTAAGTTTGGTATGAATACACTAAAGCGCTATGGGTATATAGCCTCACGTACATTTTGGTGTGCTCATGATCAAAATTATTTACATGTTATTCGAGAACAGATTGACTACTCAACTAACATTTGATAATTTTTTATTGCCATGGTCTGAAGATGATCTGATTTGATTTTCATGAAAATCAGACAAACCTTCTAGGAGGAGTTTGACAAAGTAGGTTTTCAGAAAATTCAAAATGGTGAAACAATTTTTATGATGATCATCGGCATGAGCCAAGGAATCAGAGGAAAAGGGAATTTTGTTTCTATCCCTTATGGTTCAAAAGTTATTAGCATAAAAATGAGTGCAACTTTGAGCTGTGGCGCTAGGGATAGCTACTCTAAATTTGCTATGGTAACATTTCAGACTGTCTCCTGTCTGTGTGCTTTCCTATGCACGGTTCTCTGGGATGCCATAAACTTAAGAGCGGAAGAAGAAGAAGAACAAGAACAACAACAATTACAATAGGTGCCTACACACCTACGGTGCTTGGCCTATAATAATAATAATAATAATAATAATAATAATAATCATAACCCTCTTGTTCTTAATCTGACCAAAGAAGGCTAAAGGACAAACCATACAGTATGTTATATTTTTTTTAGTAAATCAGTGTTCTTACATTTTTGTATTTCTTAAAGTGTCATCAATCAGCACAGTTAGAACAGTTATCAACCAATCAGATTCTGTGGTCGGAACAAACTGTTGTATAATTTACAATATCAGACGTATCACCCAAGGGGCAACTGTAATAAAAAAATATAACCAAAATAGACTGAACTATGATCTGCTTCAAATGCTGAAAGAAAAAGAAAAATCAATAAAATCAATTAAATTCCCAGGTGCAAAGACATCAAATCTATTAACATATAATGAAAGCTTAAAAGACAATACATTAAGACAATAAAAGAAAAAATAAAATATATTACACTCATTGAGTGAAAGAGATGGTGAGAGAGTACAAAGGAGTGGTGCAGGATACAGGGAGATCCTGACACCAAAGACACTGCCATAACCCTCCAGTGATTTTCATATACTTTTGCATATACTGTACTGTGGGGTCCAATAGTCTGAGAGCAGTGGTGTAATGTAACGGAGTAATAATACTTCTTTACAGTACTTAAGTATTTTTTGGGAGAATCTGTACTTTACTTGAGTTTTTATATTTCTATCAACTTTCACTTTTACTCCACTACATTTCCTAAATAAAATGTATACTTTTACTCCAATACATTTCCCAAAGCATCTTTCGTTACTACAAAATAAAATCGGAAGAACACAGACCGCAAGCAAGCAGATTTGACGAATCAGTGATTGCAAGTTAGATCACTGGTTAAGTCCCATTACGCAAACGAGTGCTCTCAAAGCTAAGGTTAAGTTTCAGTTTCCACTCAAGCCTAGGAGTTCCACTCGACAATATTGACAATGTTAGTTATTAGCAGACAGCCCAACTCTCCCGGATTGCAATAGCGGCCCCTTGACGCTCGCAAATTTATTTATTTCATTTGTTTTTTTTTTAGAGCGAGCGAGTTCAATGGTAATTTCTAATAGGCCTAGTAGACGGGCTCTAGAGAAACCGAGAGAGCGAGTGACAGACGTGGTGAGAGAGTGACACACTTGTTGCTCAAACTGTGTATAGTACAATATTAAAGTTCTGCCATACTGCAGAAGACAGATGGTCAGCCATATGGTGAGTTGTTTACTCTGAAAGTTTTGCAATTTGTCAAATTGAATGACGTTGCTCCTGACAAAGCTGCTAGAGACAGCTCTTTGTTCCTTTCGAGAGCTTCAGCTTGAAGACTTTGTTTTGTAGGCTCCATTTTTAAGGTGGTGTACATGCTTAAAAAGAATAAACTTTTTGTATTAACAGCATTTACTTGTACTTTTACTTTCAATACTTAAGTACATTTAACATTAAAAAAAAAAATTCATACTTAAGTACAATAAATATCAGATACTTTAAGACTTTTACTCAAGTAATATTCTAAAAGGTGACTTTAACTTTTACCGAAGTCATTTTCTGTAAGATATCTATACTTTTACTCAAGTGTGGCTTTCAGGTACTTCATCCATCACTGTCTGAGAGCACTAGTGAAAATGCTTCTGTTTGGCATTCTTTTTCAATTTAACACAAAGGTGATATCAGCAACAACTTATGAAAAATAGGATCTTAGAACTATTTACCTGAATTTCAGAGTTTCTTAGTATTTGGTATGTCCCCTTTTTGCATTAATGACAGTGTGCACTCGAGTTTGTGTAAAACCTGATGATCCATGTTAGATCAAATCCATCAGCATGTCATCTGAATATATGCTTCAATGGAAGGGATAAGACTCACTGGAAAATCTGACCTTTTGTACAGTGGAGTTAACATGGTCAATATCACAAATTTGCTTGCATTTAAATAAGGACCTAGAAATTAAAAAAATAAAAAATTGAATATTGAATAGTCCAGATGTTGCATATTTCATTTTTTCCTTTCTTTCTGTTCCCATATTTTCAATGTGGCCTCAGACGTTTGGACCCCACTGTACATTTCTCTCTTTTGTCTCCTGCTGCACAATTTGGCAACACTTACTCCTCATTTTCCACATATTACGACATAAAAACCATTACACACACCCACATGTGCGACTGCTTGCCAAGCAGAAAGGTGACATTCACTGATGGAATAATTAGGGTTTGGCAGCTCACATCAGGACACTGATACTCATAATGATGACTGGGTAAGTGATAATGACCCTGAGAATTGTTATGAAAATAGACAACAATGAAAGATAGAGCAACATAAGGATGATGACTATTATCACTGCAAATGAGCTGATAATAATCATTAAGAAGCAGACAAAAGCAACTTATTCACTGGTGATCCAACATAATACTGTGTGATCTTTAGATAGCATCTCCTCTCTGGTGTTAAAAAAAAAAAGGTGAAAAGACTAGCAGCAGGGGAATGCCGTTAAATTACTGTAATTTACCATGTGGAAAATGTAATATGTGACAAAGGTAAACCATGAATTATTACAGTAGTTACACTTTGGGGGAAAAAAACAGACTATTTACTATTACTATTATTTTACAGTCATTTACCAGGTGGTAAATTCATATAATAAACTGTATTCACATAATATTACAGCAAGCAACCTTTTAAGAAAAAGAAGAGTTATGAGAAGATGTTACGTAATCACAGGGAGGGCAGGATGCAATCGCTGGAGAAATGGTAGTTTATTTAGAAAAGGGGAAACACAAAGGAACAGGCAGGGTCCAAAAACAAACAATAATCCACAAGAAACAGGAACATGAATAATCCAAAAAGGGCACAGAAGGTAATCCAAAAGGGTGAGGCAGTATCCACAAAACACAGTATATGAAAAGAAAAGAAAACGAAACAAGACAAAAACACACATTGCTAGGCTATGGTCTATGAACAAGAACTATGATCTATGGGCTATGGGCGAGAGAGTGCGAGAAGGTAGCAGGCGTACAGCACATGCTTAAACAAACTCTAATACTCCACGTCTAAGTGGAAACGGGAAGAGGTTTAAATACACAAACTTAAAAAAGCACAAGCACGAAACACCTGAAACTAATAATGACATAAAACAGAAAACCAATGAACATAAGGAGGCGGAGACATGACGTAAACCAAAACAAAAGCACATGGCAAAGTAAACATAACGAGAGTCCATGAATGAATCAGTCCAGCGGTTTTTGTGAATGAAGGGAAATGCGCTGCTCGGCAGTTCTCCGTAGCAGCACGGAGCGTGGAATGCAGAAGTCTGTCGCTTGCTTCGCGAGCGACACCGAATGCGTTGCCGGATGTCCTCAATGGCAGCTTGGAGGAGGAAATGCGGAAGTCTGTCATTCGCTCTGCGAACGATGCCGCATGAAAGAGGTTCTCTAACAGAAGAGTTATGTTTATTTCATTGTAATTATTTATTTTATTTATTTGATTTTTCTTCTATTAATTATTGTTGTATAGTAATTAAACTTTCCAAAAAAAACAGATAATTACTGTTACTTGTCAGGTCAACTCAGACTACATACTCCAGTTCCCAGCATACAGCACGGACTACAAACATGGCTGACTCCACTTCCCAGAACACACACACACACAGCTGTTCACAATCACCAGACTCAGGGTTGCCAACTCTCATGCGTTTGGCATGAGACACACGCTTTCGGGCTCTGTCTCACAATCTCATGCTGCCCAAGTAAATCTCACGCCAAATTAAATAACAAGCCAACGTAAAAATACAGCATAGTCACAAATCTGCTCATATGATTTTCTTACTGTCAGTATCCAGATCCAGTATCCAGGTGTAGGGTTTAATTACACCCATGAAGCCTGGCAACTTTTTGATTGGACCAGTCTGAATCGGCTGGATTCTGTACCAATCACATTTCCTCCCGCACTGCTGTATAAGGTCACTGTCTATAAGCCGACGGAGATGTTGTTGTGAAATTTAATTGTTTGTGCACACAAATCATTCAATTTACATGTATAAAATAGCTATTATTCAATCATTCTTTACCGGAAATGTAGCCTGCGTCAGACAGTTTTATTGAGATTTGAAAAACAGTTGTGATCATTAAGATTGCAGATGAGTATTCTAATGTATTTAAAGACGAGAAAGGTTAAAGACATTGGAAAAGACAGGGACAATATTTTAAAGTCCCCGTGAAGTGCCTTGAAACGAACAGCGTTATTTAATGTGTGGACATAATTTCCACGGCGGGACATATCGATCAGCTCCGCCCCTTGTAAAATAGCCAGTAGCTTTTAGCTTATCTCACAGCCTGGGCTAAGACGTATTTTTTTCCTTTTTTTCCCCTTTACTGTATTTAATTTAATAACATGGTCAAATACAAAGCAAAAAGAAGTCAACTGCATTGTTTAACAGTTCAG
Organism: Cranoglanis bouderius; assembly: GCA_023630585.1. Lineage (NCBI taxonomy): Eukaryota > Metazoa > Chordata > Actinopteri > Siluriformes > Cranoglanididae > Cranoglanis > Cranoglanis bouderius. The sequence continues at coordinate 21,399,692 of CM042540.1, forward strand.
AGAACGTGAAATAAAATAAAAAAAACAAAAGTAACAACAACAGCTATAGAAAAGAACATATTAATGTTTGGGCAGTTATATGAATTTGAAAAGCTTTATAATTTTTTTTTACCATTTTCACAAGTTTCTTGTTTTGTATTCTCATGTTTGAAAGGGTTTTCAAGTATACCTTAAAATCAGTGTTACAGAAGATAGAGTTTTTTTGTTTGTTTGTTTTGCTTTTTAGTTCCTCTTGTCTTGTGAATATAAAAGTTTGCTAAATAAAGTAAAATATCATATGGTTTTAAATTTAAGGTTTTGTTAAATTTTGTTGTCATATCCATTTTAAAGTCAACCCAAAATGAGGTAGAAATAACAGATTGATATTTATATGGTAGATAAATGGTGAGGTTTAATCCATCTGGATTTACATGGAGGATTGGATCAGACAAGAATGGAGTTTCTTATAAAATTATTATTAAAATGTTTATCAAAAATGGAAAGAGCATTTACTAAAACTTGGGGACTTTGTAACGTTGAATCATTAATATCTACAACTGAAGATTTGGTTAAAGTTAGTATGCCACTAATTCTTTTTCATTTACAAGTGTATAATTGCCCATTCTTGTCAATAAGCTGGTTTATAATTAATACATTATGTTACTCTGGAACCAAATCTCCATGTACAATGACTTGTTATAAAGGATATTACCATTGTTCCAGATAAAACATCTACTGGGAGAGAAATTGTGCTTGTACCATCACAACGCTTGATTGTGATAACTAGCCAGGCTAAGCCGTACTTGACAGTTAATACCATGGATTTTTATAATGTTGGGGGCGGGACAGTTCGATTATAGAGAGCATGTGATTGGACTGAAAATCTGATGAGATGCTAAAGTGCAGAATGATGTCATCCAAATTGTTGATCCGTATTGGTGGTAGAGAGACCATAAATTTTGAATTCATATATCTTCAAAATGCAAATTTTGTCATCGTTTTGGAGCACACCAGCTTATAGATAACCTTGAGGCTAACACATTCATACTAAAAGCCACAAAACTTCCATTTTGATTTTATGGGGACTTTCATGAAAATTAGTGACAGCAATGGAGAGCAAAGACAAGGGCATGTTGAGGAAGAAATAGAAACACTCAAATGGAAAAAAGTGATGTAAGACGTTAAACACATTTTACCCCCTAATTCTCATTTCCACACAGCAAAAAAGGTCATTTGATTCATAAATCTCACTCCAGCCAGGAAGACAAAGTTGGCCACTCTGCAAACTTTTCACCCTTTAAAAGAGACTCTATTGCACCAACCATTGCGAAGTATACCCTCAGCTTAAATGGTAAGTTTTTGTCATGAAAAAAATGAAACCTAGATAAATCATGTCAGAACTTTTTCCACCCTCAATGTGAAATTACAACATATAACAATTAAGTGAAAAACAATCAGAAACATTGTAGGAAAAATAGGAAAAATAAAAAAAGTTACAATAGTGTGCATACGCTTTTAATTGGGGATTCGGCTGTGTTCAGAATGAACCAATGAACCAACCTCATGTTCAAAAGTAATTATCATACAGCTGTCATAAATTAAATTATTCTGATTAATTCCAAATAAAGATCAGCTATTTCTGTAGGATTTCCGTCACATCTTGGTTTCATCTGACTGCTGAAGCCATGGTCTGACAAAGCCTGTACAGGGTCTCACTGATGAACGGAATTGATCAGGAGAGGGGTACAAAAAAAATTCCAAAACATTCCAAAATACTGTGAAGGCCATCATCAACAAGTGGAGAAAATGGAGCACCACAGTGACATTACCAAGAACAGGACATCCCTCCAGAATTTACAAAAGGACAAAACAAAAACTTACCAGGGAGGCTGCCAAGAGACCAATGGCAACATTAAAGGAGCTGCAAGAATATCTGATTAATCTCTGCATGTGAAACAATCTCTCGTATTCTTCACATATCTGGGCTATGGGGTAGGGTGGCTAGACAGAAGCCAAAAAAAAAACAAACAAAAAAAACATCCAAGACCAACAAAATCACCCCAAACCATGTGGCAAAATGTGTTATGGTCTGATGAGACCAATTCTAAAAGGTATAATAATTCCATAATTCCAAAGGTTCTGTTTGGTGCAAAAAAAGCATCACCAAAAGAACACAATATACACGGTGCAGCATGGTGGTGGCAGCATCATGCTTTCGGGTTGCATTTCTTCAGCCAGAACTGGAGCTTTTATCAAGGTGGAGGGACACATGAATAGCTACAAATACCAGTCAATTTTAGTGCAAAACCTTCAAGTGTCTTCTACTAAGCTGAAGATGAAAAGGATTTTCACCTATCAGCACAACAATGACCAAAAGCATACATCCAAATAAACAAAGGAATGGCTTAACCAAAAGAAGATCAATGCTTTTGAATTTCCGAGCCAGAGGCTAGCTCTGAATCCAGCTAAAAATCTCTGGGCTGACCTGAAGTGGGCTGTGCACAGGAGATGCCCTTACAGTTTGATGGCGCTTTGTGTTGTTTTTGCAAGAAAGAGTGAGACAAAATTGCCAAGTCAAGATGTGCCCGCTGATAGACTCTTACCCAAAAAGATTGAGTGGAGTAATAAAATCAAGAGGTACTTCAATAAAGTATTTGTTTAGGGGTGTGCACACTCATTCAACTAGGTTATTTATTTTCTTTTTCTTTTTTTCCCCTATAAAAGTTTCACTCTATCTGTATGCTTTGCAATTGCATATTAAAGGTGAGAAAAGATCCGACATGATTGATCTTAGTGTCCTTCTTTTGCTTCACAAAAACCTGCCGTTTTAACAGGGGTGTGTAGACTTTTTATATCCACTGTATGCTACAGATGACAGAAGACTTGGCTGAAATTAGGTTGAAGAAAAAAACTTTGCCACTAGGTCTGTGGTACCATAAAAATCAGTGTTTCAGTGCTACATGCTTGGACTGCTAAAAATACATTCTAAATCATGTCTAAGAAAATAAAAATATAACACACAGAATAAGAATTTATTATCAAACAAGCAGACAACATGACAAGCATTATATTTTTTGCTGAAGATTTTAATGAAGTGTGATTTGGTACAAGCTAAACAAGATTAGCAAACCAACCAACATGGTAAACTGACCAGCAAGCAACGTAAATCTCAGCAATAATGTTTTCGTAGCTAATTGCTTTAAACAGTGTTGGTGAATGAATTTGGTAATCTTTGGCAGAGAGAAGGAAAAACATTCTATACCAAGTATATTTTTTTGCTCACCACAGTACATTACAGAGAAAGCAGTGACTGTTTCAACCAGTCTTTAAAAAAAGAGCATATTTCAAGGGATTTTAAATGTTTCTTATAAACATTATTTCACTATTTGATGTAATTTAAATCAGACAATATTACTAAATATTTGTTATGCATATTGATGTGCAAGTCTAAAAAACAACTCATATACTCATTTGCAACTTTGTGAAAGAAAACTTTATGATCACCTAATTGTAGGGTTTTTTTTAAATTTTTTTTTAAATAGCTGTTGTTTGTCTCCCAAGCCTCAGGTGAATGATGCAATGAGAAGTTTGGTTAATGATTATTTGTAAAGTGGAGCTTCCTTGTAATTATCTGTAGGGTTCCCCAAAGGTGCGCTCTAGGGCCATCATAGTTCTTCAGTTCTCTGTTTACTATTCATGAAGAGCACACACTGTTAGGTTCCCTCTCTTTCTCTCTCGCTATGAAGCTAGCGGAGGCTAGCGAAGCAGCGTACTTCCGCATTCCACTGAGCGCATTCTAGCACTATTCATAAAAACCCTTCGGACTCTTTCATGAACTCACGTTTGTTTTCGTTCAAGTCATGTCTCCGCCTCCTGTGTTTTTCCATGTGCTTGTGTTTTTGTTCACGTCATGTCACCGCCTCCCGTGTTCTACCATGTGCTTATGTTTTGGTTAATGTGTCATGTCTCTGCCTCCTTATGTTTATTGGTTCTTTAGTTTACGTCATGTCTCTGTCCCTGTTCTGTCATTGGTTCTTGTTCATTCATTGTAATTATGAGTTTCAGGTGTCAATGATTTGTGTGTGTATAAAAAACCCCGCTCTGTTTCCACTTCCATGCGGAGTATTAGTTTCGAGTTAGTATGGTGTATGGTTTCAAGCTCATTGTTCGTGGTTCCCTAACCACCTCCTTGCCTCGTGTGTTTTCCCTTTGTTTTGGATTACTGCCTTTGGATTACTGCCTTTTGGATTGCTGCCTGGATTATGGTTTGTTGTTTTTTTGTGGATTCCTATATTTTTGAATAAACTATTCCTAATCAATTGACGTTTCCCCTGCACATGCATCCTGACTTCCCCTTCCTCCAGTTTACATAACAGAACACTCCGCCAAAACATGGATGCAGCGGGGAAACTTCTGGATAACCGCGCTCCACTTTTTGTTCCCTCCTTGGATTCTATTTCTTTTCGGGCCTGTGTTCCGCCTCCTACCGCCTATGACGGCATCTCATGGCACCCCAGTTATTTTTTTTTACAGGCTCAGGGATTTTTTGTGGAGGGTCCAAAACACAGTGAGGAATTATGGGCGCGGTTCCTCCTTTCCCGTTTGGCCGGCTCAGACTGCTGGTGGGCGGAAACCCACTTCGCCAGCGGATACACCAAACTGACAACAGTTCCAGGTTTTGTGGAGCTCCTGATGCAGAAATATGGGAGCCCAGAATCTGAGTCCGACCTTAATTCCCTACTGATCTTGGTGCACCTGCCCGGGGCCCAGGGCCAGTCGTTCCTGGACTACTATGAGGGGGAGCAGGCTAACAGGGCAGCCTGCACCTCTCAGCTCCTGACCCAGAAGTGCACCACCAAGGGATGCACTCACCCAGCCACCCTCCAGTGCCCCACCTGCAGGAAACAGGGAGGAAGGAGCAGCTACTTCTGCTCACCAGCCTGTTTTAAGGGCAGCTGGCGGGTGCACAAATGGCTCCACAGGCGGGCAACCCCAGAGCTCCAGCCGGAGGCCCAGCAGGAGGTCTCCTCAGAAGAGCTGCCCCTGGAAGTTAACGTGACGACCTCCAGCCCTGAGCTCCAGCCGGAGGCCTAGCAGGAGGTCTCCTCAGCGGAGCAGCATCTGGAGGTTAACGTGGCGACCTCCAGCCCTGAGCTCCAGCCGGAGGCCCAGCAGGAGGTCTCCACAGCGGAGCTGCTCCTGGAGGTTAACGTGGCGACCTCCAGCCCCGAGCTCCAGCCGGAGGCCCAGCAGGAGGTCTCCACAGCGGAGCTGCTCCTGGAGGTTAACGTGGCGACCTCCAGCCCCGAGCTCCAGCCGGAGGCCCAGCAGGAGGTCTCCACAGCGGAGCTGTCCCTGGAGGTTAACATGGCAACCTCCAGCCCCGAGCTCCAGCCAGAGACCCAGCAGGAGGTTTTCCCAGTGGAGCTGCTCTTGGAGGTTCACGAGGAGACCTCCACTCCTATCCAGTTCCTGTTGGAGGCCCAAGTGGGGTGCTCCGTTCCAGTCCAGTTCCTGTCGGAGACCCAAGTGGGGTGCTCCGCACCAGCCCAGTTCCTGTCATAGACCCAAGTGGGGTGCTCCATTCCAGCCCAGTTCCTGTCGGAGACCCAAGTGGGGTGCTCCACTCCTGTCCTGTTCCCGTCAGAGGTTCAAGAAGAAACCTCCTCTCTTGTCCTGCTTATACCGGAGGTCCACGAGGAGACCTCCGCCCAAGCCATGTTCCTGCCAGAGGTTCAAGAAAAAACCTCCACCCCTATCCTGCTCATGTCAGAGGTCCATGGGATGACCTCCTTTCCAAGTTCTAGCCCATGTTTTAGCGCAAAATTAAGTCCTAGTCCAAGTCCAGGTTCCAACCCTATTCATAGTCCAGTTTCCAACCCATTTTCCAGTCCAGTTTCCAACCCCGTTCCTGATTTAGTTGCCAGCTCTGTTTTTGATTTAATTTCTAGTTCTGTTTTTGCTTTAATTCTCAGTTCAATTGCTGATTTAGTTCTCAGTTTGGTTGCTGATTTAATTCCCATCTCCGTTTCCAGCTCCGTTTCCAACCCCGTTTCCAGTTCAGCACACGACCCTGTCTCCTCCTCTGTCTCCTCCTCTGTCTCTAGTTACCTTCCTAGCTCAGCTTCCAGTCCAGTTTCTGATTTTATCTCCATCCCTGTCTCCATCCCTGTCTCTAATTTAATTTCCAGCTCTGTTTCCAGCTCTGTTTCCATCTCTGTGTCCAATCAGGTTTTTGATTCTGTTTATGGTCCTGGATCTAACCTAGTTCTCTGTCCAGTCTTGAAGTCTGTTTCCAAGTCTGTCTCGAAGCCTGTCTCCTGATCTGTTTCCAAGTCTGTCTCGAAGTCTGTCTCCCGATCTGTTTCCAAGTCTGTCTCCCGATCTGTTTCCAAGTCTGTCCCTGATCCAGGTGCCAAATCTGACTCCAGTCCTGGTTCCAGGCCAAGCTTCAAGCTAGGCACCAAGTCAAGCTTCAAGGCAAGCTTCAAGCTAGGCACCAAGTCAAGCTTCAAGGCAAGCTCCAAGCCTAGCACCAAGTCAAGCTCCAAGTCAAGCACCAGGTCAAGCATCACTCCAAGCTCCAAATCAAGCACCAGGTCAAGCATCACTCCAAGTTCTCGACCAAGTTCTCAACCAAGTTCTCGACCAGGGCTGACGGGACAACCCGACATGCTCTGCTCTGGTTTCGGGACACTGGACATTGCCAGCCTCAGGTCCTGGAGGGCAGAGGTTAGGATCCTGCCCAGGGGCCCAGGTCTGCCAAAGCGGCTAGAACTTGCAGTGCTTCGGGAGCCGCGCCTTGGGGCTCTCTTTCTCTCTCGCTACAAAACTAGTGGAGGCTAGCGAAGCAGCGTACTTCCACATTCCACTGAGCGCATTCCAGCGCTATTCATAAAAACCCTTCGGACTCTTTCATGAACTCAAGTTTGTTTTCATTCAAGTCATGTCTCCGCCTCCTGTGTTTTTCCATGTGCTTGTGTTTTTGTTCACATCATGTCTCCGCCTCCCGTGTTCTACCATGTGCTTATGTTTTGGTTTGTGTCATGTCTCTGCCTCCTTATGTTTATTGGTTCTTTAGTTTACGTCATGTCTCTGTCCCTGTTCTGTCATTGGTTCTTGTTCATTCATTGTAATTATGAGTTTCATGTGTCAATGATTTGTGTGTGTATAAAAACCCCGCTCTGTTTCCACTTCCTTGCGGAGTATTAGTTTCGAGTTAGTATGGTGTATGGTTTCAAGCTCATTGTTCGTGGTTCCCTAACCACCCCATTGCCTCGTGTGTTTTCCCTTTGTTTTGGATTACTGCCTTTTGGATTACTGCCTGGATTATGGTTTGTTGTTTTTTTGTGGATTCCTATATTTTTGAATAAACTATTCCTAATCAACTGACGTTTCCCCTGCGCATGCATCCTGACTTCCCCTTCCCCCAGTTTACGTAACACACACACACACACACACACACACACACACACACATACACAAGCAACACTCCAATAGCTTTCTGTTAAATAAAGGCTTAAATTTAACTGACTAGATTTGGAACTATTCTTAATGACATCTTACAAGCAACAAATGATCTTCCACTACCAATGTACCTTTTTACCTTTGTACCCACGGCATGCTTGTCTTCTTGCTCCATCTTTATTTTACTTTGAAGCTTTTCTGTCATTTTTCCATTGTCTTTATGCTTGAATCAGTGCTGGGCCTGATTTCATATTGTCCCTCATAAAACAACCTGTGTACAGCTGTGTTACTTTCTTACCACCACAGATACTGAGAGACTTTATATATCTACAAGGTCGATGAGCCTTGCTGGAACTTGTGCTGTCAATTATAGCATAACAAATGATCACTTTCTTGATGGCATGGTCTTCAACCTGATCTCACAAAAAAGAATCACAACTGAAACAAGAGATTTTATTTGGCTGAAGTCTTGTCCTTAAAGACCTGAAATCAAAACTAACTATGATTCATCAGTACTAATCACTTAAAAAAAGAAAACATTTCTTTGTCTATAAATTTCTACTACAGATTAAAGACAAAGATGCCAACTTTTTCCTGCCTCTATTTTTGACTGTCAAAAATAAACATTTACCCTTGTGACACACCTCCGTTCCCAGCTGCACATACAGACTTAAATAAATGTCGCAGAGATGAAGGAAAAGGATGACATTTTCCATCTCCACCTCCTCAATTGCAGGAACCAAGGGAAGCCTTTAGCTTCCAAAGACTCTGTATCAAACAGAGTTATTTTATGAACATTATCCATCTATTCAAATATTAGGGCCACAATTTAAATGTGTACAATAATATTTTGCCATTATGTATACGTCCATACTGTATGTGTGTTTTCAGATATCAAGGTTTGGATTAAACCTATTCATTTCACGAAGTCAAATAGAGTAATAACTATAAGAACATAAAAATAAATGTAATATGTTTGATGATGGTTGGTTATGATTTCAACCACTGTAGCAAAGTTTAAAAAAAAAAATAAATATATATATATATATACTTTTTTAAATAATAATTAAAAAAATTCCAGACCCCTTGGCCTCCACAAGTGACTGCTGGTTGCCTTCTAGATCTGACTCTAGATGATTTGGCTTCTTTCTAGACTCAGAATTAGCTAAATTATCTGCCAAAAAACAAGCTTATTTCAAGCTTGAAATTGGTAAAATGTCTACAAATAGATTTAATAATCTTGTGTTTTTGTTTAGTGTGATGTTATAATAGGAAATATTAGACAAATTTGACTATATTCAAGATACCTTCACTTGCTAAGATGTTATCTTTTTTTGAAGTGGGTGGGCACAGGATCCAATCTTGAAGATTGGAAAAATGTTCAGGACCAGGATTCCAAGTATTATTGGCTCAATACTTTTTCACTTCAACACATTCAGGAAAGTAAAATTACAACAGGAAGTCAGTTGCCTTCTCTAGAGACACACCTACATACATTGTATTCATTAGAGTACACATATAAAGTACAAAGTTATTGCATTCCACAAGGATTAAAAAATAAAAATAACTAAAATAATAATAATAAAAAACCTCTTTCAGTTTCACATACATGTGCGAAAATCCATGTTCTTCAAAGCACAAAGGCAAAAACCTTTCTGTACTCGACTCATACTGAGAGAGCTTTTATGATTCATATTACATATTCACACTGCATAACATGAAGTGTGCTCCTTTAATACCAGTTTTGGCTTTGCTATAACTTTTGGAAAGAGGACAGTTTGATCCTAGTTCATAACTACTGAGTGTTCAAGTTCAAGTTCAGTTTATTTGTATAGCGCTTTTAACAATGGACATTGTCCCAAAGCAGCTTTACAGAAGTATATAAATTCAGGACATAGATTGAAAATTTATGAATTTATCCCCAATGAGCAAGCCAGCGGCGACGGTGGCAAGGAAAAACTCCCTGAGATGATATAAGGAAGAAACCTTGAGAGGAACCAGACTCAAAAGGGAACCCATCCTCATCTGGGTGACACCAGATAGTGCGATTATAAATAAATAAATCCCTTCTATAAATGTACCAGAACCACGCGGTCAGAATGGCAGTTGTGAGACCATGAACAATTCATTGCAATTTTTATATGAAGTCTGTTTTGTTGAACTTCACCACTGTAATCTCAATGATCTTTAGGCTGCACCATGTGGGGCCATCCTCAGCAGCATCATGTGACCTCAATTGATGAGGTCTCCAACCAGAAGTAGGGCATCAGGATGGATCGGGCAGGTCCAGAGAGCGGAAGGGGTCGGGATCACTGGCATCTCAGAAGTATCATGTGAAGGTCGACAGAAGGGGAGGGAGAGAAAGCGAGAGAGAGAGAGAGTGTGAGAGAGAGAGAGAGAGAAAGAGAGAGAGATCATTAGGTATGATTATTGTCCCGTAATGGTTAAGGACAATGTACTTTGTGTAAGTGAAAGCAGGTACTCTGGCAAGACTAGCTTATGACAGGATAACTAAAAGGGAGAGCCAGAAGGTAACACAGACATGAGGGCTCCCTGGGACAAGGCGGCCAGCCACCCCACCACCAACAAACCTTGGTGGACGCCTGAAGGTGGGGGGGTGACAGCATCCAGACATCCCAGTTCACCACAACACACTATGCCCGTGAGACCTCTAGATCTGCTCCTGTACCTAAGGAAAAAAACTATTCACGAAAGGCTTGACTAAACAAATATGTTTTCAGCCTAGACTTAAACACTGAGACTGTGTCTGAGTCCCGAACACTAATTGGAAGGCTGTTCCATAACTGTGGGGCTTTGTAAGAGAAAGCTCTTCCCCCTGCTGTAGCCTTCACTATTCGGGGTACTGACAAATAGCCTGCGCCTTTTGATCGAAGTAGGCGTGGCGGATCATAAGAGACCAAAAGTTCACTTAGGTACTGTGGCGCGAAGCCATTTAGCGCTTTGTAAGTCAATAGTAGTATTTTATAATCAATGCGGGATTTCACTGGGAGCCAATGCAGTGTGGATAAGATAGGGGTGATGTGGTCATATCTTCTAGTTCTTGTAAGGACTCTTGCAGCTGCATTCTGGACTAACTGGAGTTTGTTTATGCTCCTACTGGAACATCCAGACAGTAAGGCATTACAATAATCCAACCTGACGAAAGCATGGACTAATTTTTCTGCATCATGTAGTGACATTATATTTCTTATCTTAGCAATATTTCTGAGGTGAAAGAAGGCTATCCTAGTAATATTACCTACATGGGCGTCAAAGGAAAGACTGGAGTCAATAATCACACCAAGGTCTTTTACTGCTGCACATGAAGAAACAGAAAGGCCATCCAGAGTTACTATATAATCAGAAAACTTACTTCTAGCTGCATGTGGTCCTAGTATAAGTACTTCTGTCTTGTCAGAATTTAGTAAGAGGAAGTTAATGAGCATCCACTGTCTAATGTTCTTTACACATTCCTCAACTTTATTAAACTGGTGTCTGTTATCTGGCTTTGCTGAAACATACAATTGTGTGTCATCAGCATAACAGTGGAAGCTAATTCCATGTTTACGAATAATTTGACCCAGAGGTAACATATATAAAGAAAAGAGCAGTGGGCCTAAAACAGAACCTTGCGGAACACCAAACTTTACCTCAGTATGTATAGAGAATTCACCATTTACATCTACGAACTGATGACGATCAGTCAAATAGGACCTGAGCCAGGAGAGGGCCATTCCCTTAATGCCAACAACGTTTTCTAGTCTGTCGAGGAGAATAGAATGATCAATTGTATCAAAAGCTGCACTAAGGTCAAGCAACAAAAGCATGGAGACACAACCCTGATCAGAGGCCAGCAGTAAGTCATTTACCACTTTAACCAGTGCTGTCTCTGTGCTATGATGAGGCCTAAATCCTGACTGATACATTTCATGAATGTTATTCCTATTTAGGTACGAGCATAACTGCTGTGCTACAACCTTTTCTAAGATCTTGGAGATAAAGGGGAGATTTGATATTGGCCTATAGCTGGACAATTGATTAGGGGTCGAGGTCAGGTTTTTTAATCAGGGGTTTGATAACTGCTAATTTAAAAGATTTAGGTACATAGCCAGTGCTAAGGGAAGAGTTGATTATTTTTAGAAGGGGTTTGATTATTTCTGGAGTAATCTGTTTGAAGAAACATGTAGGTAGGGGATCTAGTATACAAGTTGATGATTTTGAAGAAGAAATTAATGAAATTAGTTCAGTCTCTCTAAGGGGAGTAAAGTACTCTAATCATTGATCTGATATTGCTATATTATTATTATCTACAGGGTTAGTAAGATTGTCTAGTTTTAAATTAATGGTCTGAATTTCTTGTCTAATATTTTCAATTTTGCCAATAAAAAAACTCATGAAATCATTGCTGCTATATAATGATTGTGTGCCTGTTTCTGTGGTGGTTTTATTCCTAGTTAATTTTGCTATAGTATTAAATAAGAATCTAGGATTATTTTTGTTATCTTCAATTAAGGTGGAGAGATAGACTGATCTAGCAGCACTAAGAGATTTCCTATAGTTCAGGAGGCTCTCCTTCCATGCTGTTTGAAATACTACCAGTTTGGTTTGACGCCATTTACGTTCTAATTGTCGAGTGATCTCTTTTAAGGTGCGTGTGTGATCATTATACCAGGGTGCTAGCTTTTTCTCTCTAATTATTTTTCTTTTAAGTGGAGCTACCTTATCTAACGTGTAGCGGAACATTAACTCTAAGCATTCAGTTTCCTGATCAAGTTCTATGGGATCAGACGGTGATCGAATTGTAGTTGATATCTCTGGGAGGTTATCGATAAAACTCTGTGCAGTAGCTTACGTGAATGTACGTTTAACACAGTAGCGTGGTAAAGTGCATATATTATGATCAATGTGCAATTTACACGAGATGAGATAATGATCTGAGATAGCTTCAGACTGCGGAAATGTGACTATATTTTCTATATTTAATCCGTATGTTAGTATAATGTCAAGAGTGTGACCACCATTATGAGTGGGCCCAATTACATTCTGATTGACCCCTACTGAATCTAAAATAGATACAACCGCTGTTCTCAGAGGATCTTCCGGGTTATCAAAGTGAATATTAAAGTCACCGACAATTAATGCTTTGTCTAAAGAAACAACCAGGTTCGAGATAAAATCTGCGAATTCACCAAGAAATTCAGAGTATGGCCCTGGGGGTCTGTAAATAATAATAAGTGGAATCGACTCAGTAGACTTATTCTTAGTGGTTACATATGTTATACTATTATGAAGAACTTCAAAGGAGTTAAACTTATGGCTAGATTTTTGTGTGACACCTAGGTTTTTATTATAAATGAGTGCAACACCTCCTCCTCTGCCAGTTAGACGGGGCTGATGTATATAACTATATCCAGGAGGACTGGCTTCATTTAGTGCTATGTACTCGTTTGGTTTAATCCATGTTTCTGTTAAACACATTATATTAAACTCCTGATCAGTAATGGTTTCATTAACAATAAGTGCTTTAGACGTAAGAGATCTAATATTTAACAGTCCTAGCTTCAGATCAAAGGTGCTGGCTGTGCGTTCAGTATGGTCTAATTTTATGTTAATTAGATTACTCAAACAAACTTTCCGAAAATTTCTACATATTTACATAGCTCGGGGAACAGACACAGTCTCAATAGGATAAACTACAGATGTCGTATTGTCATTTAAGTAATTCGAACATTGACTATCATAACTGTTATTGTTATTTGAAGTAGTACTTACGAGTCATATGGTGTGTAGTGTCTTGGAGATGTTGTCTGAGAGGAGATCCGCTCCGAGTCTGCTGGGGTGCAGGCCATCAGTGCAGAACAATCTAAGACGCTCCCAGAAAAGATTCCAGTTATTAATAAAGAGCAGATTCTGTTCATTACACCATGACATTAACCATTCGTTTAAAGCGAAAAGTCTACTGAACCTTTCAAGTCCACGTCTGTATGTGGGGAGAGGTCCAGACACGGTGATCTTCGTTGTGGGCGATGTGTTGCGTACCGTCTCGAACAGGGTGCCGAAGTCCCTCTTCAGGATTTCCGTCTGCCGCAGCCTGATGTCGTTCACCCCCGCGTGCAGCACAACAGCTCCGGTGTTCTTGGCATCCTTCAGGATCGCGGGTACCTGCGCAGCGACATCAAGAACATGAGCGCCAGAAAAACAGTGGGTGCGAACCTTACCTTTAGTTGAAGTGACGCGGATGTTCCGGATAATGGAGTCTGGCGTTGGGTTTGGTCTCGTGGAGAGGGGCGAAGCGGTTCCTGGTGGCGATCTCGAAGACTTTGGGCGGCAGAGGGGGAGAGGTCCTCGCCCGGCGTCTGGGCCGCGCCTTCCGCTGTTGGTGCACCCAAGGTCCGAGGTGTGTCGGCGCCGGAGTGAAGGAGACCTGGGCTGGATGCGTCCTGGGTGCAAGGCCCCTGTGCAGAGAAACGCACGGAGTAGAGGTGGTGGGAGTGATCGTATCACGCCGTGAGCTTACCGTGCTTTTGTGAGCTTCAGCGTGGGACGTCTCTAGCGTGGCTCTCCGTTCACGCAGCTGGGCCTGCTTTTTTAGTAGGTCGCGGATCTGCCTCTCCACGGCCTCCAACTCCAACTGCACCGTGTGCAATTCGAACGAGTCCTCACCTGCACTCAAAGATGAAGAAACAACCGATATGTTGTATTTGAGTGAGAATGTAAATAAGACTAGCTATAACAAATGGAAATGATAGCGCAAAGTTATTAATAAAAAAGGAAACAGTATAATTTAAATGCTGACACAAGCAACAAGCAACAAACAACAAACTCCCAGCAAACGATTCGAAAACAGGAACTAGCGTCACAGCAAACAATATTAATATACATTAATTCTAAAAATATCAGGGATATTGGACATAATCTAATAACGTATTGTTAGCTAGTTATATAAGTGAGTGCATCAGATGTCACTTTATAAGATTTTTTTAGATTTTTTAGATTATTTCTAGATTATTTCTTTGCCCTATTTTTAGATACTTTTTGAAATTCAGGAGATGAAATGAAAACTAACACATATGGCATTCCTTACATTGTACACTGTGTAGAATGCTAATCATAAATAAGAAATTTAGGCAACAGAACAAAACTGACACAATTAATCAATGGATAGTGATCGGTTGAATGAAGCATGACGAAAAGCCTCCTGTTTGTCCACTTCTGTGGCTGACATTTATAGAGTGAGATACTGATGATGATGATGATGATGATGATGATGATGATGATGCTTTTGATGCAAAATTCTGCACCCACAAATGCAAAAATTATTAGCTTATATTTTCCAGCATAAACTGTGTCACTATTGTTGATGCTCCACAAATAGATTGGGTTTCAAATGTAGAGGTATGTGGGGCATTTGCTTGCAATAGCCTGTGTAGCGAATCAGAAGAATCTGAAACGTTTAAAATATATTCTCCACCAATTTATGTAACGAATTGGCTCAAATGGCATGAAATATATCTATATATCTAATCAAAGCGTGTTATAACCAGTTATAAATATATGTCAGCCATGAAAGGGAATTAACGTACGTGCACATATACATATAGATAATCAATTACAACGGATTATAATTAATTATGACTATATATGTTTGGTCTAGATCAGCTTGTAGAATTAGCTGTAGTCTAGTTTAGAGTTATAAACTCTAAAGAGGGAGTTTATCCTTCTGGCCAGGAAGGATCCTCCCTTTTGTTATTAAAATAGAGCATGTAATGACTCGCAGTGTAGAAGGGACTTGATCACGTGACCAAAACAGAGAAAATCAAGCGTGGTGATAATAGATTTCAATAAGTGAGTGAAACTATGCATACACACAACTAACTATAAGCAAACAATACATATGTACAGATATACAAGAAAAGAAATGGTATAGAAAGAAAGTAATGAAATAAAAGGGAATGGCAGACAAAAACACAAATGATTAGCCAAAACCAGCAAGAACTTAGAATCTCCTATAAACAGGGCTACAACTTTTAATGCATCTATAGATCAATTAAACTATACTTGCATGGCTTAGGTGTTGTTGGTTTCAAAGTTTTGCACGTGGTCCAGTAGGAGTTTGCGTTGAGTTCGGTGGTTCATTGTTTGAAAAGGTGTGGGCAGTGAGGCGGTTGCATCTTTTGTCCGGGAGAGAGAGTGGCTGTAGCCGGCCTCGCAGTCTGCCCTCCCGGCAGCCGGAAAACTGAAGGCAAGGGTGCCGGAAACAGTTAAAAAAAGGAAGAGAGAGGAGCAATGCGTGTCGTTGTTTTTAAAGACAACACCAACGCACACGCCTCTCTGGGCTATTGTAGCTTGTGTGTGTGTGTGTGTGTGTGTGTGTGTGTGTGTGTGTGTGTGTGTACAAAGGGGGGAAGGTTGGTCGTTAGAATTCCAAAGGTATCTGGTCAAAGGATAAGGGGGGTCAGTCAGACATCCCAGCCAGACTGGTCATTAAACAGATATTTGCTCCAAGAAAAGAAACTTCTTTGCTAAGTCCAGGTTGATTCAGAAATCAGTTTGATACCATCAGACGTTACACCTGTCATCTCAGGATAATATTAAATCAGGTTCATCAAATGAGATTATATAGGAATGACAACAGAGTAATCTCCAAGTGTAAATGTAATTTTCTTTTTTTTTTCATATTTAGGGATAAGCAAAATTTAAAATGCCAAAACTTTTTTTGTGTGTGATCGACACACTATTTATTTTAGTCCAGGAAAACTTGCAATTTTCAAAATGGTCAGTTTTGTTAATGGTATGCAGTACATAATAGTAAGAAGTAATATAAAAGTAGTAAGTCTGTTAACCCAAACCCAAACCAAACTTTTAATTAGTGAAATAGTAGGTATTTCTTATTACATTATTTTACCATGGGATTCATCTTAGTATGATTATGTTGCAGTCAAAGTTTGTGTCAGTGTATGTGTGCTCAGAGAAGAGCAAAAAGTTCACATTCATGATAAGCATGTAAGAAAAAAAAAAAAGAACAGTAGTCAATTTCTATGCCATGTACAACACAAGACATCTAATCAAGTATAATGTGAACTTGATTGACCCTGATGCAATCACACACCCAAGCTCTCTGACTGGATACAAATCACAGACTTTAGCATGAGTGAAATTACTTCTTTTCAGCTAGATCTTTTAAAAAGATCTAGTGGCATCTCTTCTATTCGCCAAAGAAATTAATAAAGGCAGTAAAAGAGCAGTGAGAGTCAGAGTGTGTAATGAGGCCAGAAGAGGTCATGTTCAAATCTAGTGAACCTAAAGAAGGCATACAGATTTACAGTCCAGAGGTAAATTGAATTCATGAATCAATGACTTCAAAAATCAAAAACAGATGCAGATGTACAGTATTTATAAATAGCAGATGATAGACTCATAATCAACAATTTACAACAGAAATTAAATTTGTTTGGAGAAAAAGGGGAATAAATGGTTGGTCCGATTTAAAAGAACCTATAATGTATAGTTTACCTAAAAATATATAGTTACTCATCAGGATGTGATTTCATTGTTTACACTAAATTTAATTTAAACAAAAATCTAGTCTTGAATTATGTAGAGTGAGTGTGATCCATTAGCCTATCCAGTCACATTATCAAAATCTCACAAGGATGTTGTGAGACACTGACTAGAATTAAATTAACATGATTAAATAATGCTTAGCATTGTAGCACAGAGGGTAATGTTGCGGCCTTACGGATCCAGGATCTTGGGTTTGATCCTGAACTCTGGTGACTGTGTGGAGTGTGATTTTATTTCAGGGCTTTAAATATATATATAAATCATGTTGGCTGTATAAAAACAAACTGCATTAATGCAAATCAATTCATTCATGTGGAACCAATGTACACATATGAATCGAGTAAATTCAATTAACATTTTTTTCAGCGTATACAAAACAGCAACCAAAGGGAAAACAAAAGCTACAGTAAAAAAAGGCTCATTGAATATACTTGATTCAAATGTGTACATTGGTTCCACACAAAGAAAACTGTTACTTAAACATAAATTCATCACTTACACTTAACTTGTTAAGGTAACTTGGTTCCATGTGAATTGATTTACATGAACACAGTTCTAAATGCAGTTTGCTTCAATAGTTTTTGTACAGATAACATGATTAATAAACATGATGTGTAACCACACACAGACAATCACCTAAGTTGAAATTCAAACCTAAGACACTAGGATTGTGAAGCAGCCACGCTACCCACTGTGCCACAGACAATTTAATTAATCCATATAACACTAGGGCAATGGATCACACTCACTCTATGTAAGTGTGAGGATTTTTGTATAAAAAATTAGCAGCTTCTGCCTTTTTGAGGTAGAACTGCATGCCAGCTCCAAATAATGAAGTACTTATTGAATAACAAATGGGATAGGTCAATCATTAATTTACAAATGAGTTGATGTACTATGTTAGCTATAAAAGGTTTTGGGAAGCACTCGTTAATTAAAGAACATTTTTACAAATGAGATAAAGAAGTACTTAGCATAATGAACCAGGGGAGGACTTAGCACTGAGCAAAGGTAGGCAACCTCCTTGGACCCCCAGAAGCCAAGGGCTCCCTAAAAATAAAAATAATATTTATATATTTTTACTATTAATAATTTCCAATGTTAAAACACTGAAATTATTCATATAGCTGTTATGTCAGCAGCAGCCGGGGACACTGCTGTGCAGCAACAAGCATCACAACAGAGAAAGGAAGTTCAAGGATAATCAAGGTAAATGTGTGCAATTATATAGGGCCCCATTCCTATATTTTGCCTGGGGCAGCCAAATCACTAAATCCACCCCTACACAGGACAGCTTTGTATTTCTGTTGTAACCTTGGAAATTGTGTTCTTAGATGAAACCATTAAATATTATTTCCTATATTCAGGATTTGCACCAAATGCAACAGATATTAATGACTCATACATTTGTGTGGAGCTGTAAGGTAAGCTGGAAGTGGCTGGATGTAAGTGCTGAGCACAACATTTCTTAGAGCTTTTCCAGGAATCAAGACCAGTGTGGGTCAAGACTCAGGCAGACAGGACTAATGAAGGCAAGTCTATAGTGCTATAGTCTATAGTATTCATTTTCTTCATCTCTGCCCATTATAAATGAATTAGCCACTATCCCTTGATTTAAGTTTGTGTCTTGTAAGAGACAGCCCACAAATCTGGTGAAAATAGAATGTCATTTTGTGTTGTTTTTTTTAACACTTATATATTGCAACTGGTTACTCTCATGTATCAATGCAGAATTCACTGTTTCTGTGTATTATATGTGTTATAAACAGAATAAATAGATACAAATACAAATAAAAGTGTTCTATTTCCTTCTGTTTTGGAATGGTGGAAACTAGCAAAGCTTTCCAGTTTACACATCTCCTTGCCGAGTACCATTAGCAAAGCATCACCTCATGTCTGTAACTAAACATTGATAGGCTATAAAAGGTCCCTGCTACATCATGCTAATTCGTTTTCCCATTCTCATCTTGTCAAAAAGTTGAGAAAATAGATTCAAATATAGTGCCCTTTTTGCTCATTACAGAGCCCTGACCTAACTGCAGCATAATGCCATTAGAAAATTGAAAACTGCACATCACAATCACAGCACCTCTGCTGTCTTACAGTGACAGGAACAGAAACAGGCAGAAGGTTTGACTGATCAGTCCCATGTAAGAGGAAGAGGAAGAGTCCTTTTACTATGTAAGAATGCAAATCAGGAGCTGGCAGTGGACAAGGGCCAAATTCAAGAGCTGTTAGTGGGAATGCATAACCCCAATGAAGTACAGAGCTTGAGCGTAGTACTGCCACCTTGCATACATAGACAGACCCTGATGTGCTATAAGTGGCTGTCTCATTCTCTAACATTTAGTCCCACTTTGGTGGGGAGTGCTGGTAGTGCATTATCAGAACAGTCTGAAAACTGGAGTGTAAAGCAGGAGTACAGCACAGCTATGGCAATGATTATGCTACAGACTGATGTTTAGGCTGCCTTTGCCAAATTAAAACTGGGTCCTCCACCAAATATGGCTGACACTGATAACCTGGATCCGAATACAACGAACTTTCCTGGAGTAAATATTGGTATAGCATTTGAAGCTAAAATAGCCAACAGTTAAAGTATAGGAAATCTTTGTATGCTATAGCATTGTAATTTCCCTTAACTGGAAATAAGAGGCCCAAACCTGTTAAAGCATGACAATGCCCATGTGCACAAAGTGAAGTCCATCAAGAAATGGTTTGCAAAGTCCAAACACACCTTTTCCCCCTCACTAAAAGTATTTTTCAAACTTTATTGACAACATACAGTCATAGGCCAACATTTATTAGGGCTTTGAGGAAAAGTTGGTGGTTTGTCCTCTCCGTTGTCAATCAAATGATCCATTTTTGTGGAAGTAGGCTGCTCTTAATAATAATAATAATTTCTCACATTTTATATAGCACTTTAGTATGGGGGAAAATCTCCTCAACCACCACTAGTGTGGTGCATCCACCTGGATGATGCAACAGCAGCCATAGTGCACCAGAGCACCACACCCACCAGCTATAGGTGGAGAGGAGGGTGAGGTAGCCAATTCAGGGATAGAGGTTATTAGGGGGCCACTATAGATAAGGGCCAAAGTTATATCACTACTCTTTGTCCTGGGATTTTTTATGACCACAGAGAGTCAGGACTTCAGTTTAACATCTCACAGTTTTACAGCATAGCATCCCTGTCACTATACTAGGGCATTAGGACCCACACAGACTACAGGATGAGCACCACCTCTTGGCCTGGTCTCCCATCCAAGCACTGGCCAGGTTCAACTCTGCTTAGCTTCAGGGGGAAACCAGACAAGAGCTGCAGGGTGAAATGACTCTTGGCTACTCTTTCTGAAGAA
Organism: Cranoglanis bouderius; assembly: GCA_023630585.1. NCBI lineage: Eukaryota > Metazoa > Chordata > Actinopteri > Siluriformes > Cranoglanididae > Cranoglanis > Cranoglanis bouderius. The sequence continues at coordinate 21,420,061 of CM042540.1, forward strand.
ATGGCCTGCAAGATTAATTTCACCATAGCATGAAACTGAACCACCATGAGCCAAGAGATTATTAAACTATGGTATACATGCCTGTAGAATCCATAAGTCAGTCCAGTTTGACATCAGTTTTTAAGTCCTGAACTCAGGAAATTCTCTCTCTCTCTCTCTCTCTCTCTCTTTCTCTCACACATAAGGTGTGTTTGTTTATGGTTGAGGAGAAGGAGAAGGAAGTGGTGAATATCAATGTCTGATCTCATAGAAAAAAAAAACATTTGCATACCAGTAACTTTTACAGAGAAATTCGATGTAATGTGAATAAAGTGCAATATGGAGTTTATAGTCCTTTCCCCCCTAACTAGGGTGTATATGTATACACTTTTGTACACTAAACATTTTCTCATAAATTTTTCATCTTTTTGCCTTACCCAGGACCTCTTGTGACTTGCAAGATTTTTGGTCTTCCTCTCGGCCTCCTGCCTGGCAGCTCTAACCTCAGCATCCTTTTACCGATATATTCACTCCCCCTCCTCTGAACATGTCCAAACCATCTCAACCTGGCCTCTCTAACTTTGTCTCCAAATCATCTCACATGTGCTGTCCCTCTGATGTACTCATTCCTGATCCTATCCATCCTTATCACTCCCAAAGAGAACCTCATCATCTTCAGCTCTGCTACCTCTAACTCCTCCTCCTGTCTTTTCTTCAGTGCAACTATCTCCAAACCATACAACATCGCTGGTCTCACTACTGTCCTGTACACCTTTCCTTTCATTCTTGCTGGTACTCTTTTATCACACAACAGACCTGACACTTGTCTCCACCCATTCCAGCCTGCCTGCACACGCTTCTTCACCTCTTTTCCACACTCCCTGTTGCTCTGGACTGTTGACTCTAAGTACTTAAAATCCTGCACCTTCTTTATCTCTTCTCCCTGCAACCTCACTGTTCCACTTGGATCCCTCTCATTCACACACATGTATTCTGTCTTGCTGCGACTAACCTTCATTCCTCTTCTCTCCAGAGCAAACCTCCACCTCTCTAGAGTTTCCTCCACCTGCTTCCTGCTCTCACTACAGATCACAATGTCATCCGCAAACATCATAGTCCATGGAGATTCCTGTCTGACCTCATCTGTCAGCCTGTCCATCACCACCGCAAACAAGAAGGGGCTCAGAGCCGATCCTTGATGCAGTCCCACCTTCACCGTGAACTCCTCTGTCACACCTACTGCACACCTTACCATTGTCCTACTGCTCTCATACATATCCTGCACCACTCTAACATACTTCTCTGCCACTCCAGACCTCCTCATACAATACCACAGCTCCTCTCTTGGCACCCTGTCATACGCTTTCTCTAAATCTACAAAGACACAATGCAGCTCTTTCTGACCCTCTCTGTACTTCTCCATCAACATTCTCAAAGCAGATATTGCATCTGTAGTGCTCTTTCTTGGCATGAAACCATACTGCTGCTCACAAATGCTCACTTCTCCCCTTAGCCTTGCTTCCACTACTCTTTCCCACAACTTCATTGTATGGCTCATCAGCTTAATACCTCTGTAGTTTCCACAGCTCTGCACATCTCCCTGGTTCTTAAAAATCGGCACCAAAACACTTCTCCTCCATTCCTCAGGCATCCTCTCACTCTCTAAGACCTCGTTGAACAACCTAGTTAAAAAATCTACTGCCATCTCTCCTAGACACTTCCATACCTCCACTGGTATGTCATCAGGACCAACCGCCTTTCCTCTCTGCATCCTCTTCAAAGCTCTCCTAACTTCACCCTTGCTAATCCTTTCTACTTCCTGCTCAACAATATTTGCCTCTACTACTCTTCTCTCTCTGTCATTTTCCTCATTCATCAGTTCCTCAAAGTACTCCTTCCATCTTTCCCTCACCCTCCTGTCACCTGTCAACACATTTCCATCTCTATCTTTAATCACTCTAACCTGCTGCACATCCTTACCATCTCTATCCCTCTGCCTCGCCAACCGATACAAATCCCTCTCACCTTCCTTACTATCTAACCTTGCATACATGTCCTCATAAGCTTTCTGTTTGGCCTTTGCCACCTCTATCTTAACCTCATGCTGCATCTCCCTATATTCCTGTCTACTTTCCTCCGTCCTCTCACTGTCCCACTTCTCCCTAGCTAACCTCTTCTTCTGGATACTCTCCTGAACTTTCTCATTCCACCACCAAGTCTCCTTGTCTTCTTTCCTCCTTCCAGATGACACACCTAGCACCTTCCTACCTGTCTCTCTGATCACTTTGGCTGTAGTAGTCCAGTCATCTGGAAGCACCTCCTGACCACCTAAAGTCTGTCTCAACTCCTCCCTGAAAACCACACAGCATTCAACATCAACAACATTCAACATCACACCTTTAATTTCCAGCTTCAGACTCATCAACCTGTCTGACACTCTCTTTACCTCCAGAACATTCTTCACAAACTCCTCCTTCAGGATCACTCCTACTCCATTTCTCTTCCTGTCCACCCCATGATAAAACAGTTTAAACCCTCCTCCAATGCTTCTAGCCTTGCTCCCTTTCCACCTGGTCTCCTGGACACACAGAATGTTGACTTTCCTCCTCTGCATCATATCTACCAGCTCTCTGCCTTTACCTGTCATTGTACCAACATTCAAAGTCCCTACTTTCAGTCCTAAACTCCTGCCTTTCCTCTTCTCTCTCTGCCTACGGACACGCCTTCCTCCTCTAACACACCTTCCTCCTCTCCTTCTTCAACCAACAGTAGCCCAATTTCCACCAGTGCCCTGTAGGTCAACGGCACCGATGGCGGTCATTGTTAACCCGGGCCCCGACCGATCCGGTATGGAAGTCATGTTAGTTATTTGCATATTGAATTTGGCAAAAGTTTTACGTCGGATGCCCTTCCTGACACAACTCTCTATTTATCCGGGCTTGGGACCGGCACAAAAAGTAGACTGGCTTGTGACCTCCTGTGGCTAGATTAGAATGTATTAAGACACTACAGTTGACAAAACACATACCAAAATTTCTACACATATCAAAGACATAATTACTACCAGTGCTGTAACACTGCAGAATAGGTTAAAGATATGTCCCTTGTTCTACATGAATTAGGCTTCAGGCTGTATTTACTAATAATTTCTAAATGGACTCACCAACAGGTACAACTACTAAAATAAATCAGATTGATCCATCATGAGTAACAAGAATACAACACACACCCTCGTAAAATGTTGCATTTACAGTTATATGCTAACCATTAATGACAAATTATTCATATGTTGTCTAACTCCTGTTACTCCATGTGTGAATACCTGACATGAATCCATTTTAATTGATCAAATGAAATAAATAATTCACTATTTATAGCTAAGTTGTTAGGTAGTTAGGCCTACACCTGTTCTGTAACATGAACAGCCAAACAGTGAATTGGTGGATGATCTGTGACTCACAGGAAGGTTTGTGACCCCACACCCCAAGCAATTACTTTCCCATGTCATACTTAATATCTGTACGTCAGTGATTTCACAGCAATTTACACCTAATTTCATGATCTATTAGGCGTGAATGACACAAAGAGAAATAATTGCTGAGGAACCTTCACTCAGTAGAGTGAACCCCAAATGAGTAGCAAAATATAGCTCAGATCTTTAAGTCAAGCTGTCCTGACATACTGCTACTAGATATTATCACCATACTAAAATAAGAAGGAGCCTTTATTTGTCACATTACAGCACAGTGAATTCTTTTCATCACATATCTCAGCTTGTTAGGAAGCTAGGGTCAGAGCACAGAGTCAGCCATGATACAATGCCCCTGAAGCAGAGAGGATTAAGGGCCCAACACGGGCAGCTTGGCAATGCTGGGGCTTGGACCCCCAACCTTCTGATCAGTAACCCAGAGCCTTAACCACTGAGCCACCACTGCTTTAACTAACTGCACCCTACCATATATCCAGATCCTTGTGTTTTCATTTGGATATAAATAATGTCTGATCAGAATAATCATCTATAAATGACATTGTATTAATTAAATCAAATAAATCTCAAATCTTTAGATAATGCACACAGAAAGCAGGAAGATAGAAGCAGATAGCAGTGACTAATACCCAACATACATTTTAATTTCTGTACAAATGACAAAGCTTAATTATGCATTGACTACACCTGTTCAGCTTTTTTTCCCTCAGAGGCGCTGTTCTGACAGGAGCATTCATGTGAATACAGCGAACTCCAGGGAGGAGCTCACATCTAATTTTGTGAACTAGACAAATGAGGGAGATTAAAAGAGAGCGAATGTAGATTCAGAAAGAGACAGAAAGGGAGAAGAAGACCTCACTGAGAAAGAAAACATGTTTTAGTTATTGCTAATAGATCATACATTCCGTCATGTTCAGAGAAAAGGAGTACTGTAGATACTGTATATATATATATATATATATATATATATATATATATATATATATATATATATATATATATATATATATATATATATATATATATATATATACACAGTACCGAGTTTTAGATTCCCAGACATTAGTTTTCTAGCACAAAATTAAATGTTACAGAAAAATGTTTGTATGTCATTAAAGAGAGCAACATATTACGTAAGAGACCATTTTTCACATAAAAAACACAATGAAGGCTGCTGGGTTTTGCTGCAAAAATAAGAAGCATGTGCGGAAGTCAAAGTCTCCGGAAGAACTGTGGCTGGTTCTGCAAAATGCTCAATAAAACTTACCAGCTAATTTCCTTATAAAACTGCACAAATTGTACCGGAGACTACTATTTTTATTTTTATTTTATTGTCACACCAAATATTGACTACTGTTTACTGCACTTAATTTTTTTAAATGTAGAAATTAATTGATTGATTTAATTAATTAATTGTCTCTCCCCCTTTTATCCTCAACGCCATGCACTGAAACACAGAACATTTATTAAAATCCCTCATACGTGCAGGTCCTTACCACTCACTCTCCCGACTCCACCCTCCATTCACAAACTGGTGCTCAACCACGCCCCCACCTCCACAAACACAAATTTACTAAATATATTAATTTTTAAAAGTAAACAGAGGGAAGCCTTTGAGGGAAGCAGTGATTTTCACCTCCGCGTACATAGTAAAGGGGGAAGGCTGATAAACACTGGAGCACTACAGAAAAAGTAGCAGAATGCAGAGTGAGATTTCTTTTAACCCCTGAGAGAATGCTCTGAATGAATCGACTTGTAATCTTCCTGACAGGTCAGCATTAATGACTTAAAATGATAAATTGTTCTGGTATTGTGACAAATAAAGACTTGCTGATCAGGTTTTCATGTGCGAAATACTTTAACCCATGCTTTGACCCATGCTTTTGCAATAGGTTAAAATTTTATTTCTTTTTATATTCTAAAGTGTATCGTAACCTGTCAGGAGCAGGTAAGTCAAATTAATCTCTAAAAATTAAGCTATTTTTTATTACTACTGTATTGGATAACACTCAGTTTAGACATGTACACAGTCAGTTGCATGTTTTCCCTGTATCCAAGTGGGTTTCCTCTGGGTTTTCCGGTTTCCTCCAACCTCACAAAAACATGCCAGGAGATGGACTGGCAAGTCTAAATATACTGTAGATGTGAAGAAGTGTATGAATGTTTGTGCACGGTCTACCGAGATGTACTGGCTTCCCATTGTGGGTGTATTCCCACCTCCCACTCACTCAGTGTTCTCTGTGGTTACTGAGGATGAATTAAAGGATGAACACATTGAGTTACATATCGCTACATTAGCTAACTATAACATTAATTATTAGCTATGACCTTTTAACTATTACCCATTGATTTTTGCCTGGTTTATATTACTGAAAGTATCTTGAAAGATTTATATAAGCTAATTGTGAGCTAACTGCTCACAACTGATTTACCTCATGGTCATATAATATTAAGTATTGAATCAGCAAATTTCAGCTCAGGTTTGAGACTGATTTCATAGAAGACACCTGCATGTATCACTGTGAAAATGCTTCTATCTTTTTTTGAAAACGCTATTTGAAAGCTAATAAATATTAATGAACATTGGAGGTCTGATTTATGAATATTAATTCCCAGTCGAGGTATCAGTACAAACAGGCTGTGAGTGGGAGACTCTCCAACAGTTTCTTAAAAATATATAGGTGCAAATGGTATGCGCTTAATAGACATTGTGGAATAACACAAAAATGCCTGCAGGTAATAAGATATAGGAATTTTTAGGGATAGTTGTTAAATTAAAGCTAATACTGCTGTAATAGGATGAGGAGTATGAGTATCCAGCATTATTCAAGACCCAAATTCCCATTTTATAGCCAATTTACAGATTCTACGCCTTTTCCCACCATGCCTACAATCAGTATTTTCATCTTTCACATGCTATGCATTTTGGAGTATTTTAAATGTCATTTGTGTAGCTTTGCAGAATTAAACCAATAACCATATACAGTGAGGGAAAAAAAGTATTTGATCCACTGCTGATTTTGTACGTTTGCCCACTGACAAAGAAATGATCAGTCTTTAATTTTAATGGTAGGTGTATTTTAACAGTGAGAGACAGAATAACAACAAAAAAATCCAGAAAAACGCATTTCAAAAAAGTTATAAATTGATTTGCATTTTAATGAGTGAAATAAGTATTTGATCCCCTATCAATCAGCAAGATTCCTGGCTCCCAGGTGTCTTTTACACAGGTAACGAGCTGAGATTAAGAGCACTCTCTTAAAGGGAGTGCTCCTAATCTCAGTTTGTTACCTGTATAAAAGACACCTGTCCACAGAAGCAATCAATCAATCAGATTCCAAACTCTCCAGCATGGCCAAGAGCAAAGAGCTGTCCAAGGATGTCAGGGACAAGACTGTACACCTAAACAAGGCTGGAATGGGCTACAAGACCATCGCCAAGCAGCTTGGTGAGAAGGTGACAACAGTTGGTGTGATTATTTGCAAATGGAAGAAACACAAAATAACTGTCAGTCTCCCTCGGTCTGGGGCTCCATGCAAGATCTCACCTCGTGGAGTTTAAATGATTATGAGAACAGTGAGGAATCAGCCCAGAACTACACGGGAGGATCTTGTTAATGATCTCAAGGCAGCTGGGACCATAGTCACCAAGAAAACAATTGGTAACACACTACACCATGAAGGACTGAAATCCTGCAGCGCCCGCAAGGTCCCCCTGCTCAAGAAAGCACGTGTACAGGCCCGTCTGAAGTTTGCCTGAATGATTCAGAGGAGAACTGGGTGAAAGTGTTGTGGTCAGATGAGACCAAGATCGAGCTCTTTGGCATCAACTCAACTCGCCGTGTTTGGAGGAGGAGGAATGCTGCCTATGACCCCAAGAACACCATCCCCACCGTCAAACATGGAGGTGGAAACATTATGCTTTGGGAGTGTTTTTCTGCTAAGGAGACAGGACAACTGCACCGCATCAAAGGGACGATGGACGGGGCCATGTACTGTCAAATCTTGTGTGAGAACCTCCTAACCTCAGCCAGGGCATGCTGTACATGTACACTGTACATGCTGTTGTGATCTGCTCTTAGTTTGATGATTTTTAAAGACATGTCTTAACAGAACTGGTGGAGGACCATGAGGAAGTTTGCTAGGATCTACATTTGTGTGTGAAAATGAGTGAGGAAAAAGTAAAAGACCATTTGACCAAGAACAACATCAGCAATAGGGGTTTATGCTGGTGAGGTGGAAGTGATTTGTGGATTTGCTGATTTAGCCTGATTATGTAATTCAAAATGAATGTAAATCTTGAACAAATAAACAGGACTAAATAAAATTAGTACCAGTTACTATAGCAACTTCTACTTTGAAACTAACCAGTAACATTGTACTGCCATTTTATTCAATGTCTTACAAGCATAAAAGTTCAACTGATCAAATTTCTTCCCCCATTTTATTCACCTTCCAATTCCCAGCCTCCAGCTAGCTCTGCCCTATCATATGACAGCTACCAAGTGGGGAATGTGAAGGCTAATACATGCTTCCACCAAAAAACTTCAAGCCAGCCAATCGCATCTTTTTAAACTTCTGCTCCCGCTGTGTCACAGGGCAGTGTAACATACTTGGAGGAAAGTGCTATCTGCCCTCTTCCGCATGCATGTGCTCACAGATACCCATGATTGGCTAGTGTCACTGTGATTGACAGGGGACAGAGAGTATGCCATCTCTCCCACCCAGAGAACATGACCAATTTTGCTCCCTTGGCTCCTGGCCACAGATGACTGTAGAATCGTAAGGATTCTAACAATGTCATTTTTGTGCACTTCTCTCTTTTTTTTACTTTCAGTGTCACTTTTATAGATTTTAGAGCTAGTAATAATTTTTGTAGAATGCATTTAAGCTGACATTATGGCTCAATGTGTCAGGGAAATATCATTACAAGTAAATTACCGTGTTTGTATTTACAGAAACATATATGAAATCTGGAAGCTACTTTGCTGCTTTTTGTCGTAGTAACGTATTAGCCTACAGGATGTTGCAGCGTCAGAATAAATGCAAGCATTTAAGTCTTTTTGCATATTCCGTTTGTTTTCAGTGTCGTAAATCATCCATTATTCAGTCTTCAGGTGTTGGTACAGAACCACTACCATTTCCAAGACCTCTGCTTTCTTCCAGTTCCAAGATACAAAATGGAAATGTATCTTATAATGCATGGCACTAAATTAATGACTGGTCAGAAAAACAGACAAATATTAGACTACCTGTTTGATTTATGTTTATGTATTCCACTTTAATTTGAAAATTAAATTTAATTAAAAAGTTATTTATTAACTGTAAAAGTTATGGAAAGGAGCAATGCCAACACAATATCTTGTCAAAAAAAAAATAATAATGCAAGATAAATAGGCTAAAAAAACATTTTATTCTTAAATATTGATTGCTAGTAATTTGTAGCAATGCCATCTCCCTTTCTTTTGCAACTTTGACCATTTTTGTGTGACTGTGTTTACTGTTATTTTTGAAACCAATATTGAAGAATATGAACATATGATATATAATAATATGAAGAACTATTACACTTTTCTAGTTATAGTTGCAAGTCGTAACTGATCACATTGTCAGGGTTTGACTGAAGAGGGCTTTTCACGGGGAATGTGCACAATCCTGATTCTGCCTATCCAGGTTTGAGTTAGCTAAATGTAATATGCAGGTCTGGGATTTAGCTAATTTAACTGGTAATTCAAGATTTCCTTTTAATCCCACATTCTGAAATTGACCCCTGCTTGAAACAAATCCACATGTGCATGTAAATAAGCTTGCAGATGCCACCAAAATGTCCACTATAAAATTCAGCAATGCACTCAAATCACTCCATAAAGCAAGGTCCAGATAAAGCATTAAAACATCTTTGATATAACATACAGTGCCTTCCACTAATATTGGCACCCTTGGTAAATATGAGCAAAGAAGGCTGTGAAAAATTGTCTTTGTTTAACCTTTTGATCTTTTGTTAAAAAAAATCACAAAAATACTCTACTCAGGGGTATAAATATGAGGTAACATAGGCCAAATTCCCTTAGTCATTCATAACAATGGGTAAGACCAAGTAATATAGCTGTGATGTGCGGCAAAAGGTTGTTGAGCTTCACAAAATGGGAAGTGGCTATAAGAAAATAGCATAAGCATTGAAAATGCCCATTTCCACCATCAGGGCAATAATTAAGTTCCAGTCAACTGGAAATGTTATGAATCAACCTGGAATTTGACATGTGTCTATATTGTCTCAATACACAGTGAAGAGGATGGTTCGAGTGGCTAAAAAATCTCGAAGGAGCACAGCTGGATAATTGCAGAAGTTAGTTGCGTCTTGGGGTCAGAAAGTCTCCAAAACTACAATCTGAAGTCACCTACATCACCAGAAGTTGTTTGGAAGGGTTTAAAGAAAAAAGCCTCTACTCTTATCCAAAAACAAACTCAAGTGTCTTCAGTTTGCCAGACACTACTGGAACTTCAAATGGGATTGGGTTCTATGGTCAGATGAAACCAAAATAGAGCTTTTTGGCAATAAACACCAGAGGAGGTTTTGACGCACACAGAGAGGTAGCCATATGGAAAAATACCTCATGCCCACGGTTAAATATGGTGGTGGCTCTTTAATGTTTTGGGACTGTTCTTCTGCCATAGGACCTGGACATTTTGTTAGGATACATGGCATCATGGACTCTACCAAATATCAACAGATATTAAATAAAAAACCTGACTGCCTCTGCCAGAAAGCTTAATCTGGGCCGTGGTTGGATCTTCCAGCAGGACAATGATCCAAAACATACATCAAAATCAAGTTCCTTCCATGGCCATCCCAGTCACCTGACTTGAAACCCATAGAAAACCTGTGGGGTGAACTGAAGAGGACAGTCCATCAGCATGGACCTCAAAATGTATTCTCCAACCTCATCAGGCATTATAGGAGAAGACTCAGAGCTGTTATCTTGGCAATGGGAGGTAGCACAAAGGATTGATTAAAAGGGTGCCAATAATTGTTGCAGACCTATATTTAACAAAGATTTTTTTGATAAACATGTGTTGTGTTTGCAATTGTTTGATATCCATGAGAGCAGGATATTTTTGTGATTTTTTTTTAACAAAAGATCAACAGGTGAAACAATAAAGACAATTTTTCACAGCCTTCTTTGCTCATATTTACCAAGGGTGCCAATATTAGTGGAGGGTACTGTATGCAATTTATCAGGTTATCCTCATGCAAACTATGGAGCTGAGGAGTTCCACAACAAACAGCAGGTACTGGTGTAGGCACTATTCATTCCCATTGATGATAATTCAATATTCAATACTGCATTATTTATTTTTACTGTTCTGGTCACTTGTGTTTGGAAAATGATAAAGATTGCACTTAGAGTATTTGGCAGATGCCCTTATCCAGAGCAATTTATGTTCATCACATTTACATAACTTTTTCATTTTAACTTATTTATACAACTGAGCAGTTGAGCATTAAAGGTCTTGCTCAAGGACCCAACAGTGGCAGCACTGGGATTTGAACTAACAATCTTAACAACTGAGCTAGCACTTCCTCAGAAGTGCATCTCTGATCCACCCTAGACATTATACAACTGAGCAGTTGAGGGTTAAGGGCCTTGCTCAAGGGTCCAGCAGTGGCAGCTTGGTGGTGCTGGGATTTGAGCTCAATCAGTAGTCCAGCATTTTAACCACTTAAAGATTAAATCCCACTGCACTGAATTTATGACTAAATCCTACACACATGAATAATGCATTTTGTTTTTACAATTATTTTGGCCATTTAATGAATTCTAACAGGATACTAACATTGGGCCATATTCAGTGCTGGCCACTTAAGTTCAAAAGATATATAAATGTCTATGTAGGGCCATTCAGATTATTATAATTACAAGCACATGCTTTCAAGCCTGAAAAGGGGTTAGAAGATGTAAACAGATTAAGCAGATTTTGCTGTTATCTGTATTATGGTGTAACAGGATAGTCACATGTGAAAACAAACAAACAAACAAATAAATAAATAAATAAAACTTATGAGAAGCAGGCAAGCATTCAAATAAACAATCAGTCTAATTTCCAATATATTGCTTTGAATATAGCTTTCACTATCATTATTTGGCAGCTTATAAAATAACACTTTATCCAGTAATTATTTTGTACTGACCCATCAGATTTGAGAATTAAACATTGCTATGGTACATTTATTTTTTACTAAGGCTGGAGAAAATGTGTTTATGCCTTATTTTTTTCTGTTAAATAGCACTTTATTTCACTGGTCTAACATATGGCTTCACAACAGCTTCGATCATGTTACCAGAGAGACTCACCAACTTCATGCCTCAACAACTACATGGCATATTGAACACCTGGTCCCACACTATCTTGGCCAAAAGACAACCAGGATTTGCATGTACCCTTCAGTTCGACAGGGACCCAGGAAACCCTTTCTTTCACAGAGTGCTAATCACTCAGTAGATTTTGTCATGCAGCACCCACTGTAACATAACCATCATTGTGATGAAGAGCTATTTAAAAAAAAAACAACACTTTATCAAATGACACATAAAATTGACATTTTGGAGTAATTTTCACCATTTAAATGAACAAAAAAAACAGCTCAGTGAATTGGAAAAAGTAAGTACACCCCTATATTTATCACACCTTCAAATCCATAAAATTAGAATCAGATGTTCAAGATTGGGTGCCAGTGATTAGAACCTGCTTAAGGAGTGCAGGTGGATCCTGTCTTATTTATACCCCTCGCATATCTAGTGTCTGGTGTTCCCTTTGTTATTGAGATGTGTGGTGTCATCATACCAAGATCTAGAAAAAGGTTGTGGATGCCTAGGAGTCTGGCAAGGGATTTAAAAAGATATCCAAATTATTTGAAATACATCATTCCACTGTAAGGAAAATCATCTACAAGTGGCACAGATTTCAAACAACTGCAAATTTGTCCAGGACTGGCCGTCCCAGCAAATTCAGCCCAAGAGCAGACCGTCTGATGCAAAAAGAAGTCTCCAAGAGCCCCAAAATTATCATTTTGTTTAGTTGTATTTTATATTTTATTTTATACTTTTATTGATTCGATTTTAAAACTCTAGGTAAACATGTGAAAAATGTGTTTTGAGATTTGATGAATGAGAGTGAGAAAAGAATTAATGAATTGTAAACGCTAAGTTTATTAAATGTTTTTTGTGTCAAAGCAACGAAAACTGATCCACAGTTCAGTCCACATAGGCTGCTGTTTTGCTAACTGTGTGAATAGGTTTGAAACGATGAACACAGTATTTATAAATCATTAATTCATCTTCTATACAACTCACACGTGTTTTTTTTTTCTCTTAACATATGGTGAGAGAGGAAAAAGAGAGAGCAACAGAGCTTTTAGCATTAACAAACCTTATACAACAGTTAGCCAGTTTATCATATTTAACATATGACAAAGTGCAACTGCAATGAACCAGATAAGCCTGAGGTGAGTGAAAACATTTACACAAAATAAAGTCTCTATGAGTAGATAAAGCAACAAAACAGAAAAAGTAAAGCAAAACTCCAAAAAATGGAAAATGTTAAATAGTGTATTAAATGGTTAAAAGGCAACATATGTTGCAGTATTTTAGCAAGGTAGGAGGCTCACAACTGAACACAGACATGTACTGTACCATATGTCTTTTAGATGAGTTAGATCAGTTTTAATAGGCTTACAGGTGACAGTCACTAGAGATCCTGGTTGTAATTATCAGATGTCCTTGAGTGGGCACTAACATAGGATTTAATCTCACTTCCTGAAATAGAAACTAATGTTTTACCATTGTGTCTTATTAAGAATACTGTGGAGAGTACAAGTAAGCTATATTCAATGTTTTTTAAAATTTACACCAAAGCATTAAGTGCAGCGGGGGAGATCCACAAAGGATTAAATTAGCTGTCTGTGGTGACCGATCAGAATGTGCTTTTAACATGCTCCTACATCACTTACTGAAATGTCCAATTTACAGATTTATCAAAGGTCAAAATCAATACAGAGCAGGATGGTATGACTCAACATGCAGCCATCACTAGCACAATAACTTCTAGAAAGGTTCAAATCCAGAGACCAGATAATAAGGCAGTTGTGTGAAATTCATGTACTCATGGTTAAATATTCTGACACAGAAAACAGAGAGGCCCTGTCAGCTCTGGAAATTGGACCATTTGTACTACTCATTAAAGTTAAGGTCTAGTCTTTAATCAGTATTAAATTGCCTTGCTTGTGTGTGTGTGTGTGTGTGTGTGTGTGTGTGTGTGTGTGTGTGTGTGTGTGTGTGTGTGTGTGTGTGTGTGTTTCGGATTTGGGGGAGTGGACGATTAGGATAGAAATATCTGCCAATTTTTACCTTGTGGGGACATTTGGCTATAATAATTAAAATAATAAAATAATTAAACCATTTTATTTAATTAGCTGCATTAATAATTAATACACATGGAAGTTCCTCACAAGGATAGTGTTGAAGTTTAAATGTTTAGCAAATTGCTCAAATATGCTAGCACACTAACTAGATTATTTGCATTATAATGCATAGTGCATGTAACAATTGGACATAGGTAACAGATTATCAAAGCATCCATGTATACCTATGGCTATATTTGCACAAATATGATCTGCATGGAAGAGTCATCAGAAAGAAACCTTACCTGTGACTTCATCACACAAGTCAGCATCTAAACTATGCAAAACAACATCTAGATAAGCCGGGGGCATTTTGGTGTGCTATAGACCGATGAAGTAAAAATGGAACTCTTTGGTAACAACCACTTAAAGGCATGTTTGAGGAGAGAAAAAGGAGCAGTGTCTGATGAAAATAACACCTTGATAACTATTAAGCATGGGGGTGGATGTATTATGCTTGTGTTGGGGTTGTGAGGCAGAGTGAAGTGGCACAGGAAACATTGCACAGGTAGATGGGAGTATGGATTCCAGTAAATGTCAGCAAATTCTGGAAGAAAATCAATCAGTCAAGAACCTGAAACTGAAAAGAACTTGGCTTCTGCAACAGGATAATGATCCAAAACTTACTGTACCTCAAAATCCACCCATGAAGTATTTCAAAAAATGCTTTTGGAATGTCCCCTCACTTGAACATCATGAAAAATCTGTGACATACTTGACTTAATCCACTGTATCCTAGGGTGCCTTACTAATTCTACTTCATTTGGGGAGAGAAGGGAAAGATGTTAAATATAACACTATATATGTACAATTTATAGGTCAGTCCATCTCAAGTGGTCCAATAATAACCCTGATCTATCATGTTGGTACAGGTGTACAGTTTCTACGTGTGAAGAGATTTTATCCAAATATAGAATTACAGTGCTCATTTGGGTGTTTCACAAATGAACAGTGTCATAAACAGAACTGTGGTGTTGTTTGTCCTGTGACTTCTGAGCTTTAGTCACTTACTGCTTTTATCACAGGTGAAACAACACTCTAATACTCACCCTAATATGTTATTGTAACAGCACATACACAAGGATTTCATAGCAGTGTAACACCTCAGCACAAGCAGCTTCATATAATTCACAAAATTATAACCAGAAGAAATAAAACAAAACAATGGGCCTTCTCAGCCAGAGAACCCACAAGAAACTCTGGACCAAAATGTCTCCACTCAGGGAGCCATAAAACAAGGAATCCACACCCAGACACCAAGGAGCCACTTAAATCCAGCGTGTGCATCTGCCTTATCTCAACCAACACGGCAAGCGTTAAAGGCCTCCCTGACCGAGGGCTGAACCCTCTCGACCACAGAAACTGCTCTCAAATGCAGTGATTTAGGCCTTTTGGGCCAGACCAGTTTGCTTACTCAACAGATAAGTCCAAAGGACCTTACAATTAAGGCCGATAAATTCTGGAAGAAAGGAGAGACCTTTTCGCTCCCTCACCAAGATTACACATTCCACAATTCCACAAGTCTACACAAGGACTCACACATTCCACAATTGGCACCTACCAGGAACAACGACTGTGGGAATTAATACATCTTTGAACAACTGAAATCACCTATTTCCTACCTGTGTTGTTCTATTTTCTTCATGTGTATCACCATTAAGTTGCCACTAATTGCTCCATTTAGCATGTATTAGTGTAAGTAGCCCTAGGAGGATCAGTGTGTTTTAAATATTAGTAATGTACTTTAAGTATAGTCAAACATGTCTTGTTTGGTATGTATGCGTTCATTAAGTGATTTCCTAAATCATGAGAGTAAGGAAATTTGTGTAGATTGTGATGGTATGTACATGCAATATTTCAGGACAAAGTTTAATCCACACATTTCACGTTTAAACCACTCATCTGCAGGGACAGTGGGCTGATTAGCATAATAGGTGGAGAGTCTGGTTAACACCCCGCCCAAAGACAATGTTGATTGGAGAAAGCAACCTGGGGTGGGCTAGCCCAGGAAGTGTTAAATCCTAAGAACACAAGTTTTTGGTGGCTCGCTGCTTGCTTCGCTCTCTCTCTCATATCTCTTGCTTCTTGGCACGCTTCGAAGGACGGGGTCGGCGGAGGGTCTCCAGAGCCAATCAACGTCAGGGAGATCAGATCACGTTTACCTCGGCCGGGGGACCCAGCGAGAGCCGCCGCCTGCTTTTCAAGCCTCCCGCCTTCATTTCACTCAGCATTCCGATTGGTCTTCCGAGATGCCTCTCACCGACCAGACCGCTGACGACACCACGATGTAACGAGGAAATCCCTTCAACACAGCTAAGGCAAGCGCAATACCCCAGAATCTAGCTAATCTGGTGTCTATAATAAATTAAGCCCTTCTAAAGGAATTGAAGATAACTTAATAAGTTGATGGTTCGTTCAGATCATGGTCTGTGAAATAACATGCAACGCTAGACAATCAGAACTTCATTCACTCTTCATTATCACCTGTTTATGTATGCGTGTGTGTGTGCGAGCGTGTGTTTATACAGCCGTGGCTAAAAGTTTTGAGAATGACACAAATATTAATTTTCACAATGTCTACTGCTTCAGTGCTTTTAGATCTTTTTGTCAGATGTTACTAACTGTTACTGAAGTATAATCACAAGCATTTCATAAGTGTCAATGGCTTTTATTGACAATTACATGAAGTTTATGCAAAGAGTCAATATTTGCAGTGTTGACCCTTCTTTTTCAAGACCTCTGCAATTCGCCCTGGCATGCTGTCAATCAACTTCTGGGCCACATCCTGACTGATGGCAGCCCATTCTTGCATAATCAATGCTTGGAGTTTGTCAGAGTTTGTGGGTTTTTGTTTGTCCACCCGCCTCTTGAGGATTGACCACAAATTCTCAATGGGATTAAGGTCTGGGGAGTTTCCTGGCCATGGACCCAAAATGTCGATGTTTTGTTCCCTGAGCCACTTTGTTATCACTTTTGCCTTGTGTCAAGGTGCCCCATCATGCTGGAAAAGGCATTGTTCATCACCAAACTGTTCTTGGATGGTTGGGAGAAGTTGCTCTCTGAGGATGTTTTTGTACCATTCTTTATTCATGGCTGAATCACTGACATGATGTCAGCTGGTCCTTTTGTGGAAGGGCTGAAATGCAGTGGACATGTTTTTTTGGGATTAAGTTCATTTTCATGGCAAAGAGGGACTTTGAAATTAATTGCAATTCATCTGATCACTCTTCATAACATTCTGGAGTATATGCAAATTGCCATCATAAAAACTGAAGCAGTAGACTTTATGAAAATTAATATTTGTGTCATTCTCAAAACTTTTGGCCATGGCTGTGTAACGAATCAAAAGCATTACTAGCATTATCCTTTTCCACCAGAATAATGTAATGGATCAACTTTAAACATGAAACGAAACAGAATCCCACGCTTGGATTCAAAGCACCTTTTTAAAGGAGACGAGTTTTAAAGCTTGCCCACATTATCTACCAGAATGTGTAGTAAATCGGATGGATCTGCAACGTTTAAAAATATTCTCCACCAGTTACAATTTATGTAACAAATTAAAAAGATGTTTAACACGTTTAAATGTATTCTCCAATTTATATAAGGAATTAGCTCAACTGGCGTGAAGTACATCTATATATCTAATCAACGCGTGTTGTGACCAGTTATAAATATACATCAGCCATGACAGGGAATTCATGTATATACATATAGATAATTAACTACAACGGATTATAATTAATTATGACTATGTATGTGGTCTGTAAACTGTAGTCTAGTTTAGATTCATGAACTCTAAAGAGGGAGTTTATCCTTCGGGCCAGGAAGAATTAACCCACGAAGTTTGTTATTAAAGATTAGAGCGGATAATCGAGATCTTATGCAGCGTTTAATTGACTCATCACGTGACAAAACAGAGAAAATCAAGTGTGGTGATAATAGATTTCAATAGCTAGATGTAACTATGGATACACGACTAACTCTAAGCAAAACATGCATATGTACATCTATATACAAGGAAAGAAAAGGAATAGAGAGAAAGTAATGCAGAAAAAGGGAGTGGCAGACAAAAACACAACTAATTAGCCTTTTTCAGAACCAGCAATAAACTTAATTCTCCTGTAAGCAGGGGTCCAATCTTAAACGCAGATATAGGTTCATTAACTATACTTGCATAGCCTCAGTTTTGACAGTTCGCCAAGGTCGCGTAGAGTTCGCTGGTTCGTCTTGCCATTTGAAAAGGCGTGAGCCGTGAGGTAGTTGCATCCTTTGTCTGGGAGAGAGAGAGCCTGGTTTCCTCTTCCCGGGGCACGTGGCCCCGGGGGAGAGAGAAACCGGAAGAGTGTAGAAGTGAAGTTGAAGAGACTGAGTAGTGAACTCTTAGGTGTGAAGAAGAGCGTGGTGTTGTTTTAAAAACAACACCAACACACATGCCTCTTTGGGCTATGGGCCAATCAGGAAGTTGGATTTGCATGTCCGGATGAACTCTCTTTGTCTGGTCTCAGACCCTTATTTAAATGTCCAGGGAGGAGCTGGTTTATACCGTATTATATAGGAAATTAAGAGAAAACATGAAATAATGTATCCCACTGCAATATGATATGCATAATCAATCCGGGTATCTCGAGACGATTAACTACATACCAAATTTGATGGACTTGTAAAGAATATTACAAATAAAACCTGGTTGCAGACATTTAAAATGATATCCTAAATTAAAACTATCTAAAATCATTAAGGTTAGTTACATAAACGCACAATATATGTAAACAAGATAACATCACACTATTTAGGCATCGAGTAATTACATATAATTACACGTTACATTGAAAAGAGAGAGATTTCTCCATTGTGTGTGTAAGGTAAGCTTGTGTGTGTGTGTGTGTGTGTGGGTGTGTGTGCGCGTGCGCGTGTGTATGTCCAGAAGAGGGGGCTGGCGTTCTTCTAATGTCCCACCGGTCCTTGGTCACCTCAGGGTGACCTTTAGGGAGGACGTTTTCTCTTCTGACCTTCGATTCTGAGGCTAATCCATGTGGTCATAAACAGAGATTAGATCAGAGATTTACAGGCCCTTGGTTGGAGTTTTGGTGGACCCCTGCTGACGAACTAATCATGAAGTTTCCTAGACGTTCAGTCATCAAAGGTTTCTTTTATTGCAGGGGTAAGTCCTTTGTGGGTTCCAAAGAGTCTTTTGCATTCCAAAGGGCATCTGGCCGCAGAAGACCTCTCAGGGTTACTCTCGGTCACCTGAGTGACGAAATTTTCTATGTTCCATCTGGGTTAATTCAGAAATCTGTTTGGGCACCGTCATACGCTACAGCTGTATGTTAGATTAGTTTCTATGTCATGTCAGAGTAGTTCAATAAAGTCTCGTCTGTTCTTAAATATACGTGTTCTTATTGCTTACAAGTGTCTATTGCCTTGAAATGCGATTCTGCTACATGCTCTTAAAATAATATTTCACTATGTTTAGGATATTATTGCTGGTGACCACAGAGGTAATATCTAATGCACAATTAATGAATACACTAGTTTCAACTTATCTTTGGATGAATAGTTGATCAGTAATACTAAATTAGTCAAATTTCCCTTTTCGAGCTGATCTGTTAATCTCTCTGTGGTGGCGGGAGCATGGTTGAGCACCGGTTTGTGAATGGAGGGCGGAGCCGGAGAAAGCGAGTGGTAAGGTTTACACACCTGTAGGAAATTTAGACTAACGAGTGTTCTGTGTTGCAGTGAGGAGAAAAGGAGAGACACGCGCCGAGAGAGAGAGAAAAAGACGCCGACACAGAGCCATATGTGTGCGTGCGTGTGTGTGTGTGTGTATGCTGGGAAATAAAAGAAAAACCCAAATACTGAGAAAAAAAGGAAGAAATAAAAGTGTCCAATTTGGATTAATCCTGTCTCCCTTCTGGTTCCTCCGTGCCCGACCTTAAAAGTGTTACACTGGTGCCGAAACCCGGAATCCGAGAGGAAATCGCCGCCATGGAAGTCTCACCTCTGGACCACCTCATCAACCAGCTGGCCAACCTCCACCAGAGCCTACACCAGACCCTCCTGCAGCTCCAACGCAACCAGGAGAAGCGGATTAAAGACCTCCTCGATGCCCAGGCCAAGGACCGCCGGGTGCTCCAGGGCCTGGTGCAGCAGGCCGGGGTTCCAGCCACCCGCCCCGCAGCCCCCGCAGCAGGCACGCCCACTGCTCCTGCCTGGTGCCACTCCTGTCGGGTGAGGCGCAGTTCGCAGCCCAGCAGCTGCCCATTGCTAGCATGCTGGAATACGTGGACCTGAAGCGGGCGATTCTGCAGCGGGTCGGGCGGACCCCCGAAGAGCACCATCAGCGCTTCAGAGCACTGACCTTCACGGAGCTCGGCCGTCCATTCGCCTTCGCCCAGAAGCTACGGGACACCTGCAGGAGGTGGTTGTTGGCTGAGGAGCACGACGTGGAGGAAGTGATCGACCTAGTGATGCTGGAGCAGTTCATCACCCGGCTTCCCGACGGGATGGCGGAGTGGGTCTCTGGACGAGGCGGTTCAGCTGGCAGAGGATCACCTGGCGGCGTATCCAGGGGCAGGCGAGCCCCACCCTTCTTCCTCTCTCTCTCTCTCTCTCGACCTCATGCCTCTCCTCATCCTTTGCCTTTCCCTACCCCCCAGAGACACAGGCTGGGTCCACCCCGACCCATGCCACGCACCCGTCCCTTTCCCCCTCCCCTTCCCACTCCCTCCGCTCTCTCTGTTTCTGTATCTTCTGCTCCTCAGGTGGGTGAATCCAAAGCTGCTGGTTCAGGAGGAATGCCTGGGCTGGCGTGCTGGCATTGCGGGGAGCCCGGCCATTTCCAGGACCAGTGTCCCATCATGGATGTGGGAGCGATGGTTCGGCTCCCAGACGCACCGCAGGCCGCCCCCGATCGAGCAGGGATGTACCGCATTTTGGTGAGTGTTCAAGGGGGTACATACCAAGCCTTGGTGGATTCAGGATGCAATCAAACTTCAATTCACCAAGGCTTGGTTCAAGGGGAGGCATTGGAAAATGCACGTTTGGTGAAGATGAGGTGTGTGCACGGCGATATTCACGAGTACCCACTAGTGCCCATTGTCATCAAATTTCGAGGGAAAAAAAATATAGTGGAGGCGGCGGTTAGTCCCCGTCTCTCCCATCCACTAATTTTGGGAACTAATTGCCTGGGGTTTTGTTTATTAGCGAAAGAAATGTCTGTGGATGGGTCCTGCATTAGGGAGAGGCAGTGTGGAATGTGCGCACCCTTGGCGGGAGAGGCAGTGCCAGGGCCGTCAATGACAGCTCCATGTCAGCATGACAACGAGAGCGGGGGGAGTGGCTCTCACCCCCTCTTAGCAGGGATTCCCCTCAGGGATTTTCCCTTGGAGCAGTCGCACGACGAAAACCTGAAGCACGCCTTTGATCAAGTGAGAGTAATCGATGGTCAGCTGATCCAGCCCAATGTTGTGCTCTCCCACCCCTACTTCGCGATTATTAAAGATAGGATTTATAGAGTGATGCAGGACACTCAGACACAGGAAATTGTGACCCAATTGTTGGTTCCGAAGAACCTTCGGGAAGTATTATTCCAGGCAGCTCATTACAACCCTATGGCGGGGCACTTAGGCGAAAACATTAGGTCAGCTCTTGGCTTGCTTCTATTGGCCGGGCATTCGTGGCGACGTTAGCCGGTGGTGCACGGCATGCCGCAAATGCCAATTGGTGAATACACCGGCCACCCCAAAAGCGCCGTTGCGCCCACTCCCATTAATCGAGGTTCCCGTCCAGAGAGAATTGGCATGGACCTCATCGGGCCATTAGACCGATCTGCACGGGGGTATAGCTTTGTGTTAGTATTAGTGGACTACGCAACACGATACCCGGGAGCGGTGCCTCTACGCAATATCTCCGCGAGGAATGTTGTGGATACACTCTTCTGTGTTATCTCCCGGGTTGGGATCCCAAAAGAGATCCTAACTGATCAGGGCACATCTTTTATGTCACGCACCCTGCGCGAGCTGTACGAATTGTTGGGGGTTAAAGCGATTCGCACCAACGTTTATCATCCGCAAACGGATGGGCTGGTGGAGCGCTTTAATCAAACGCTTAAAAATATGATTCGTACGTTTTTGCAGGAAGGAGAGACACGCACCTCGAGAGAGAGAATACGATGCCGACACAGAGCCACATGTGTGCGTGCATGTGTGTGTGTATGCTGGGAAATAATAGAAAAACCCAAATTCCGAGAAAAAAAGGAACAAATAAAAGTGTCCGAGCTGGATTAAGCCTGTCTCCCTTCTGGTTCCTCCATACCCAACCTTAAAAGTGTTACACTCTCCGACATCTTTGGAGGAGAATAAAGATAGCTCAATTTAACAACTAATTTTTACTTACGTAAAATGGTGGAGAATATATCAAATTAACCCAAACAGCTAATTTTCACTACAGCAGACACTCCACATAATCTAAGCCTAACATCCTAATAAACAGCTTAAAAATCATGTTATTTATTTATTTATTCATTTTAACACAGAAAAGCATATAATCATTGATGTGGTTAAGTGTTTTGTTAGGAGACCTTTATTTATGGAAGGAGTTTTGGGTGTCAGTGCTTTGTAATGTTTCCTAGCATGAAAGTCATCAGGACAGTGAAGTTTACCTTAGAGAGAGAGAGAGAGAGAAGGATATGCTGGTGATGGAACAACTGTTCATTGTTGCTGAAACGTGAGTGTTAACAGGATTTAACTTGTCTCGTGGATGTTCCGCAACATTAACTATAACTTTAAACCGATAAAACATGTGACGTCATTTATTAATAAATTAAATATTTTAATTGTTGTTAAAGTGGTGTGGTATAGGTGGAATAACACACTCCAGACCATATGGTTCCAAAAAAAAAAAAAAAATCACATTATTAAAATGTCAGCACTTTGTAGCAGCCAGTAAGTTTTCCCTTAAGGGAGAATCTTATTAACTTCAGGAGAGAAAACTATATGCTCAAAATATACTGTATGTTGTTCATTAATAAATTTAATTGTTTTAGTTGGCAAATTTCTGTGCTACAGTTCCCTATAAAACTATTGGAACGGCAAGGCCAATCCATTTGTTTGTGCTATACATCAAAAACATTTGGGTTTGAGATCAAAAGATTGATATGGATGAGTTTATGATTTCAGCTTTTATTTCCTTTTATTATTTACATCTAGATGTGATAAACAACATGAAACATAGAACCTTTTGTAGGGCCACCCAATTTTAGGCAAGCAAAAGTATGAGAACAGATAAGTCTCTAAGTAAATAACACTTAATTAAATAAAGTCCTGATAAAGTTGGCAGTGTGTTTTGGATCATTGTCTTGCTGCATGATATTCCCCCCGATTAATTTAGATGCATTTCTCTGTAAATTGGCAGGCAAAATGTACCTGTAAACTTCTGAATTCATTCTGCTTTTACCATCATGAGATACATCATCAATAAAGATGAGTGAGCCTGTTCCAGAAGCAGCCATGCAAGCCCAAACCATGACACTACCTACACTTATATGTTTTGGATAATGAGCAGGTCCTTTTTCCACACTTTGGCCTTTCTACCACTTTGGTAGAGGTTAATCTTGGTTCCAGAACTTTTGTGGCTCATCTTTGTATTTCACTGTGAATTCCAATCTGGCTTTCCAATTCTTACTGCTGATGAATGGTTTGCATCTTGTGGTATGGCCTCTATATTTCTGCTCTCAAAGTATTTTTTGAAAAGTGGATTGTGATACCTTCACCCCTGCCCTGTGGAGATTGTTGGTGTTGCCACTGACTATTGTTTTTGGGTTTTTCTTCACGGCTCCCACAATGTTTCTGTCATTAGCTGTTGTTGTTTTCCTTGGCTGACCCATTCAGTCAAGTGTCTGTTGCTCAATACACCAGTGGTTTCTTTCTTTTTCAGGACATTCCATATTGTTGTATTGGCTATGATTGATTTTCCCTCTTTTCCCAGCTTCAAAATGGCTTGCTTTTCTACCATAGACAGCTCTCTGATCTTCATGTTGGCTTATCTTTTTTAACAACACATGCAGTCTTCGCAGGTGAAACTGAAGGCTAAAACCAAGAGTAGATGTTCAGAGCTATTTATTGTTTAAACAATCAATATAACAGGACACACCTGGTTAACAAGAAACACCTGTCAGTCACATGTTCCAATATTTTTGCTTGCCTACAAATTGAGTGGTCTGATACAACATGTGCTACGTTCTATGTCGTTTAGCACATCTACATATGAATGCCAGGAAATAAAAGCTGAAATTCTAAACTCTCTTCTATTCTTTTTATAACAAAACTCAAATATCTTTGATACAATAAAAAACAAATGTATTGGCCTTACCATTCCAATACTTTCAGAGGGTACTGTATAATAGACATAAAACACTGTATAATAGACATAAAACAAATGCATGTACACTTGTACAACCCAAATTCCAAAGAATTTGGGACGCTGTGTAAAATGTAAATAAAAACAGAATGCAATGATTTGCAAATCTCATAAACCCATATGTTATTCATAGAACATAGAAAACATATCAAATGTTTAAAGTGAGGAAATGTACCAGTTTAAGAAAAAAATAAGATAATTTTGAATTTGATGGCTGCAACATGTCTCAAAAAAGTTGGAATGGGGCAACAAAAGGCTGGAAAAGCAAGTATTCCTAAAAAGAAACAGCTGGAGGTTAATTGGCAACAGGTCAGTAACATGATTGGGTATAAAAAGAGTATCTTAGAGTGGCAGAGTCTCTCAGAAGTAAAGATGGGCAGAGGTTCAGCAATCTGTGAAAAACTACATCTACAATTTGTGGAACAATTTCAGAATAATGTTCCTCAACGTAAAATTGCGAAGACTTTGAATATCTCATCATCTACAGTACATAATATCATCAAAAGTTTCAGAAAAACTGGCAAAATCTCTGCGCAAGGGACAAGGGTGAAAATCAATATTGCATGCCCATGATCTTCGGGCCCTCAGGTGTCACTGCATTAAAAACCAGCATGACTCTATAATGGAAATCCCTGCATGGGCTCAGAAACACCTCCAGAACTCATTGTCTGTGAACACAGTTGTGCCATTCACAAATGCAGGTTAAAGCTCTATCATTTAAAGAAGAAGCCATATGTGAACATGATCCAGAAACGCCGCTGTCTTCTCTGGGCCTAAGCTCATTTAAAATGGACTGAGGCAAAGTGGAAAACTGTTCTGTGGTCAGATGAATCAAAATTTGAAATTCTTTTTGGAAATCATGGAAGCTGCATCCTCTGGACTAAAGAGGTTTGTTATCAGTGCTCAGTTCAAAAGCCTGCATCTCTGATGGTATGAGGGTGCATTAGTACATATGGAATGGGCAGCTTGCACATCTGGAATCTATCAATGCTGAAAAGCATTTACAGGTTTTAGAGCAACATATGCTTCCATCCTGACAACGTCTTTTTCAGGGAAGGCCTTGCATATTTCAGCAAGACAATGCTAAACCACATACTGCATCTATTACAACAGCATGGCTTCGTAGTAGAAGAGTCTGGGTGCTGAACTGGCCTACCTGCAGTCCAGACCTTTCACCAATTGAAAACATTCGGTGCATCATGAAACGAAAAATATAACAAAGAATACCCAGGACTGTTGAGCAGCTAGAATCCTGTATCAGACATGAATGGGACAACATTTATCTCCCAAAACTCCAGCAACTGTTCTCTTCAGTTCCCAGACATATACGGACTGTTGTTAAAAGAAGAGGGGATGCTACACAGTGGTAAACATGGCCCTGTCCCAACTTTTTTGAGACATGTTGCTGCCATCAAATTAAAAATTACCTTATTTTTTCCTTAAAATGGTACATTTCCTCAGTTTGAACATTTTATATGTTTTCTGTGTTCTATTGTGAATATAATATGGGTTTATGAGATTTGCAAATCATTGCATTCTGTTTTTATTTACATTTTACACAGCGTCCCAACTTTTTTGGAATTGGGGTTGTACAAGTGTAAATGCACTTGTTTCTTTGAGCCCCATTTGACAGTTGATGACATACTCCAGGAATGCCAAAATTGGTGCATTTAACATGCAAAATGGCACAAAAAAAACATCATATTGTTAAAACTATATAAAAAGAAGAAAACTAAATAAAAGGAAGAACACTGGAATTTGGTGGTCAAATGTAATAAGCTCATTTGGATATTAACATGCAAAACAGCTAGAGGATTGCAGTCTGACCAACTGGAGACAAGGGGCATTGGGGTGAGGAATGTTTTTTGCTTCTCCATTGTCCACTATAGATATTTACTAAATGATCCCATGACCTTGTAACGAATCGATCATTACTGGCATTATTCTTTTCAATCAGAATAATGTAATGGATCAACTTTAAACATGAAAAACAAAACAGAAGCGCACGCTTGGATTCGAAGCACCTTTTTAAAGGAGACGAGTTTTAAAGCATGCCTGCATTATCTACCAGAATATGTAGTAACTCGGATGAATCTGCAACATTTAAAAATATTCTCCACCAGTTACAATTTATGTAATGAATTAAAAGATGTTTAAGATGTTTAAATGTATTCTCCAATTTATGTAAGGAATTAGCTCGAATGGCATGAAATATATCTATATATCTAATCAACGCAAGGTGTGACCAGTTATAAATATACATCAGCCATGAAAGGGAATTCATGTATGTGCACATATACATATAGATAATTAACTACAGCCATGGCCAAAAGTTTTGAGAATGACACAAATATTAATTTTTACAGTCTGCTGCCTCAGTTTTTATGATGGCAATTTGCATATACTCCAGAATGTTATGAAGCGTGATCAGATGAATTGCAATTAATTTCAAAGTCCCTCTTTGCCATGAAAATGAACTTAATCCCAAAAAAACATGTCCACTGCATTTCAGCCCTTCCACAAAAGGACCAGCTGACATCATGTCAGTGATTCTCTCGTTAACACAGGTGAGAGTGTTAACGAGGACAAGGCTGGAGATCACTCTGTCATGCTGATTGAGTTAGAATAACAGACTGGAAGCTTTAAAAGGAGGGTGGTGCTTGAAATTATTGTTCTTCCTCTGTTAACTATGGTTACCTGCAAGGAAACACATGCAGCCATCACTGCTTTGCACAAAAAGGGATTCACAGGCAAGGATATTGCTGCTAGTAAGATTGCACCTAAATCAACCATTTATCGGATCATCAAGACCTTCAAGGAGAGAAGTTCAACTGTTGTGAAGAAGGCTTCAGGGTGCCCAAGAAAGTCCAGCAAGCTCCAGGACCGTCTCCTAACATTGATTCAGCTGCGGGATCGGGGCACCACCAGTGCAGAGCTTGCTCAGGAATGGCAGCAGGCAAGTGTGAGTGTGTCTGCACGCACAGTAAGGCGAACACTTTTGGAGGATGGCCTGGTGTCAAGAAGGGCAGCAAAGAAGCCACTTCTCTCCAGGAAAAACATCAGGGACAGATGGCTATTCTGCAAAAAGTACAGGGATTGGACTGCTGAGGACTGGGGTAATGTCATTTTCTCTGATGAATCCCCTTTCTGATTGTTTGGGGCATCTGGAAAAAAGCTTGTCTGGAGAACAAAAGGTGAGTGCTACCATCAGTCCTGTGTCATGCCAATAGTAAAGCATCCTGAGACCACTCATGTATGGGGTTGCTTCTCAGCCAAGGGAGTGGGCTCACTCACAATTTTGCCTAAGAACACAGCCATGAATAAAGAATGGTACAAAAACATCCTCAGAGAGCAACTTCTCCCAACCATCCAAGAACAGTTTGGTGACGAACAATGCCTTTTCCAGCATGATGGGGCACCTTGCCACAAGGCAAAAGTGATAACGAAGTGGCTCGGGGAACAAAACATCGACATTTTGGGTCCATGGCCAGGAAACTCCCCAGACCTTAATCCCATTGAGAATTTGTGGTCAATCCTCAAGAGGCAGGTGGACAAACAAAAACTCTGACAACTCTGACAAACTCCAAGCATTGATTATGCAAGAATGGGCTGCCATCAGTCAGGATGTGGCCCAGAAGTTGATTGACAGCATGCCAGGGTGAATTGCAGAGGTCTTGAAAAAGAAGGGTCAACACTGCAAATATTGACTTTTTGCATAAACTTCATGTAATTGTCAATAAAGGCCATTGACACTTAAGAAATGCTTGTGATAATACTTCAGTAACAGTTAGTAACATCTGACAAAAAGATCTAAAAACACTGAAGCAGTAGACTTTGTGAAAATTAATATTTGTGTCATTCTCAAAACTTTTGGCCACGGCTGTACAATGGATTATAATTAATTATGACTATGTATGTGGTCTAGATCAGCCTTAGATTTAGCTGTAGTCTAGTTTAGAATCATGAACTCTAAAGAGAGAGTTTATCCTTCTGGCCAGGAAGGATTAACCAATGAAGTTGTTATTAAAAATTAGAGCGGGTAAGCGAGGTTCTTATGAAGTGAAGAAGGGACTCTATCATGTGACCAAAAACAGAGAAAATCAAGCGTGGGATAATAGATTTTAATAACTAGATGTAACTATGGATATACACGACTAACTCTAAACAAAACATACATATGTGCATCTATATACAAGGAAAGAAAAGGTATAGAGAGAAAATAATGAAATAAAAGGGAATGGCAGACAAAAACACAACTAATTAGCCTCTTTCAAAACCAGCAACGAATTTAAATCTCCTGTAAACAGGGGTACAATCTTAAACGCAGATATAGATCCATTAACTATACTTGCATGGCTTCAGTTTGAAAGTTCGCGCAAGGTCGTGTAGAGTTCGCTGGTTCGTCGTGCCATTTGAAAAGGCGTGGGCCGTGAGGCGGTTGCATCTTTTTGTCCAGGAGAGAGAGATCCTGGCTTCCTCTTCCCGGGGCAGAGGGGAAGAGAAACCGGAAGAGTGTAGAAGTGAAGTTGAAGTGTGAAGAAGAGAGTAAGAAGAGTGAAGAGTAAGAGAGTAAGTTTCAAAGCATGGTGTTGTTTTAAAGACAACACCAACACACACATCTCTTTGAGCTATGGGCCAATCAGGAAGTTGGATTTGTTGGCGGGATGAACTCTCTTTGTCTGGTCTCAGACCTGGATTTGCATGTCCAGGGAGGAGCCGGTTTAAACCGTATTATGTGTGAAATTAAGAAAATCATGAAATAATGTATCCCATTGCAATATGTTATGCATAATCAATCAGGGTATCTCTAGACGATTAACCTCATACCAAATTCGATGGACTTATAAAGAATACTATCTAAAATCATTATGGTTGGGTCACATAAACACACAATATATGCAAATAAGAAAACATCACACTATTTGGACATCGAATAATTACATATAATTACATGTTACTTTGAAAAGAGATTCTTACATTGTGTGTGTGCATGGGTGTGTGCTTTGTGTGTGTGTGTTTGTGTGTGTGTGTGTGTGTGTGTGTGTCTGAAGAGGGGGAGTCGTGTCGCATTCCGATGGCATCTGGTGAAGAGGTTAGTGGTTATATAAGGATTCATGGCTCAAAGACACAGATAAACTTCTTTGCTAGATCCAGGCTGATTCAGAAATCAGTTTGATACGTTCAGACGTTACAACCTAATGATCTTATGTACATGTTAACATTTAACACTGATGGCAGCTTAGATTTGATCTGAGCCAAAGGTAGAACTTCTGCTTGTATAAACAGCATTTGGCAGTTCTGCTTTCTCTCCTAATTCAGTTTTTCTAATAATCCATAATTTGGTTTCCCTCTTTCCACTTTTCTCTCCCTTGTCTGCATTTCTCTTATTCTCTGCAACAGATGCATAACTAGGCTACAAATCTGGATAGATTACAGAAAATAACAGATGCTACCTAATGCTATTACCAGCCAAGACTATGTGTCTAAAAGAGATGGAGGGAGGGGATGAACAAGATCGAAGATGGAAGAGAGAAGAGGGGTGTGTTTGGGAAGGTTTGTTTGGAGTGGGTCGAAGAAGAAGCAAGGGGTGAGGAACAAAAATAGAAGAATGTTACTGAAAGCAAAAAAAAGGGCGGGAAATTGTGTAATCCAAATGCAGAATACAGCTGACAATGGAAAAAAAGAAAAAAAGTGGATTAGTCTCGGGTTACTTGACTGTAACCCTGCTCCCTGAAAAATCAAACACTAATGGGAGAACAGCCTTTAGTAGGTTATAAATAGACGTGAAACAGGCATACCTTCAGGTTACACTTTGTCTGTGAGATGCCAGACACGTCTGCAGTGCGGCATTGAGGCGCAGCATCTCGTTCCCGCTTTTTCAGGGAACAGGGTCACAGTCAAGTAACCCGAGACGTTCCCCATCAAAAGCTACTCTCGATGCTGCACATCAAATGCTAATGGGAACGAGAATACCAACACTGCCGCACTGGAAGTGTCTGAGCTCCCAAGGTTGTGTAGTGTGTGTGCACAAACATTGAAGGTCTCAGACATGCCTAAGGGATGTTGACTCAAGGACATGTAAGCCCGGAGTAGCATGGACATCCAAGCTATAGAATCTGACAAATGTATGCGGAGAGGACCAACCTGCCGCATCACACACTTGCTGCAGGGGGACACCTTTTGCCAAAGCCATAGAAGATGCAACCCCCCTGGTTGAATGAGCCCTAACTCCTAGCGGCAAAGCTTGACCACATGCCTCATAGGCTAGGACAATGGCATCCCTCACCCAATGAGACACCGTTTGCTTAGTGGCAGCCGCCGCCCGGTTGCAGCCCCCATAGCATATGAAAAGCTGCTCTGACTTACGCCACTGGCTGGTGTGGTGGACGTAAATCTGAAGAGTACATACTGGACACAGTAAGTGAAGCCTTTCCTGCTCTATAGTCATGAAAGGCAGAGGACAGAAGGCTTCAAGAACGACTGGATGCATGGTTGAGAATGGAACTTTCGGGAGATAATTAGGGTGAGGATGCGAGACTGACAGAGCCTGCAAATCCCCAATTCTCTTCAGAGAAGTAATAGACATTAGAAAAACCATCTTTAGGGTCAGAAACCTGACAGGTGCTGACTCTAGTGGTTCGAAAGGGGTGCCGACCAGACCCTCGAAGGGACTGTCACTCTAGTGGATGGCCTCAACCGCTTGGTGCCACGAATGAAGCGGGTGACTAAAGGGTGCTTTCCCACAGAAACCCCATCAACCAGAGCATGGCAAGCTGAAATGGCAGCCACATAGACTCTGAGAGTACCAGGACATGTGCCTGAGGACAATTTCCCTTGCAGGAACTCCAGCACTGAAACAACTTGGCAGTGAATTGGGTCTACATGGTGCGCCATACACCATTTTTCGATAATGAGCCATTTGAAGGCATAACTTCCTCTAGGGGAGGGAGTTCTGGCACTTAGAATAGTCTCTACTACGTCAGCTGGAAACCCAGCCAGTCTTCTGACCCAAAGTCAGAAACCGGGGTCTGAACCACATAGAATGGTACGAAACCCCTGGCGCATAACCCTTATTTGCCTCTGAGTATTGGCCCTTGGATGAAATCCCCTGGCTCTGAGCCACAACTGAAACGATCTCATGTGCAGGAGGCCCAAGGGTATCACCGTGGATGCAGCTGCCATGAGACCAAAAAGCTTCTGAAAGTAATAAACAGTAATTCTCTGGCCTAGCTTGATGTTCTTTAGGGCATTCACAATGGATTTGACGCATGCAGGAGAGAGCTGTGCCTGCATCGTGATCGAATCCCATACAACCCCCAAATATGTTGTCCTCTGAGCAGGAGAGAGAACGATTTTCTCGGCGTTGAGTCTCAACCCCAGAGATTCGAGATGAGCTAGGATGACATCCCGATGTCGAAGCGCCAGCTCTTGAGACTGAGCCAGAATCAGCCAGTCGTCTATGTAATTTAAAATGCAGATGCCCTGGAGTCGCAGAGGAGCCAGTGCTGCATCCATGCATTTCGTGTACGTGCGAGGTGACAAAGCTAGGCCGAATGGAAGAACCCGATACTGGTAAGCTTCGCCCCCAAAAGCGAACCTCAGGAACTTCCTGTGTTGTGGCAAGATTTCTATGTGAAAATATGCGTCCTTGAGATCGATTGTGACGAACCAGTCCCCTGATTGGATCTGAGACACAATCATCTTGATTGTCAACATCTTCAACTTGTATGTTCTGAGGTAGCGGTTCAACCCCGAAGATCTAAAATTGGACACAACCCCCCATCTTTCTTGGGAACCAGAAAATACAGGCTGTAATAGCCTGACTCTCTGTCTGGCAGGGGAACATGTTCTATGGCCCCTTTGTCCAGCAGAGCTTGAAATTCTTGTGTCAACAAATGCACTCGTTCCAGTTTCACGGAAGTGGAGACCATGCCATTGAAACGTGGAGGCCGATATGCAAACTGAATCCTGTAGCCTTTCTCTACAGTCCTTTCTACCCATGGAGAGATATTTGGCAGTAGCTTCCACGCTGCCAGTTTCTCTGAGAGGGGCACTAGTTTTGACACTTCACTTAGATGGGGAGGTGTTAGATGTCTGGTGTCCTGAAGCATGGCAGGACACAACCGAACACCTAACATTTGGCTGGAGGACGCTGTTCTCCGAAACACCAGTGGCGGAAAAAATTGTACAGCAGCCTCCTGAGGGTGCCACGAAGGAGCGTCTACTTCCTGTTGGAACTTCTTGCGCCCCCCCCCAGTGGGGCACACCCCCACAGTCCCGAGGACTTGACCCTCAGGACTTCTTACAGGATGAAATGATCATCCTCAGGTCCGGCCTCTTACTGGGCTGCTGAGTTTGGCACTCTGCTTCTGCGGCTCTCACCGCAGAGAGACCGGATTGGGTCAGGGCTGGGTGGCCGACAGCCCTGGCGCCTGAGCACGGTGGGGAAGAAACTTATCGAAAGCTTCTGCGTGTCTCTTGGCCTCCCTGAACCTAGTGACAACCATGTTCATGGCGTCGCCAAAAAGGCCAGAAGGCGATACGGGGGCATCAAGGAGGAACGATTTGTCCCTATCCTTGATGCCCGTGAGGTTGAGCCACAGGTGTCTCTCCATGGCAACCAACACAGCCATAGAGCGGCCCATGGCACAGGCCGTCTGCTTGGTTGCATGAAGAGACATCCGTGGCTTGGAGCAGCTCTAAAAATGCCTTCTCACTAATATTCCCGCCCGTGCTCAGGTCTTTCAGCAGGTCAGCCTGGTACGCCTGCAGAACCGCCATGGTGTGCAGGGCAGCACCAGCCTGACCTGCTGCCTGAAATGCCTTCCCCACCAGAGACGATGTTACTCTGCAAGGCTTGGTGGGGAGGGTTGGCTTCTTAAGCTATGACGAACTCCCAGGGGAGAGATAGCCAGCGAGTGTCTCCTCAACCTGAGGCATCATCACATACCCGTGCGCCTTAGCACCCATGATAGTCGAATAGATCGACATCATGGGTACAAAGATATGTGAGGAGTAAGGCCTACTCCATGAACGAGATAACTCCTCATGGAGGTCTGGGAAAAAGGGGAGAGATCGATGTTGGGATCTCTCCCCTTGGCCACCCAACAGAAACCTGTCGTCTAATTTGGAGTGCCTGGAGTTCTCTTGCTCCTGTGGCCAGTCTAACTTAAGCCTGGCCACTGCGTTAGTCACTACCTAGAATAGCTCCCCAAACGCCTTGTCGTCACGCGAGGAGAGCTCAGAGGCGGCGCTCAGAGGCGGCGCTCAGAGGCGGCGCTCTCGGTCTCTGTATCGCCTGAGGCAAGAGAAACCGCGCCCTCGTCTTTCTCTGAAGAAACGCTGGGGCACGCTTCAAAAGAAGAGGCGGGGGCTTCGTGATCTGGGGAGAGCGCAAGAGAGAGAGGAGGCTCTCTCTCAGCCAGCTCGACACGCGAGCCCCATGATCTTAATGAGGACGCCAAGCTTCGAAAGAAAGCGAGCCTCGAGCAGAGCACTCAGAGAGGGAATAGCTCGCAGTGCATGCACTCAGCATCCTCAAGAGCAGCAATAGCATGCTCTTCTCTGAGGCACTCCAAACAAAAATCGTGCGGATCATCATCCGGAATAACTTGTGCACACAGCGGCATGCATCTCCTGACTAAAGCACAAGCCATGATATAATTTACCACTTACCAAGGACAACACACACACACAAAGCGGTCTTGAAGACAAAGAAACCTGAAGGTATGCCTGTTTCATGTCTATTTATAACCTGCAGGTGCATGTTATCAATGACGTAACTCACCGAGGTTATTTAAGCCGAATTCTTGGCGTGTTTGACACACATGCTTCGCAACTGGTCGAACAAAGAATGTTCTCCCATTAGCATTTGATGTGCAGCATCGAGAGTAGCTTTTGATAGGGAACCTAAATTTATAGTGATTTCATTGAATATACTTCCTTCTTTCTCTCTCTCTCTCTCTCTCTCTCTCTCTCTCACTTGCTCTTTGATATATTTCAGTATCATTTAAATATTATTAGGTGCATTTAATTTTAGTAGAGTTGTTTCTGGGTTGTTTTTTTTTTCTAAGAGCTAAACAGACATTGTGTCAAAAAATGTTATAATCCTGTTGCTTGAATTTATATAAGACAAGTGTACAGTATTTTCTTTCATTTTGAGTCTGAAATCAACTTTTATGCTGTAAGCAGAGATTAGCAATAAAAATTATTTTAAAATATACAAAATAAATAAACAACACCATTTTTGAGAAAGGACACTCAGAATTTCACATCAGAAATTTTCCTGATGACACACATGTACACTCATGGAGCACTTTATTAAGAACATCTGTACATCTACGCATTCATGTAATTATCTAATCAGCCAATTGTGTGGCAGCAGTGCAATGCATAAAATCATGCAGGTATGTGCCAGCAGCTTCAATGTTCATCAACCATCAGAATGTGGAAAAATGTGATCTCAGTGATTTTGACTGTGGCATGATTGTTGGTGCCAGATGCTCTGTGTATAACTCAGTGGGTGAGGGTGTGGAGGAAGAGTCAGGAGACAGGCAGGATTTTAGCTGAGCTCCAGGTTCACATTTATTCAGTCTGTGCTTTTCATCACACTTTCAAAAACTCAACAAAACCAATACAACTCAGAAATGGGCCAAAGGTTCAGCTGACGCTAAACCCCCGATGCCACCTACCCCACCGCCCAACTCAGGCCGGGGAGTTGTCCGGCCTGCAGCTGCCCCAACTACGCCTCAAAGGGTCCTTGCCACTTTGCAAGTAATTTAGAACTCAGCGTGGGTAGTAAAATTAATACTTTATCTCCCAGTTCAAATTCCCGTAGCTGAGTAGCCCTGTCCTTAATAATTGAAAAGTATGGGTGGGATAGCGCAACATTAGGCTGACTTTTCTGACCATCAATTACTCTCACATGGTCAAATGCGTGCCTCAGGGTCCCATCGTGCTACAGCACCAAGGGAAATCCCTGAGGGGAAAACCTGCCAAGGGTTGAGGGACAGAACCCTCCCCACCCTCTGTGTCGCCTTGATGTGGAGCTGACATTGATGGCCCTGGCACCACCTCCCTAGGCAGTTCTGCACAAATCCCACACTGTGCCTTGCTACTGCAGGAACCTTCCACAAACATTTCCCTATCTAATGCCCAAATCCCTGGGCAATTTGTCCCAAGCATTAGTGGATGGGTGAGGTGAAGAGTAACCGCCACCTCCACTTTATGTTTTTGCCCCTGAATTTAATACTGAATGGTACTGGTTGATACTTTTGAACATCCCTATGCATACACTTCATCTTCACCAATCGTGCATTTCCCAATGCCCTGCATTGAATAAGGCTTTGGTGGACAGTAGTCTGGTTACACCCTGAGTCCACCAAGGCCTGATGTGTACTCCCATGTATACTCACTGACACGTGGTACATTTCTGCTTGATTAGGGCAAGTCTGCAGTTCATCAGGGATCCAGATCAGTGTTCCCGCTTCCATGAGGGAACGCTGATCCTGGAAATGCCCTGCCTTCCTGCCATGCCTACAAACCAGGGCCCCAGTCCTGGTTGGCACAGAAGGTTCTACCTGTGTATAGAGATTGAGGGAATTAGGGGAGACATCAGAGGTGAAGGAGAAGGGGGAGGAACAGCGGGGAGGAAACCTGGTTCGGTGGGCCGGTTTTGGGGCTCCTGCACTTTGGTTCTGGGAAGCTGGGACCAGGGAAAGAGTAGGAGAGAGAGTGAGAGAGCAAGGGAAAAGGGGAGGCCTGGACCAGTGATCATCATCACGTGATCCTCCGCCAGCTGCACAGCTTTGTCCAGGGACGTGGGTCGGTGGCACTGGACTCACTCCACCATTCCTCTCAGGAGTCAGCTGATGAATTGCTCCAGTACCACCAGCTCAATGATCTGTTCTGTGTCTTGCTCCTTTGCCATCAAACACCATTGACAGGAGTCCTTCAGCTGCTGCGTGTAAGTGAAGCGGAGCTGCAGCGACCGAATGCATTGGCAGTGCTCCTCAGGTGTCTGGGTGACGTGCTGTAGGACCACCCTCTTGATGCTGGAATACTCCAGCTGTGTTCCCTTGATAGTAAGGCTTCCCCTGATAGTAAGAGGAGGCGTAGCAGAGCCCATTAATCCTCCAGCCATTCCCACGCACCTGCCAGTATTTGAGTATTTAACTCAGATAACCACAACACATTGAACCTTGAGGTGTATGGGCTACAACAGCAGTTCTCCTTCTGTCAGCAAAGAACAGAAAGCTGAGGCTGCAGTGGGCACAGGCTCACTGAAATTGGACAGGTGAAGACTGGAAAAATTTAGTCTGATCTGATGAATCTTGATTTCTGCTGAGGCACACAGAGGGTAGGGTCAGAATTTTGTGTGAACAACATGAATCCATGGACCAAACCTACCTTGTGTCAACAGTCCAGGCTGTTGGAGGTGGTGTAATGGTGTGGGGAAAGTTTTCTTGGCACACTTTGGCCCCATTAATACCAATCAATCAAAAGATTCAGAGCATAAAAGTGCACCTGAAAAATCTGCAGGAATTGCAATTGCAGGAATCCATGCCACAAGGAAGTGAATGAGAGTAAATGGAGGCCCTGTTACGAGAGTAAATGGAGGCCCTACCCAGTATTAGTACAGTTTTCAAAGTTTTAAAAGTGCCCAGTGAGAGTATATGTTTGTTATAAATGCAAAATAGAAATGCTATACTCTTCCCACATTTTTAAAGGAAAAACAAAAGCAAAAGAAATTTCCACTACATGCACGCTCACACAAAGCAGCTTCAAGTTCTTCTTTGTGCAGTCCATACTATCAGCCTGAAACACATATCACCTTCCCAATGCCCATGATGCACTGGGGTGAAGATCAGAGTGTGTTAATCCAGTGGTTAATCCTGTAAAAATCCCACATCACTACGGACCACCTCCTTGATAACACTGCATAGCACCCAGTTGGCATGTGTTGCATTTTCTTAAAATAGGAACACACACACACACACACACAGACCCACACACATACTATCTGTACATCCATGCAAAAAGAGATGCCCATGAAAAATGGAAATGCCATACTTATCAAACAATTGCAAACACAATACAGGTTTATCCAAAAATATATATTTGTTAAATATAGGTGTGCAAGAATTATTGACACCCCTATGAATTCATATGAGAAAAAATATATTTAAAGTATATTCCCATTGATATTTTACATTTTTTTAGTACACCTAGGTGACTAGGAACAGGAAATTGTTCAACCATGACTTCCTGTTTCACAGGGGTATAAATATGAGGTAACACAAAGGCCAAATTCCCTTAGTCATTCATAACAATGGGTAAGAGCAAGGAATATAGCTGTGATGTGTGGCAAAAGGTTGCTGAGCTTCACAAAATGAGAAGTGGCTATAAGAAAATAGCACAAGCATTGAAAATGCCCATTTCCACCATCAGGGCAATAATTACGAAGTTACAGTCAACTGGAAATGTTATGAATCAACTTGGAATTGGATGTAAGGAATCAGCTTTAAACATGAAATATGAAAACGAAACATAAGTGCACGCTTGGATTCAAAGCACCTTTTTAAAGGAGACGAGTTTTAAAGCGTGCCCGCATTATCTACCAGAATATGTAACAAATCAGACGTAAAAATGAAACGTTTAAAAATATTCTCCACCAGTTACAATTCATGTAACGAATTAAAAGATGTTTAACACGTTTAAATGTATTTTCCAATTTATGTAAGGAATTAGCTCGAATGGCGTGAAATATATCTATATATCTAATCAACGCGGGTTGTGACCAGTTATAAATATACATCAGCCATGAAAGGGAATTCATGTATGTGCACATATACATATAGATAATTAACTACAACGGATTATAATTAATTATGACTATGTATGTGGTCTAGATCAGCTTTTAGGATTAGCTGTAGTCTAGTTTAGAATTATGAACTCTAAAGAGGGAGTTTATCCTTCTGGCCAGGAAGGAATCTCCGTTTCAAAAACGGGTAGCGAGGTCTTGCAGTGTAGAATTGACTCATCACGTGACCAAAACAGAGACAATCAAGCGTGGTGATAATAGATTTTAATAACAAGGTGTAACTACGGATACACACAACTAACTCTAAGCAAACAATACATATATACATCTATATACAAGAAGAGAGAAAGTGTAGAAAGAAAGTAATGAAATAGGAGGGAATGGCAGACAAAAACAACAATTAATTAGCCGTTTTCAAAACCAGCAACGAACTTAAATCTTAACACATATATATATATATATATCAATTAGACTATACTTGCACAGCTCAGGTGTTGTCGGTTCAAAGTTTCGCACGAGGTCGTGTCGAGTTCGCTGGTTCGTCGTGCTGTTTGAAAAGGCGTGGGCCGTGAGGCGGTTGCATCCTGTCCAGAGAGAGTGTGGCTTCCTCTTCCCGGGGCACGTGGCCCTGGGGGAGGGAAACCGGAAAGAGTGTAGAGAGTTGAGGGAGAGTCTGCATTGAAGAGTGTAGAAGTAGAAGTGTGATTTCAAAGTGTGGTGTTGTTTTAAAAACAACACCAACGCACACACCTCTTTGGGCTATTGGCCAATCAGGAAGTTGATTTTTTTGGCGGGATGAACTCTCTTTGTTTGGTCTCATACCTGAATTTGCATGTCCTGGGAGGAGCCGGTTTAAACTGTATTATGTATGCGATTAAGGAAAAGCATGAAATAATGTATCCCATTGTAATGTGATATGCATAATCAATCAGGGTATCGCAAGACGATTAACTACATACCAAATTCGATGGACTTATGAAAATATTAAAAGCTGAAACATGGTTACAGACATTTAAAATAATATCCAAAATTAAACTATCTAAAATCATTATAGTTACGTTACATAAACACACAATATATGCAAATAAGATAACATCACACTATTTGGACATCGAATAATTACATATAATTACATGTTACATTCAAAAGAGATTCTTCCATTGTGTGTGTGCGGGTGTGTGTGCGCGTGTAGGTAAGCTTTATGTGTGTTCGCGTGTGTGTGCGTGCGTGCGTGTGTGTGTGTGTGTGTGTGTGTGTGTCTGAAGAGGGGGGTTGTATCCCCTGTAGCATTCCGATGGCATCTGGTCAGACACCAGAGGGGGGTTACTGATAAGGATTCACGGCTCAAGGAAACAGAGAAACTTCTTTGCTAAGTCCAGGCTGATTCAGAAATCAGTTTGATACGTTCAGACGTTACATGGACATGTGTCTATATTGTCTCAATGCACTGTGAAGAGGATGATTCAAGTTGCCGAAAAATCTCCAAGGATCACAGCTGGAGAATTGCAGAAGTTAGTTGCGTCTTGGGGTCAGAACATCCCCAAACATTCACTCCGAAGTCACATATATCACCACAAGTTGTTTGGAAGGGTTTCAAGAAAAATAATCTACTCTCATCCAAAAACAAACTCAAGTGTCTTCAGTTTGCCAGACACTACTGGAACTTCAGATGGTATCGGGTTCTTTGGTCAGATGACATCAAAATAGAGCTTTTTGGCAATAAACACCAGAGGTGGTTTTGGCACACACAGAGAGGTAGCCATATGGAAAAGTACCTCATGCCCATTGTTAAATGTGGTGGTGGCTCTTTAATGTTTTGGTGTTGTTTTTGTGCCAGAGGACCTGGATATTTTGTTAGAATACATGGCATCATGGACTCAAATATCAACAGATATTAAATGAAAACCTGACCGCCTCTGCCAGAAAGCTTAACTTGGACTGTGGTTGGATCTTCCAGCAGGACAATGATCCAAAACATACATCAAAATCAACACAAAAATGGTTTACTGACCACAAAATCAAGGTCCTGCCATGGCTATCCCAATCCCCTGACTTGAAAATCTGTGGGGTGAACTGAAGAGGAGAGTCCACCAGTGTGGACCTTGAAATTTGAAGGATCTGGAGAGATTCTGTATGGAGGAATGGTCTCAGATCCCTTGCCATGTATTCTCCAACCTCATCAGGCATTATAGGAGAAGACTCAGAGCTGTTATCTTGGCAAAGGGAAGTAGCACAAAGTATTGACTGAGAGGGTGCCAATAATTGTTGCACACCTATATTTAACAAAGTTTTTTTTTTGATAAACCTGTGTTGTGTTTGGAATTGTTTGATAACCATGAGAGTATTTTTGTGATTTTTTTTTAGCAAAAGATCAAAGGGTTGAACAATAAAGAGAATTTTTCACAGCCTTCTTTGCTTATATTTGCCAATATTAGTGGAGGGCACTGTATATATATATATATATATATATATATATATATATATATATAGCAGTGGTGGCTCAACGGTTAAGGCTCTGGGTTACTGATCAGAAGGTCGGGGTTGAGCAAGGCCCTTAACCCTCTCTGCTCCAGGGGCTCTGTACCATGGCTGACCCTGCATGCTGACCCCAACTTCCTAACAAGCTGGCATATGCGAAGAAAAGGATTTCACTCTGCTGTAATGTATATGTGACAAATAAAGGCTTCTTCTTCTTCTTCTTCTACAGCATTTCTTTGCATGTGCCTAAAACGTGCACAGCACAGTACTGATATATATATATATATATATATATATATATATATATATATATATATATATATATATATATATATATATATATATATATATATATAAAACACTGTCTCATGATTTTAATTCATAAGAATTTGTACATGCCAACTTTTATTAAAAGTTATGAGTATTTAAGATTAAATGGAGGGGAGAGTTAGCAATCATAGCCTAAGAATTTTTTAACGCAAGGAAATTGCTTTCGTTGAATGTCCATGGATATTCTGTGAAATTGTGTTAAATCAAAGCCAGAATAGGTATACCCCCAAGCTTAGAATAAAAGTGAAATTCCTATGAAAGATTGATGAGCCTAAAAGAGCTATTGAACAGAACAATGAAATGTACAGCAGTGACATTTTTTTTTTTTTTAAAGAAAGCAAATCCAAAAGGAAGGATAGTAGAAAACATACAATACTGGGTGTGTTAACATATGAAAATAGCTAATAGCAAAGATAGGTTAGAAGCATGCAGATTGGATAGACATTAAGTGAAATAAATGAAAGAAAAATATATCTTTTATGCATAGTAGCATAGAAAAGTGCCTGCAACTAGTAGTATAAAGGTATGACCAATTCACAGTATGAAAACTATGTACTATATCATCTAGTGTGACACTTTTTAGTATATCTCAGTATGTGCATAAATCTTGACAATTTAAAAAAGGATTAAATTAAATGACTTGCTGCAGCTGTGTAAATATTAAGGTATTTGTTTACTTGAACTGTTACATCATATGTTAAACAAATCTGTTTGCACATTTGTTCAGACAATCAGTTTTTCGCTGTGGTAGTAATACAAATTGATTCTGATTAGCCAATCCACCTACCTGCATATTTTTGGACAGTGGAAGGAAACTGGAGAATCATGAGGAAACCTATGGGGGCAATATGCAAAACTCCACACATCATCATTATTATTATTATTATTATTATTATTATTATTATTATTGTTGTTGTTGTTGCTGTTTTTAAATGTCATCATGATAGAAATATGAGCGAATAAATTATAAATTCACATGCACATATAGAGCTTTGTAGTCTTGTTCTGGACTGCTCTTCACTTTGCAGTTAGCAGTGAACCAGGATACTGGATTGTTTTTTTTTTTTTTTTTTTTTTTTTTTTTAACTTTATGGGTTATTGCTCTTTGTCCCTGACCCTTTAGTATTACAGGCGGCTGTCTCTGTGGCTACAAAGACTAGAAGAGTAAGTTCATAACTAAAACCTTAATAACAACACAAGCTGATAGACTTTTTGTTTGAAACAAATTGGCACATTGTATTTCCTTAATGAGTATAATGCAGTCTATTCATAAACCACAATACAAGATTCGTTCTTCTCAGTAGGTTAAACAGTGTGAGTGAAAATTCCAGCTTTATTGGTGCACATATTCTTATTGTTCACAAGACCCAGAGGGCACACTCACCTATCCATGCATATAAATTTGCCACTGTAAGTAGCTGTGACACAGTATTTTGCTCCTGATTTTTCATATTTAAGCAGGGCATTCAAATCCACTGTGAAGTAGCTGGATGTGAAATGGAATGTTTGGACAGCAATTCAATGGGAGATTACTTTGAAGTAGATGTGGATATGAGAAACCAACACAAGTGCAGGCAGTGTCATATAACATGTAGATCCTTGTATTAGAATTTTACAAGATGAATTATTTTGATGTTGTGCATATCTTTTATTTTAATGTTGTGTTTCTGATTTTGATTGCAAGACAGCTGAACTTGAACACATAAAAACATAAAGCCGTGGCTGCAGTGGGAATCACTTACAACCAGGCAGTTAAATAGTACAGATTCTCGTATAGCTGCATCTGGCAACAGTTACATTTAGATCAAAATATTGAGAGATGCACAACATTCAGATATTTTTTTTTTTTTAAATTTAGTTTATTTATTATTTTTTTTTACAAGTCATATATAAAGTACAACCATCTGGCATATGATGAACATTGAGAATGTCGATGTAAAATGCCACACACATTTGCTCAGAAAATGAATGATAGAAACTTGTGTCAAAATATAAACACTTATTAGCAACACTAAGTGCACTATTTTTCTATGTACGAAAAAAGGGTGGGGGAATTTTTCAAAATGTATGCCCTTTAGATCTTTGATACTATTTCAGACTCTCTGAAAATCAGACTTGTATCTGGCACAATTATTTACAAAAAAGGCTATTCAAGGCCTTGAATCAGCCCCCATCATTAGAATTTGCACTCACATTTTATAGGGAACATCATACTAATAATGGGTAGGGTGCCCCTTTATCTCAGAAGAGCCTCAAGTCTTCAAGGCATGTATTCTACAAGGTAGTGGAAATGTTCCCAGTCTACCACATCTTAAAGGTGCACTGCTGGATTCAGATCTGGTGAGATGGGGAGGCCATAGACGGACACTGAACTCATTGTCATGTTTATGGATCCAGTTTGAGATTACTTTTGTGACATGAAGTATTATCTTGCTGGAAGTAGTCATAATAAGATGGGTAAATTGTGCTCATAAAGAGATGCCTGTGGTTAGCAACATTACTCAGTAATGCTGTGCTAATCAAAAGATACTCAGTTGGTATTAAGGGGCCCAAGGTTTACCAAGAAAACATTTAACACATCATTACATCACCACCACCAGCCCGATCTGTTGACACAATGCTGGTTGGATTCATGCTGATGATGCCAGATTCTGACCCATTTGCATGGCATAGCAGAAAATAAAGTTTAAGCAAAAAGTTTCCAATGAACAACTGTCCAATTTCAGGGAAACTTACTGCCCACTGTAACCACAGATTCCTGTTCTTGGCTGATTCCTTTTTCTATCTACTTCAAAGTTTGATGTCTTATGTGTTCTGAAATGCTTTTCTACTCCCCATGGTTGTAAAGAATGGTTATTATAGTACTGCAGCCTTCCTGTCAGCTCAAACCAGTCTGGCTTTTCTCCTCTGACCTCTCTCACCAAGACATCTCCACCCACGGAAGTGCCAGTAACTGGATATTCTCCCCCTGGCACCATTCAGTTTAAACTCTAGAGACTGTTATGCATGTACATCCCAGGAGATCTACAGTTTCTGAAATACTCAAACCAGCCAATTTGGGTCCAACAACCATGCCATGGCCAAAGTCACTGATGTAAACTGTAACATATTACGGTGCCCAAACTGATTTCTGAATTAACCCAGACGGAACATAGAAAAGTTTCACCACTCAGGTGACCGAGAGTAACCCTGAGAGGCCTCCTGCGGCCAGATGCCCTATGGAATGCAAAAGACTCTTTGGAACCCACACAGAACTTACACCTGCAATAAAAGAAACCTTTCATGACTTAACGGGTGTGAACGTCTGGAAGACTTCACAATTAGGTTCATCAGCAGGGGTCAACCAAAACTCTTGAGCCTGTAAATCTCTGATCTAATCTCTGTTTACGACCACATGGATTAGCAT
This sequence comes from Cranoglanis bouderius, assembly GCA_023630585.1. NCBI lineage: Eukaryota > Metazoa > Chordata > Actinopteri > Siluriformes > Cranoglanididae > Cranoglanis > Cranoglanis bouderius. The sequence goes on from CM042540.1 coordinate 21,464,440, forward strand.
CAGAGCCTGCAAGGCTAGGAGAAAAAAACGTCCTCCCTAAAGGTCACCCTGAGGTGACCAAGGACCGGTGGGACATTAGAAGAATGCCAGCCCCATATACATATGGAAACATATAATCATATTTCCAGATAGTTATAATGTATTCATATATGCATGTGTTATGTGTCTAGATAACCTAACTATAGTGATTTTAGATAGTTTGAGTGAGAAGCTAATTTTAAGTTGTCTGTAACCATGTCTAATGATCCTTCACTGTCCAAGATATCATAATATCCTTGAGTTTGGTACCAGAATCATTGTCTCGTAATAAGCCAATTAATGATGCATACTATAGGACGATGGGATGTATCATTCTATACTTTTCCATATTTCATCCTAATCCAAACTTAATACAAAACCCGCCTTGACATGCGGACCCCGTTTTGGGACAGACAAAGAAGTTCTCCCCCCAGAACTTCCTCCTCTCTCTGGATTCGCCAGCAGCTCAGAGAGGTGTGTACGTTGGCATTATCCATAAAAGTCCGCGACACGCGTTCCTCTACATCTTCCTTTTTATTACTTATTCTTCTTCTTCCTTTTTACTTCTTCTTTTCTTCTTCTTTTTACTTCTCTTTACCTACACTTTACCTACACTTTACTTCCTTACTTTACTTTCTCCTTTTTCTCTACTTTGACTTCACTTTTCTCTCTCTCTCTCGCGGACTTGCTCTCTTCCGCCTTCCTTTTCTGGTACTCCTCCAGACTCTCCTTTGTCTCGTTAAACCACGTGGCAATTACCGTTTTCTTTCTTCTTTCTACTTTGGCGAGACCCAACTCCGTTCACCCCGACTCTACTGACGCGGAAGATTCAGCAAACTCCTCGCTAAACCTACGAACCAAGGACCCTCGTGAACGGCATAAAATTAACGCAAGTATAAATTTTAATTGATCTATAGAGGTGTCCTTTTAAGACAGTGCCCCTGTTGAAGGTGAATTTCAATTCATTGCTGATTCTCATGGTTAAACTGTTGTGTGTTCTGCCATTCTGTTATTTTCATCATTTTTCCTTTTGTTTCTTTCACTTACCCTGTATATATGTATTATTTGTTTATACCTAGTTGTGTATATCAGTAGTTTTACGTAGTTATTAAAATCCATGGCTATCACGCTGGATCGTCTCTGTTTTTACTCATGGCAAGGTTCACTTTTAACGTTGTTCTTCGCTACGCGCTTTATTTCTGTTAACTTAGAATAAACTATGCTTTGTGGCCAGAAGAATAATTTATTCTTTTAGAGTAATACGAAGACTGCCCTGGTAAGTTTGGCGGACAAACAGATCAAGCTGCTTCACATTTAATTCTAAAGCTAGACTACAGTAATTAATATAACATTCCCTTTCATGGTCGATTTATATCCATAACTAATCAGAACACGCTTCGATTAGAGCTATAGATATATTTCACCCATTTGAGCTAGACTCGCTACAAAACATTAACTGAAGCATTTACCTTGTATCTGCATGATTTTATGCATTGCACTGCTGTTGCTACATGTTTCGCTGACTGGATAATTGCATGGATGAGCAGAACTGGTGTTCCTAATAAAGTGGGTGTTGAGGGTATCACGTATATAAGCCATACTTCTAAATTAAATTGAGTACAAATAGGAGGCACATTTACTGTGACAGTTGCTTAGTGATGAGTATGATGCAAGTCGATGACCAAAGTTTGCTTGCCCCTCTGAAGGGAAATTTAAAATTCAAAATGCATCCAGATGGAACCACTGATAATACCAAAGTTTTTTGCAATCTGCAATAAGGAATTTGCACATCATCGAAGCAATTCAAGCCTGAAATGCCACCTGAACTCAAATCATGTTTTAGCAAGCTTTACAGTTAGCACAACCCTGGCTGCTACAGTCAACATGCTCCACCAAACCATAGTGAACAAGAGCAGGCAGCACAAAATTAGTACATCGGAAAAACTAACAAATGCTATAGCTAAATTGATTGCTGTGGACTGTAGGTCTGTTAATGTGGTGGAAGACAAGGGGTTGATGGAAGCATTTCAAATTGTGTTCTCCAATACAACCTATGTAATGCTATGTATATCTATGTATATATCTATGTATATCTATATAATGCTTTTCTCATCTAATACAGTAATGAAACAAAGTCAATATTTGGTGTGACAAAAAAATAAAAATAAAAATAAAAATAATAGTCTCCGGTACAATCTGTGCAGTTTTATAAGGAAATTAGCTGGTAAGTTTTATTGAGCATCTTGCAGAACCAGCCACAGTTATTCTGAAGACTTTGACTTTCACACTTGCTTTTTATTTTTGCAGCAAAACCCAGCAGCCTTCATTGTGTTTTTTGTCTGAAAAGTGGTCTCTTACGTAATACGCTGCTTTCTTTAATGACATACAAACATTTTTCTGTAACAATTAATTTTGTGCTAGAAAACTAATGTTTGGGAATCTAAAATGTTTTTTGTACAGCCATGGCCAAAAGTTTTGAGAATGACACAAATATTAATTTTTACAAAGTCTGCTGCCTCAGTTTTTATGATGGCAATTTGCATATACTCCAGAATGTTATGAAGAGTGATCAGATGAATTGCAATTAATTTCAAAGTCCCTCTTTGCCATGAAAATGAACTTAATCCCAAAAAAACATGTCCACTGCATTTCAGCCCTTCCACAAAAGGACCAGCTGAAATCATGTCAGTGATTCTCTCTTTAACACAGATGAGAGTGTTAACGAGGACAAGGCTGGAGATCACTCTGTCATGCTGATTGAGTTAGAATAACAGACTGGAAGCTTTAAAAGAAGGGTGGTGCTTGAAATTATTGTTCTTCCTCTGTTAACTATGGTTACCTGCAAGGAAACACGTGCAGCCATAATTGCTTTGCACAAAAAGGGATTCACAGGCAAGGATATTGCTGCTAGTAAGATTGCACCTAAATCAACCATTTATCGGATCATCAAGACCTTCAAGGAGAGAGGTTCAACTGTTGTGAAGAAGGCTTCAGGGTGCCCAAGAAAGTCCAGCAAGCGCCAGAACCATCTCACAAAGTTGATTCAGCTGCGGTATCGGGGCACCACCAGTGCAGAGCTTGCTCAGGAATGGCAGCAGGCAAGTGTGAGTGCGTCTGCACGCACAGTAAGGCGAAGACTTTTGGAGGATGGCCTGGTGTCAAGAAGGGCAGCAAAGAAGCCACTTCTCTCCAGGAAAAACATCAGGGACAGACTGCTATTCTGCAAAAAGTACAGGGATTGGACTGCTGAGGACTGGGGTAATGTCATTTTCTCTGATGAATCCCCTTTCTGATTGTTTGGGGCATCTGGAAAAAAGCTTGTCCGGAGAAGAAAAGGTGAGCGCTACCATCAGTTCTGTGTCATGCCAACAGTAAAGCATCCTGAGACCACTCATGTGTGTGGTTGCTTTTCAGCCAAGGGAGTGGGCTCACTCACAATTTTGCCTAAGAACACAGCCATGAATAAAGAATGGTACAAAAACATCCTCAGAGAGCAACTTCTCCCAACCATCCAAGAACAGTTTGGTGACGAACAATGCCTTTTCCAGCATGATGGGGCACCTTGCCACAAGGCAAAAGTGATAACGAAGTGGCTCGGGGAACAAAACATCGACATTTTGGGTCCATGGCCAGGAAACTCCCCAGACCTTAATCCCATTGAGAATTTGTGGTCAATCCTCAAGAGGCGGGTGGACAAACAAAAACCCACAAACTCTGACAAACTCCAAGCATTGATTATGCAAGAATGGGCTGCCATTAGTCAGGATGTGGCCCAGAAGTTGATTGACAGCAAGAGGTCTTGAAAAAGAAGGGTCAACACTGCAAATATTGACTCTTTGCATAAACTTCATGTAATTGTCAATAAAAGCCATTGACACTTATGAAATGCTTGTGATTATACTTCAGTAACCGTTAGTAACATCTGACAAAAAGATCTAAAAACACTGAAGCTGTAGACTTTGTGAAAATTAATATTTGTGTCATTCTCAAAACTTTTGACCACGGCTGTAGTCCATAAACGGTCACCATCAAATTTAATTGAACTTGAGCAGTTCTGCAAAGAAGAGTGGGCAAATATTGCAAAGTCTAGATGTGCAAGATTAGTAGAGACATATCCCAACAGACTAAACGCTGTAATTAAATAATTAAGGCAAATTAAAGCAAGGGGTGATCCTTTTTCCAACTCAGTGATTCTGGATTTTATTTAAAAAAAAAAAAAAAATTCTGACATGTTGGTGTTATATCTTTCACTTGGATGTTATAAGTTGCACTGAGTAAATACAGCTGGATAAAACAAAAACTTTATCGGTCTTTATTTCAGGCTGCACTGAGTAAATACAGCTGGATAAAACAAAAACTGTATCGGTCTTCATTTCAGGCTGAAAAGCAACAAAATGTGATTATTTTAAAGGGGGGTGATTTTTTTCTATACCCACTGTATATAGAGTACTGTGCGAAGGTTTTAGGCACCCTATTTTTTTTAGTACAAACTTTGTTATAGATTTTCTTTTAAAAATTTATGACTTCTACATTATCAAGTCAGTACAAAAAACATTTTAGATTCCCAAACATTAGTTTTCTAGCACAAAATTAAATGTTACAGAAAAATGTTTCTATGTCATTACAGAAAGCAGCATATTACGTAAGAGACCACTTTTCAGACAAAAAACACAATGAAGGCTGCTGGGTTTTGCTGCAAAAATAAAAAGCAAGTGCGAAAGTCAAAGTCTTCAGAAGAACTGTGGCTGGTTCTGTAAGATGCTTAATAAAACCTACCAGCTCACCATGTTGGTGTTATACCTTTCACTTGAATGCTATAAGTTGCACTGAGTAAATACAGCTGGATAAAACAAAAACTGTATCGGTCTTCATTTCAGGCTAAAAAGCAACAAAATGTGATTATTTTAAAGGGAGTGATTCTTTTCTATCCCCCCTGTATGTGTAGGTCGCCCTTGTGCCACCAAAACAGCTCTTCCCCATCGAGGCATGGATTTCACAAGACCCCTGAAGGTGTGCTGTGTTATCTGGCACCCAGACGTTAGCAGCAGATCCTGTAAGTTGAGAAGTGAGCCTCCATGCATTGGACTGAGTTCTGGGGAATTTGGAGGCCAAGTCAACCCCATGGACTCTTTGTCATGTTCCTCAATCCATTCCTGAACATTTTTTGCAGTGTGGCAGGGCACTTTATCCTGTTGAAAGAGGCCACTGCCATTAGGAAATACCGTTGCCATGAAGGGGTGTTCTTGGTCTGCAACAATGTTTTGGTAGGTGGTACGTGTCAAAGTAACATACACATGAATGCCAGGACCCAAGGTTTCCCAGGAGAACATTTCCCAGAGCATCACACTTCCTCCACCGGCTTGCCGTCTTCCAATAATGCATCCTGATGCCATCTCTTCCTCAGGTAAGTGATGGACACACACCCGTCCATCCACATGATGTAAAAGAAAACATGATTCATCAGACCAGGCCAGCTTCTTCCATTGCTCCATTGTCCAGTTCTGATGCGCACATGCCCATTGTAGGCACCTTCAGCGGTGGACAGGGGTCAGCATGGGCACTCTGACCATATGCAGCAAACTGTGATGCACTGTGTGTTCTGACATCTTTCTGTCATAGCCAGCATTAACTTTTTGGCAAATCTTCTGTGGGATCGGACCAGACAGGCTAGCCTTCACTCCCCACATGCATCCATGACCCTGTTGCCAGTTCACCAGTTGTCCTTCTTTGGCCCATTTTGGTAGGTACATACTAGGAACACCCCACTCTGACCCAGTTGTCTAGCCATCACATTTTGGCCCTCAGATCCTTAACTGCAACCAAACGCTTCTGATAATTGGAGATTAGTCTTTCACTTACTTCTAGGTATAGGACTTACTCCTATGCTTTGGATCATTGTCTTGCTGCATTATCCAGGTGTGTGTGAGTTTCAACTTATGGACTGAAGACCAGACATTCTCCTTTAGGATTTTCTGGTAGACAGCAGAATTTATATTTCCCTCAATTATTGCATGTTGCCCAGGCCCTGAAGCAGCAAAGCATCCCCACACCATCACACTTCCACCACCATACTTGACTGTAGGTATGATGTTCCTTTTGTGGAATTCAGTGTTTGGTTTACACCAGATGTAATCTTCCAAATAGTTCCACTTTCGACTCATCAATCCACAGAACATTCTTCCAAAAGGTTTGAGGATCATCAAGGTTTTTTTGGCAAAATTCAAATGAGCCTTAGTGTCTTTCTGATAGTGGAGTCGTGAACAGTGACCATTATTAATGCAAGAGAGGCCTGTAGTTCCTTTGATGTTGTCCTTGACTATTTTGTGTCGGCCACTCCTAGGAAGGTTCACTACTTTTTCCATTTGGAGATAATGGCTCTCACTGTGGTCCTTTGGAGTCCCAGAGCCTTTGAAATAGCTTTGTAACCCTTCCCAGACTGATATATTTCAATCACCTTCTTACTCATCATTTATGTAATTGACTGGGTAAGACCTTTTAACCAACTTCATGTTGTTGAAAAAGTGTTGATTTGACAGGGTTTGCAGTAATCAGGCCTGTTTGCGTCTAGTCCAACTGAACCCATTATGAATACTGATTTTGAGAATGTTAGGAAGCACCATATATCTAACATTAAGCATGGGCTCATTGTTAGGAGGGCTCATATATAGGAAGCACTATATATCTAGCATTTAAGCATGGGCTCATTGATAGGTGGGCTCTCTCTCTCTCTCTCTATATATATATATATATATATATATATATATATATATATATATATATATATATATATATATATATATATATATATATATATATAATGTGTAGCATTAAGCACGAGTTATAGCCTTAAGCATGAGTTAAGGAAAAACACCAAAAGGCAAGTGTGGGTATCAGGCAATGTTTATTCTGAATTTATTCTGAAAAACAGGACACACTCATTAGTGGAAAATAGCAGCCATCGCCTGTGTCGTGGTAGGGATAGGAGAAAGACAGAAGGAGGCAATGCAGGAGAAGTAGGCCTGAATTCGTCTGAATTCGAAAAGACTGAGGTGAGTTGTCCAGAAAGGCAGTGGAAGATAAAGGAGAATTGGTTTCCCAAGGGCACCCATCAGCATGGTGACAGATGACGGTCTGAGTGGACTGTGTCGAGGTTGATACCAATGGAGACAGAAACATAGGGGTCTGAGTAGACCGGGAGTAAGTGAGAGCAGAGGGTGTCTGTGTAGACACAGAGTGAGTCAGAATGGAGTAGGTCACACGGATGGGAAGGAGAGGATGGGCAGGAAGAGGGGAATTGTAGAGTAGTTTCAGGAATTCAGAGATGCCAGTGGCCAAGTGTGTCAGCTGATAGCGACAGTAGAGGGAGAGGTCATCATGACGAAGCCGTGAATTAGAACCACGTGGCCGGGCTGAAAAAGGGACACACAGGAAAGATATGCATGAGTCAGAGAAGAGGCCTGTGAGACACCCACGCTTGCCAGTAATAAATAGGGAGAACATGCCAGGAATAGTCTGACAGCTGCCAGGAATGGCCTGGCAGCCTGCCAATAATAATAACAGTGTAACAGTCATGCTGCAAAAGTATATTACTCAGACATACAGCTTGCTTGCAAAAGTATATTACTCAGACATACAACTTGCTGAATATACCAAACATATTACTCTGAATATACCAAACATATTGCTCAGACTTATGGCTCACAGACACAAATGTAATTCTAAGAAAAACAATAAAAATGAAAAGAGTAAAATAAACTTACACATCTTAGGCATCTTTTGAGGAATAGCGGTGAGACTTCTGTCAGCAAGTGAGTCCATGAACAAATATGAAGAAAACTAGGAAGTGCAGGTTTATGTGACAGTGAAGCACAGTTTTTTTTTTAACAACCGATGACGACAAAGGCCGAAAATAAGGGGAACTCCACAAGGCAGGAAAACCCAAAGAAGGGCATAGGGGAAATAGGCGGAGGCCGCCAACTGGAAAATAAGGGGAATTCTGTGAACAGGAAAATGAGTCATAAGGAGGAGTTTCCCAGAAAAGTGGGAAATAAGGGGAATTTGGAGAACATGCAAATTAGGATAGGAGGAGCGAAAAAGGCCAGAATTGGTAAATAATGGGAAATCGCCGAGGCATATGCAAATTAAAAAGAGGAGGCGCATCACAGCGCCCAGAATAAATAGAGGGGATTTTCTGGGGATTTTTAGCACTTGCTTGCAACTACACTGAGTGGTGTCTTGTATTGTGAGTGTCTCTTTGGGTTCAATGGATTTTTGTGTTTTTGGACTGCAATAAAACAACGTTTGCTCTTTCTCATCCACGCTTGAAGAGTTTTGATTTATTTTTGTTAGTTCTGACAAGTTGAAATTGGTGAAAGTAGTGATACGAGAAAGGACCCTGAGACCACCCTGGATGTCTGACTCAGAGAGGGGCTCTGAGAAATTCCCGACAATACAGTTTCATAGATTTGGGGAATTAGTAACTACTGGGGGCATATAAATTTTCACACAGGTCCAGTTAGTATTGGATAACTTTTTTTTGCTTCAATAAATAACATTATCATTTAAAAACTGTATTTTGTGTTTACTCAGGTTGCCTTTGTTTTATCTTTGATTTTGTTTTAAATTCTGAAACAATTTAGTATGAGATATACACAAAAACAGAAGAAATCAGGATGGGATGGGAAATACTTTTTCACAGCACAGTATATATTTATATTTATATAATATGTAAAACCCCTGAATCCATTGTTTTTGTAGTATAGTACAATACATATTTTAGAGAGTGAGAAAGAGGGAGAGACCACATTCACATGACTTTTAATATTGTAATTGTTCTATTTTATTATTAGTTATTGTTGTTAATGTCTTATTATGCATAATTTATAAAATTATAAAGTACTATAAAGTATAAAGTACTTATCACATATGAGGCATCCGTCCCTATGTTTCAAGAACAAATTGACCTTGTTTACATCTTTAGTTGAAATTATGCATGTGTCCATGTGTGGATATGACCTAGAGATATGATTCTTGATGTTTTACAAAGAAAAACTGTCCAGGCTTCTTAATATTCATATTGAGGAGTTTCGTTTGAGTGTGTTATTACAAAATAACAACGTGTGTGCTTGTATGTGCAGTCCCCTCTGTAAGTATTGGAACAGCAAGACAAATTATTTTGTTTTACAATACATTTGGGTTTGAGAGCAAATGAATATGAGATGATAGAACAGAATTCCAGCTTTAATTTCCTCTAGATGTGTTAAACAGTATAGAACATGGCATCTTTTGTGGCAGACCATCCAATTTTTAGGTGAGCAAAAGTAATGGAACAGATGGTCTTAAAGTAAATTGCAGTAAATAACACTTAATATTTGGTTGCATAACTGCACCAAGCCGGTGACCCACTGACATCACCAAACTTTTTCTTTTTTCTTTTGTTTTGCTTTTCCAGGTTTGTTCTACAGCCAATTTCAGTTGCTGTTTGTTTTAGGGAGTTTCTCCCTTCAGTTTCCTCTTCAGAGGGTGAAATTCATGCTCAATTGGGTTAAGGTCTGGTGATTGACTTGGCCAGTCTAAAACATTCCAGCCCCCCCCCCCAAATGCGGTACGTCCCTGCTCGATCCGGGGCGGCCTGTGGCGCGTCGGGGAGCCAGACCATCGCTCCCACATCCATGACGGGGCACTGGTCCTGGAAATGCCCCGGATCCCCGCAACGCCAGCACGCCGACCCAGGCATTCCTCCTGCACCAGCAGCTTTGGTTTCACCCACCTGAGGAGCAGAAGAGACAGAAACAGGGAGAGTGGAGGGAGTGGGAAGGGGAGGGGAGAAGGGACGGGTGTGTGGCATGGGTCGGGGTGGACCCAGCCCGCATCTCCGGAGGGTAGGGACACGGAAAGGATGAGGAGAGGCACGAGAGAGAGAGAGAGAGAGGAAGAAGGATGGGGCTCACCTGCCCCTGGATACGCCGCCAGGTGATCCTCTGCCAGCAGAACCGCCTCATCCAGAGACCCGGGACGATGGCACTGGACCCATTCCGCCGTCCCATCGGGAAGCCGGGTGATGAACTGCTCCAGCACCACTAGGTCGATCACTTTGGGACCTCCGCATCGCGCTCCTCAGCTAACAACCACCTCCTGCAGGTGTCCCGTAGCTTCTGGGCGAAGGCAAATGGCCTGCCGAGCTCCACGAAGGTCAGGGCTCTGAAGCGCTGCCGGTGCTCTTCGGGGGTCCGCTTGACCTGCTGCAGAATCGCCCGCTTCAGGTCCGGGTATTCCAGCATGCTAGCAATGGGCAGCTGCTGGGCCGTGAGCTGCGCCTCGCCCAACAGGAGCGGCACCAGGCGGGCCACCCACTGACCCTCAGGCCAGCCCCATGCCCGCGCGGAGCGCTCATACAGCTCCAGGAAGGCCTCTGGGTCGTCCTTAGGTCCCATCTTCGTCAGCGCAACGTGGGGCAGAGCAGTGGGCGTGGCTGCTGCGGTGCTGCGGGGCCGGCGGCTGGAATCCCCGAGGAGGTCCTTAAACCGCTTTTCCTGGTCGCTTTGGAGCTGCAGAAGGGCCTGGTGTTGGGTCTGGTGAAGGTTGGCCAGCTGGTTGATGAGGTGGTCCAGAGGTGAGCCTTCCATGGTGGCGATTTCCTCTCGAATCCCGGGTTTCGGCACCAGTGTAACGATTTAAAGTCGGGCAAGGAGGAGTCGGGAACCGGCTGATCGTAAACATAAAGTTTAATAGTAAACGAAACTGAAACCAAACATAAAACACACAAACTGAACACAAAATGCACGTGCGTCACTCTCTCTCTCCCTGGCGCTTCCAGTTGCTCCTTTATCTCTCTCTCTCCCACTGATTAGACAGATCAGTGCCAGGTGTGCATCCTCACAACCTGGCCATGCCCTCCTCCTCACCACACAATGACTAAAGATTTTTTAGTAATTAATTCATATCACAATTCTCAAATCTGATTTGTCAGAAGGTGTTGATTAATTTTCCATAACAGCACCACTGTGACACTAGTGCCAACTGCAATTCAAATTACACATTTATATCCATGAGATTGTTGTAATACATGACTTTTTCTTTAGTAGCAGCTAATTCACAATAATTTGTATGGCAGGTGTGCACATAATTTAAGCCTAATAATAAATGGATTTAAAAAATGGATAATCATAAGTAGAGGTTTATTTAATTTATGGAAGGCATCTCCACTGTTAGCGCTTTATAACAGTCAGAACTGTTCCTCTAAGGAATCTCTAAGAATAGAAGATGCTCCGTAACATGCTTCAATTTTTGTCTTATTCACTTCAGGAGAAAGTAAAAGAAATTCGTTATAGCTGCTATAACGTTGTCACATAATGAGAATATAGGCGGATGCAAGTGCAGTTAAGGCTTTTATTGAAGAGAGGCAGGCAGACAAATCCAAAACGAAATGCAATAATCGTGGTCAAAAACAGGCGAGGGGTCAGGAGATCAGCAAACAGGCATAAACAGGGCTTAGACTATAATTGAGGAAATGATTAAACGAAAACAGGATAAAAACCATGAAACGAGAAATGAGAATAAAGGCTTGGCACGGGTCTTGAGGAAAACACAGAACTCACAATACTTACCATGATACCAATGATGTATCATTCTTCAATACATGAAAAATTCTAATAGTTGGCAAATTATTGCGGAATAGGAGGAATAAAACACTCATCTCCTGGGATTTTCACACACACAACAGTTTACACACAACAGTTTACAGTTTAAGCAGAAAGGTGTGAAAAACAAACATCAAGTGAGCAGCAGTTCTGTGGGTGGATACACCTTGTTGAGGGGAGTGGTCAGATGAGAATGGCCAGATATTTTTGAGCTGACAGGAAGGACAAGGTAACTCAAATAACCATTCTTTACAACTGTGGTGGGCAGTAAAGCATCTATGAGGTGGTGCACTACAACAGCAGAAGGCCACATTGGATTCCACTCCGGCCAGCCGAGAACATGAAACTGAGGGTATAGTGGATACATTTATTGTTATTCACATTTTTAAATTTTTATTGAAGGTGCTAATAACTTTGGAATAACTCTATATACTAATCATCAACTACATATATAAATATATATAAACATTTGAAAATTGATCGACTGAAACAGAATGAGCTCCGTAGCAGAACCTGAGGTGTTATTTTAAACTGGAAATAGAGCTCCAAGGTCAGCTAAAATGCCTATATTCCGCAGCCTATTTCTCAGGCAGCATAGATCGCAGACCTGCAGGGCTGGTGTCAGTTGAAAGCTCCTTTTAACAGTTATAAAAGCTTGTATAGGTCATTGCAATCCTGAGCTATCGTCACTCCACAAGCACAGACAATTCTTGTTTTAGTAGCGGCACTGGCACTCAGAACTCAATCACATGATCAGTGCTCTCTCTCTCTCGTGCTCTCTCTCTCTTTCTCTCTCTCTCTGTCTTTTAACTCTATATCTGATGCCTGAAGTAGCACAACAAATGGTTCCTGGGTTGCAATGTTAATTGATACCCCATCATCAACAAAAAAAAATGACATTAAAAAAGGCAAAGCAATGCCTTGGAAAAGAAGACATTTTAAACAACAGATCAAGATAATATAACACAAAGAATAAAAATATCAAAGGATTGACACAAAACATCAGGGGCTTAAGACCCCCAATATTGCTCATAAAACTGCAGCATAAGCAGAGAGGTGGGTATCATATTTTTTATTACTTTGGTGTTATGCATCCTGACGCGATTACTTGTTTTGTGGCCTCCAGGGACACCAATACATAAACTACAATGCTTAGATTCAGTTAATTACTGCAGATATGTTGAAAGACATGCAATAAGGACTGCACAAGATAGCTATTTATTGAGAAGCTTGGTCCTCTAAAGAATACTGAAATGTATTGGAAAACTTCTAATTAAAGTGGAACTTTAAAAAGTTGTCTTTACAAGTGAACAATACAGTTTATTTAGCTCTGTTATGAACCTTCACAAAACAAACTGGCTTGGCATTTACATGCAGTAAGGGTCACAATGATGGCAGGAATGTAATGTAACAATCAATTTGGCATAGGCTGGTATGAATTTGATGTGACAGCCTTTAAATCTATTTATTTGAACACCCTGACAATCTTAAATTTGTACCAAAATGTACTCTAAAATATGCTATAAAAATATGCTATAAAAACATTATTTACTGTATTTACTCTTTATTATCTGGGATAATGAGGAAGAGTCAAATTTCATGTCTGTCAGCCAGACATGGCTGCCACACTGTCACATCACAGCAACCCATGGACTCAATCTCCCAGCAAGCACCGCAGCCTACAAACATGGCCGCCTCGGACTCACTACCCATAACAATCACACACACTTCCCCGTTCCAAATCACCAAGCTATTAATTGAACACACCTGTTCACAATCAGCCACACACACACTACACTTTTTATATAGATACTTTCATTCATTCATTCTCTGCCAAGCTAGTTCGTTCATTGTTATTGTCCACTTTGGTTTTGAGCCTGTTTCTGTCTATGGATCTGTGTTTACTGCCTGTCCCAGTTCATCCTGTTTGCTGAACGCCTGACTCATTATCTGTTTTTTGACTATGTTTTTGCTCAGTGATTTTTGGATTGTTTGCCTCTCTTTCATTAAACTTCTCTGTCTGCATTTGTATCTGTCTCGACCACCTCTTCCTGACACACACTCTAATGCAAACCTTTAATTCTCAAACATGCACCTTCATGGTTGTATTGTATTCTGCCTCATTTCTAAATTGCTTACAATAAAAATAATTGCCAAATTAATAAATGAATATGATTACTCCATTACAGTGTAATTGATTTTACGTTCTTATTTTTATTGTTCTTATTATTGATTGTATATTGTTAACCATCAATATATCTTTTTATCATAATATCAAGATGTTTTTTCTTGGATAGCTGTATGGGGAAATGGCAAATGTACAGTACTGTATATGTACATGTATACATGCAAATATCTTATGTCGCTTCTGAAGGGCAGTACTAAATGAGAAAAATAATAATAAAATAATAACACTGAATGTAGTGTGTTGCCTTCTTGAGCATCGATGTAGAAGAACTCGAGTTCAACAATTTACAAAAAGCTATGAATTTATGCAATTATGAAATTAGTTACTATGCATCCACAGCACCCATGCTGCTACACAGTAGGCCATGTACGTATTTCTTCTAAGGATACGGTCAACTGTGGCAAGAATAATAAGTCAAACATTACCATTCCAATATCCATTAGAATACCATTAGAACTACCATCACAATCCTTTGATGGTGCAGATAACAAAAGATTGAAGTTCTGTACTTAGCATGATGAATCCTCTTCTTCACTTCCTCTGCAAGACACAAATGGGAACGAGGATAACAGCAGAGAGGCTACCTATTTGCAGTCACAACTATGAGGTACTTGCCAAGGAAACAGAATGCTCCACTAGGGCCAAGTGTCTCATAAGAAAAAAAGTTGTCATTGATGCAATAAAGGAGAAACCCATAAATTAAGTACAATTTCTCCTGTTGTTGTCACATCCAACAAAATATTACTGCATTTTGCTCAAAGGTAATAGAGTTTTAAGTTATGATTGCTTTTCAACAGCCATACATGCCCTGTCACTTTATGATAAATTGCACTGATTGGTTCTGCTACATAAAACCTGTTAAAGAGTGCATGGGATTAGAAGAATACTGCCAGTCTTCTAAACAGTAATATGCTGTAACACAGATAACAAGGCCTCAAAAAGAAGGACTTGAAGCTACTCTCTGAAGTTGATTGATAATTGTATTTGAATGGTCCCATGTTGTGCACTTCATCACTGTTGTTTTGATATGCCCTCTGTATAATTATATTATGAGTTATTGCTGGTAAGAGACAAATAATTTTATGGTCTGCTTTGTTGACTTGAGCAGCCACTTACATGGCATGAAAGAAGGTGCAATTTTGTATTGTTAAACATAGTTTAAATGCCATTGTCAGCATGGGAAATTGGACAGTACAAGAGGCAGAGAAATTCATGTTTATGTAACTGTGTAAAAGTAGTAAGGGAGCTGAGCTATAGGATATTATTTGGATAGATGATCCCAAATATCACACCTACACACATTATTGTCATCCCTGGGGATTTGGATCTCTTTGGAGGGATGGTTGGCAGAACTAGAGAAAGTTTGAGCTGTAGCTGACTGGCCAGTTCCCATCACAATGAAGCATGGGTGCAGGCGTTTGGTTTTGATAAGCTGTATAGATGTTTCATGTGTAATTTTAGTTTTATGGCAGACCCCTTCACAGTGCCCTGACACTAACTGCAGTGGGGCACCCAACCATTTCAACTGCTAACCAAAAATAAGAAGCTCCAGTCAAACATTGTCTTCTTCTTTATGGAAATTGTATTTTCATTAACATAAATTGAATTTTTTAATGAAATCAAAGGAAATAATCTTGTGAAATTTTAATCTGGTCATTGTTTTGACTCATCCCTACTGTAACTTTTTACAGTAAGCATAACCTTGTATGCATTGGTCACAATATAACTTCCTGTTTCAAAAAGAAATCTTGTATAATTTGAGGGATGGCTACATAACACCAAATATATACAGTCCCGTATTGGAATGGCAAGAACAATTCTTTTGTTCTATTGTAAAGACGTTTGGGTTTGAGATCAAAGGATGATTAGATCAGAATTTCAGCTTTGCCTGATATTTACATCTAGATAACAACTTAGAACATGGCACAAAATTGGCCACCCAATTTTTTAGATGAGCAAAAGGATTGGAACAGATAGTCTTAAAGTAAATAACACTTAATATTTGAGTGCATATCCCTTGCTTGTCATTTGTATTTGTCTATGTCTGTAATTTCTTAGTCTTGTTTTGATGTGTACTTGTTTAATTGATGTACAATTATGGATGTACAATTAGACACACACACACACACACACACACACACACACACACACACACTGCCCTCCACTACTATTGGCACCCTTGGTAAATATGAGCAGAGAAGCCTATGAAATATGAAATTCTCTTTATTGTTTTATTGTTTGCCAAGATAACAGCTCTGAGTTTTCTCCTATAATGCCTGATGAGGTTCGAGAATACATGGCAAGGGATTTGAGACCATTCCTCCATACAGAATCTCTCCAGATCCACCAAATTTCGAGGTCCATGCTGGTGGACTCTCCCCTTCAGTTCACCCCACATGTTTTCTATGGGTTTCAAGTCAGGGGACTGGGATGGCCATGGCAGGACCTTGAATTTGTGGTCAGTAAACCATTTTTGTGTTGATTTTGATGTATGTTTTGGATCATTGTCCTGCTGGAAGATCCAACCACGGTCCATTTTAAGCTTTCTGGCAAAGGCAGTCAGGTTTTCATTTAATATCTGTTGATATTTGATATTTGAGTCCATGATGCCATGTATCCTAAAAAAATGTCCAGGTCCTCTGGCAGAAAAACAGCCCAAAACATTAATGAGCCACCACCATATTTAACAGGGGGCATGAGCTAATTTTCCATATGGCTACCTCTCTGTGTGCACCAAAACCATCTCTGGTGTTTATTGCCAAAAAGCTCTATTTTGGTTTCATCTGACCATAGAACCCGATCCCATTTGAAGTTCCAGTAGTGTCTGGCAAACTGAAGATGCTCGAGTTTGTTTTTGGATGAGAGTAGAGGCTTTTTTCTTAAAATCCTTCCAAACAACTAGTAGTGATGTAGGTGACTTCGGATTGTAGTTTTGGAGACTTTCTGACCACAAGACGCAACTAACTTCTGCAATTCTCCAGCTGTGATCCTTGGAGATTTTTTGGCCACTTGAACCATTCTCTTCACAGTATGTTGAGACAATATAGACACACATCCGATTCCAGGTTGATTCATAACATTTCCAGTTGACTGGAACTTTTAATTATTGCCCTGATGGTGGAAATGGGCATTTTCAATGCTTGTGCTATTTTGTTTGCAATTGTTTGATATCCATGGCAGCAGAGTGTTTTGTGATTTTTTTTTTTTTTAACAAAAGATTAAAAGGTTAAACAATGAAGACAATTTTTCACGGACTTCTTTGCTCACATTTACCAAGGGTGCCAATATTAGTGGAGAGTACTGTGCAAAAGTTTTAGGCAGTTGTGAAAAAATACTGTAAAGTAAGAATGCTTTCAAAAATAGACATGTTAATAGTTTATATTTATCAATTAACAAAATGCACAAAATGCAAAGGAAGTGAACAGAGAAAAAATCTACATCAAATCAATATTTCAAAACAGCATCAATTCTTCTAGGTACAATTGCACACAGTTTTTGAAGGAACTCGGCCAGTAGGTTGGCCCAAACCTCTTGGATAACTAACCACAGTTCTTCTGTGGATTTAGGCAGCCTCAGTTGCTTCTTTCTCTTCACATAATCCCTGACAGACTTGATGATGTTGAGATCAGGGCTCTGTGGGGGCCATACCATCACTTCCATGACTCCTTGTTCTTCTTTACGGTGAAGATAGTTCTTAATGACTTTTGCTGTATGCTTGGGGTCGTTGTCATGCTACAGAATAAATTTGGGGCCAAATTCTATTCTATAATTTATTATATTTAAATTTCATGCCTCCCTGATGGTATTGCATGATGGAAAAGTACCTGCCTGTACTTCTCAGCATTGAGGAGATCATTAATTCTGACCAAATCCCCAACTCCATTTGCAGAAATGCAGCCCCAAACTTGCAAGGAACCTCCACCATGCTTCACTGTTGCCTGCAGACACTCATTCGTGTACCGCTCTCCAGGCAACTTGGCCAGGGTGTTGTGGGCCCCGAGGTGGGCCCCGAGAATGTGGCTGTGGGCCAGGTGCATCAGAGGCAAAGTCTTGGAGTGCAGGATGACCAGGAGCTCACAGGGCTGGCCCTGGTGCTCTGTTCTCAAGTACAGGAGGCCGTTGGACACCAGGAAGTACATAGCGGGGCGATGCTACTCAGGATGCTGGTCGACATGGTCAATCAGATGCACCTGGCCCCAGCAGTGCTGCAGCCGGTCACCCTCCTTCTGCGCACTCCCGAGGTTTCCCTCCCGAGTGACCTGGTGAAACACAGATGAGACTGGATTAGTGGATGTTTGTGTCTCACCTGAGGTGGCTGCGGAGTACCCATCTCCTTGGGCCATGTAGGCTGGCCGGACCCAGTCCTTGGTGGTGGCTGGCCTCTTCTTCCCGCACCGATGGCCATGAGTCCTAGGGGCTGGCGAGTTGGGAAACCCTGGCCAGTCATGTCCGAGCAGCAGGGTGGTTGGTTGAGGACAGTCAGGCGGGCCAGGGTTACTGTGCTTCCGGAATTGAGGAGGGTGGTGACCAGTTTTCCATCCATATATAAATACATATATATCATATTATATTAATGTTTTGGGCTGTTTTTCTGCCAGAGGACCTGAACATTTTGTTAGAATTCATGGAATCATGGACTCTATCAAATATCAACAGATATTAAATGAAAACCTGACTGCCTTTGCCAGAAAGCTTAACTTGGACTGTGGTTGGATCTTCCAGCAAGACAATGATCCAAAACATACATCAAAATCAACACAAAAATGGTTTACTGACCACAAAATCAAGGTCCTGCCATGGCCATCCCAGTCCCTTGACTTGAAACCCATAGAAAACCTGTGAGGTGAGGAGAGTCCACCTTGAAATTTGAAGGATCTGGAGAGATTCTGTATAGAGGAATGGTCTCAGATTCCTTGCCATTTATTCTCCAACCTCATCAAGCATTATAGGAGAAAACTCAGAGCTGTTATTTTGGCAAAGGGAGGTAGCACAAAGTATTGACTGAAAGGGTGCCAATAATTGTTGCACACCTATATTTAACAAAGATTTTTTTTTCTTTGATAAATCTGTGTTGTGTGTGCAATGAGAGCAGAGTGTTTTTGTGATTTTTTTTAACCAAAGCTCAAAGGGTTAAACAACAATGTCAATTTTTCACAGTCTTCTTTGCTCATATTTACCAAGGGTGCCAATATTAGTGGAGGGCACTGTACATTCACTATTTAACAAAATACAGAGGACATGGAAATGAGAAAAATGAGAAATGAAATTAAGGAAAATGAGGTTTAAAAAGTAGCACTGTCATACTGTATGTGCATTCAGCTTGCAGTGCAATCTATGCAAATTAGATAAGTGAAAGCTTTCTTTTCAGAGTTCTTTTTAATATGCAACACTGCTAAAGCCAGTGATTGGGACCAGATTTACAGCATTTCAAGCACACGGTGATAATCATTAGATGGCCCTAATTGTACAGATATTATGTTCAAAAAGGTCAAATGAGCTTTTTCTTCTGAGAACCATCTGTCCAATGATTTCTGTGTAATGTACTCATAATTCTGTGGACCCAAAGTAAAAGTCAGTGAAATGAATCACTGAGTGTAAAAAAAAGCTTTAATCACTCTACTTTGCACAGACTGACAAAGAAAGAAGGAAAAGAATAGAGGCAGATAGAAAGGGATTAGGCATTCTATTAAGAACAACAGAGCAGAAGAATGGATGAATGTGCTATTATCCTCTGTTTAGCCACACACCATGGATGAGAGAACAGGAACAGTTTGACATGGTTGTCCTGCTGCATGCTTGAAGAAGACCAAATCTATTGCTTTTGTATACTATTACAGATGATCTAACACTTGACAATATGAGAGTTGAAGTTTAATAGTTGAACAATTATAATCCCATCAGCTCCTCAGTTATAAGATTAGTCAGGCACTTATTTTAACCATAGCCAGGAGTATCCATTTTCTTAAAAAGGAAAGCATTAAATGTGGCAAATGTCTCAATGCCACTGCGTTGACTTTCATATTGTGATAACACAAATAGTAAAGCCAACAAAAGGCTCAATATTCACACCTGAAATTCCATAAAAGCCATTATTGCTGGCTAGCTAGTCTGTCAGCTCTGTGCTGTGTTCTGATTTCACAGAATAAACAGACCATGGCATCTATGATCAGGTCAGCAATTCACATACACAGCACTGTGCACAAAAGTAGTGAGCTATCTGACTAACATTAGCAATCTAGCTAAATAGTAGGATCTTGTTAAAGTCATATACAATAGATGTTAAAAATAAAGGTTTTTGTTCTATACATCCTGTAAAGTGTCAGAACACATTTTTTTCAGAACAGTAAAAAGCTGCTACAGAATAGCTTGAGAAGATGGGCATGGTTTAAATAGACTGGTAAAAAATATTTTTTTCTTAAGTTAAAAAAAAAAAACAAAACACCATAAAAGCTTTTGATGTGAATTATCATTTAGTATTAGTTATTTAATAATTAAATAATAAATAATTAACTGTTTTGTGGTTAATAAGGTAGCATATTTAAGTGGGTTATGCAGCTAGTGAAAATCCACAAACCTGCGCTGTACGAAATTTCAAATGTCAGACTCCTTTTGTGCTGTTCAACCCTCATCAGCACAGCGCACAATCATTAAGATGAAAATCAAAGGTCCTCAATCAAAGGAAAATCAACTTCTCATCAAAAAGCCAAAATACACACACATTTGCAAATTTGTAGCTACTCCCAAGATTGCATTTGTATTAAACAATATAATAGTTAGGGATAGAGACAGGGTTAGCTTTTATTAGCAACTTTATTTGGATTAAATAGAAAAAATATCCATACCTTGTGCTTTGTAATATCTACAATATTCTTTGATGTCTTGGGAATATTATGCTTAATTCCAAGAATCCATAGGGATGGGCTGAATAATTACAATTAATTAAAGTAATATCATAACTGCTGTGAATGGTGTGAATTCATGGGTAAGGATATGAATTCTTACAATAATTGCAGTATGAAATTGGCACTGTGTCTTCACCCTAGAAGATGCTACATCAACGCTTTTGCACTGGCTTGCTCGACTAGATCCTCAAACTGAAAATAAGGTGTGTATAAACATGAGACAGATCAGGGTTAAACATAACATTCCAAAGTATAATTAGAACCAAGTGACAAATCCAAAGAGCAATGAAAGAAGCAAGACAAGGCTCAAACATGATATGGTAAAGTCAGAGCTAACACAAACAATGGTATCAGCAAAGCTTTGCAAAGACAACGTGTGGAAATTAGCAAAACTGAATTAGAGTACTTGGTATTTGGGGGAGGGGTACCTCTGGTGGCATGGTGGTAAATTGTCCATGACTAATGTGACAATAACCTTTAACCAAATAGACAGGCCAAAACAGAAAACAGTAAGATGTCGATTCCAACCTAGGGAAATGAGAAAATATAGAAACGAGCAATACAAGGAATTAGGTCATTCCAAACACAAAATATAAATAATTTTTTTATTTTTATTTCTCACAAAATTCTGTGAGAAATAGTCAAATATTTACAGGTTAGTAAATGATGGTAAATGGTTGCTAACACTGCTCAGGAGCATGGACAAAACAGAAATGGAACAGGAACTGACATGTGGTGTTTGTATCAGTCTGCCAGTGTTTCAAACCTGTCTGCCCGTGGTGGCTAGATCTCATTTATAGGCCCTAATAAAGCCCTAAGCATGTAATTTACCTGATGAGGTTTAGCAAAGTGTTTTGAGAAATAATTGTCACACACATAACTGCCTCACTTTTACCATCATGCACCATTACATTATGACATAGTGGCAAGCTAGGCATACCAAACAGTCTATCTAGGACACTTGCTTGTTATCCCTAATATATTCCTCAGTCATATAGATTAGTCATATACATACAGTGCAGTGGTGTTACTCTGATGCCATGCTTTGAAATTGCTGTATGGGTTTATATATTTATTTATACAATTTAAACCAGCACAGAACTGAATGTCAAAGTGTTGCACAAGATACATAATCTGTGGTGCTGCACATGGAACAATTAAAAAGGTGTAAGAATTATCAGTAATTGAGCAAGCATTTTGTTTAATTAATAACCAAGCTGTGAGAATTTGCAAGTTATAATAGCTAATTCTTAATATGTGCTTGTTTGGAAATTTATACAATAGACAAATTCACAAACACACAACAAAGGATTTCCCCAATGCATGAACAGTCTCTGAAATGTCATATGTGATAGTATTCTCTGTGAGAAATAAAGATGCTTAAATTAACTGTCTTCTGTAATTGTGGTGTTATTTCTTGCTTATCGGGATGGTACAGGATGATAAGTTCTGCTAGGTTCATGCCTGAAAATACTCATTCAAATGCAGAAGATACATAAATACAAACACATGCAGTCAGCTGAGGAAGTAAGAGATGAAATTAAATGAAAACCCAACATAAAGTATCTTATTAAGTTGTTGTGTCACTATAAGCCACCAGAACTGCTTAAATGCACCTTGGTATAAATTATGCTAGTGTCTGGAACTGTACTGGAGGTATGGAAGACCATTCTTCCAAAGGTCATTCCCTCAGTTGGTGTTTTGATGATGGTGATAGGGAGCATTGTTCAACACATCAGTCAAAATGATCTCCCATAGGTGTTCAACTAGGTTGAGATCTGATGACTGCAAAGTCCATAGCAAATTTGCATCAGGAGATATATCATTTTCATTTTCATTAACCAGTGTTCCTCAGTCCTGGTCATGGAATGATACTTTGAAACTTTCAGTGAGTCCATGTGTTGATGGATCAGGATAGAATTTTTTTTATAAGCGGATAAAGATCATTAATCAGAATAACATTTCATTTATTTATTTATCCCATATATATACTTTTTATTTATTTTTTTTTAAACTCATAATCTGCCCTCAAATTCTCAAATTCCCCCCATAATCTCCCACCCATAACCTCTGATGTGATTAATTAGCTAAGGTCTCATGGAGAAAGTATTGATTCTCTTGGGTTACATTTATCAAAGCAGTGATTAAAACTCCTTGTTCTGAATTATATTTGTTTGTATCTGATTCACTGGGGCCTGTTTTTGGTGGAATGTTTTGCTTTGTCAGAAGAATAAAATGCAAATTCATAAGAATTTCAATTAAACCACGTTGCATTTTCATTCATTCATCTTTCTCAACAGCTTTTTTGTGTTCAGGGTCATGGTGGATTCAGAGCCTAGCCCAGGAACCAGTCCATCATAGGGCAGTACACTTATAAGCTCATTTACACATAGGGACAATTTAGAGTACCAATCTACCTACTAGAATGTTTTATAAGGTGAGAAGAAATCAGAATGCCTGGTGGAAATGCACTTGGAAGTGGGTAGAAAATGTGAAACACAAGCTCAGGATTAAAGCCAGTTGAAACACACACAAAACAATCAACAAATTAAATGAACAACTTTGGGGCCACCTCAGTACTTAGTACTCCACGTATTTTCTCTTAAGTTGCAAGCTTCAATTATGCCCCAGTATGTTTAAAAAAGAGATTAAAGCATTTATCAATGTATTGATTTAACATATTTAAATAGCATAGTGGATATGTGGATACCACCAATTGTTTTTGGGTTTAAAGACAACTGCTTGGGTTTAAAGGCATTGTTCTAGGTGCTATTGAAATACCCAGACACTTGTCCTAAAGAAAAATCTCTGAGGCAACCTCTGAGGCAGAACTGCATGTTTATCATTTGAATAATATGAAAGGGCCGTCCAGAAATTCAAGTTAAGCTATGACAGAATACTGAGAACTTTCCCTGTGTAAATATTGATGTAACATAGCAACTTATGTTGCTGACTTTATTCATGAACTCTGAATATGGACCAAAATGAATCACCATGCCCATATTATTCATTCATTCATTCTTTCATTCATTCATTCATCATCTTTAGTAACCACTTTATCCTGGCCAGGGTTGTGGTGAAATCTTCTGATTTTACCAACAATGCTCTGCTTTTTTTTCTATGGACATCAAAAGTCAATATTGTGTCATCCCTAATGAAAATGTTTTGAAATCTAAAACATTTTATGAATATTTGATTAAAAATGAACCCAGCTACAGACATTATCTGTACTAATTGCTTTAGCTTTATTTCTAACTTTTACTCTCAGATAAGGGGCAAAAATTCTTTGCATAATTCACTGGACATACAATATCTGCAATGTTCCTTAGGTACAGTGATAACATTTTTACCTTTACACTTAAGAGAACTTCCAATGTATATTTCTTCCTTCTCCACATGCAAAGAAGTGAAATACCTTAGGGAGAAAAGGTATGTTCACACATACATAGATTTTATCGCTGCAAGTCACCAGTCGCTGTACTATGAAGTACCAATAGGCGTTCCTACTACTGGTTGTCATAGTAACATGGGTGGTGCAACTAGCATTCCACTTTTGACAACATACCAGTTACTTGCTGCTAAAATTAAACATTCTGGAGGGAGAGAGATCTTATATAAAATTCACCAGTGTATATATGCATCCTATCCTAAGAGATGAAGGAGAAGCAGTGTGTGTTCTTTGCCATTGTGGCCGTCTATCCTAAGCTAAGCTAAGCTAAGCTAAGCTAAGCTAAGCTAACTGGCTACTGCCACAATCGCATTGCTTCTGCTAATGAGCAGGGGTGGCTACGGCTCACATGTGCTCTACTGTCTTCACTCCCATTGGTAGTCGCTGCACCAAGTCACTCCAAATTTGCATAAAGTTAAACTTTCACAGTCGCTGGACACGCCCACATCTAGTCGCCAAGGGTCGCCATCACTCATGTCGCCGCAAGTCGCCAGCTCTCACTGAAAATGAATGGTCTCTGTTCGCTTTGTCGCTGCGAGACTCTGTATGTGTGGATGCACCTACAGAGCTCATCTACTCCCTCCTACAGTCTCTGTAGCACTTTGCTTGTACATCTCATGAAAAACATTTGTCTAAACATACTGTTTCTCTGGAAACTATACATTCATTGGTCACTTTAATAGGAACACCTGTACAACTGCTCATTTATGCAAGCATTCAATCAGTTTGCTGCAGTAGCACAATGCATAAAAATGGAAGTGAATAGCTTCAGTTAATATTCATATCAAACATCAGAATGGTTAAAAATGTGATCTTTGACAGTCACATGTTTGTTGGTGCCAGACGAGCTGGTTTGAGTATTTCTGCTGATCTCCTGGGATTCTCCTTCTGCTGATCTCCTGGGATGTTCATGCACAGCGATCTCTAGAATTTACACAGAATAGTTTGAAAAACAACAACAACAATAAAAGGTTGCAACAATTCCAGAAATATTAATGAGGTGTAGGAGCTTTCAGCTCTTTAATTCATATTCAATTAATTCATTCCTTTTGAATGATTTATTCATATCTGCAAACTTGTCGCTGTTTTGAATCGAAATCTGAGTTTTTTGGCCAATCAGAATCAACATAACGGCATCGTCTTCTTTTCCATTAGTGATGGGAATTCCGGCTCTTTTTAGTGAGCCAGACACTGATCTATATATATATATATATATATATATATAACTGGATAGCTCATAGAATTGTAAACTGCCAGCAGTAGGTGAAGCCACCGGAGTGCTCTGGAGGCCATTTTACTATTTCCTTCCGACAGAGGGCGCCGAACGCCAACAGACAAAAACTGTCAAGCTGACCTGATGTGCTGCTTTTAACTGCAAAACAATGTTTGCTAAAGGATGTGGCAGAAGTGCCCACAGGTTGTAATTTATACAGACCATGTACCTATTAAGCACAAATGTGTCATCATCCCCATGTAGAGAGGGGATAACGATCATAATCTTTAATAATCAACAGTAAAAATACAGCATCAAAGTGTATAAAATACCCCCTTTTTAAAGCAAAAGTAGTGTTTTTATAGAGATTTCACTCAGCTCTGTTAGAATATCAGCTTTGTGGTCAAAAGGTATGAACAGAGAGCTTAGCAACAGCCGGCAGCTAAACACTAAACACTAATACTTAAACACTTAAACACCAACACTTCTGTACTCTACTGAGGGAAAAGATACAGAAAATAATGTATAAAAAGTGCACGAGAATAAAATGAACCAGTCCTGGAAGGTAAATAAAAACACATGTAAGAATGTCCTAGGGTATATTAGCTCTGTGTGTGTGTGTATGTGTGTGTGTGTGTGTGTGTGTGTGTGTGTGTGTGTGTGTATGAGAGAGAGAGAGAGAGAGAGAGAGAGAGAGAGAGAGAGAGAGAATAGAATAGACTGAACCGGTCCTGGAAGGCACATCATCCCCGTTGCGAACGAGTTTATATTTATGCAGTAGTGTTGAGTGGTTTGTGACTTTTTTGGACTGTTTTGGCTCTGAGAATCTGGCAACCCAGAATGCCCCCTCCCCCCAGCTAATATACACTATAATACACAGCTGTATTTGACGCACATTGGTATAATAAAGTCATTATTTTCTGTATCTTTTCCCTCAGTAGATTACAGTAGTGTTGAAGTGTTTGTGTTTAAGTGTGAGTGTTTTGGTTCTTAAGTGTTTAAGTGTGAGCGGTTTAGTGTGTGAGTTACAGTGCGATCGGAGTTACAGTAAGTGTTTAGCCACCAGTTGTTGCTAAGCTCTCTGTTCTTACCTTTTGACCACAAAGCTGATATTCTAACAGCACGGAGTGAAATCTCTATAAAACACTAAAATGAAACACACATCCTCCCCATTGCGAACGAGTTCATATTCATGTGATTAAATATTATCTGTACACAAATATACACTGTATATATTTTTTTATGCTTCAGCACTCCAACCACTGATGTTATATATAGAAATCATATATACATATATACGTATCAGATATAGTGATTACAACACATAGTGAGTTCACAATGTTATTGAATACAAAGATGGCAGCGCACTAGCTTCACTGTTGGTGATGTCATGAACTATCCAGTTATACAGATCAGTGGAGCCAGATCATTTGGCTCAGCTCAGCAATAAGAGCCAACTCTTTCGGCTCCCAAATGGCACTTCATTAAGTACCACTTCTGGCTTTTGATTAGTATGTGTGCACATATATCACTTAAATTATATTAAAACACAAAGACTCTGCTCCATATGATATTTTTACCTTACAAATTCTACATTCTGCCTTTATGTTGTCTGTTATTAAAATGCATGTATTAAATTTATTAAAATGGAGATTGTTATCACACTTGATCGGTCGCACACACATATACGTCAACACAACATTCAGTCAGTACATGGAGTGTGTGTGGCCGAGCAGTGTGGCGAAAAGATCATCCTATTATTCTGTCTTGTATTAATTTACAAAAAAATGAAATCGTCATTGAAATCGACTCGTTTGCGAACGACACCTCACTATTTTCCACTACAGAATTGTACTACAACAATTCTGAGGTAGGTTTGCTGACTAACTTAACCTTGGGTAACTAGTTGCTACAGTGACGTTAACTTTCCAAATCAAGCTACTTTTTCAGTTAGTCAGTAAGTCAACTTTTGCTGAGTTTGAGACTAACTCAAACTTCCATATTTCTGTCTGATTTTAATGTATGTCATTATCGAAACTTACAAGGGAAATAAAAATGAACACGTAATGAAACAAGACCCACTGTGTTTTAATGCGTGATTGTGTTGACCATGGTTATGTGTTAACATGATCAGTGTTGTTTGCTAATGAATTCAATTTAGATATGTTAAATTAGAGAAGCATTTTTTCTTCAGTTTTATGTTTTAAAGTCGCGAAACAACAGTTGGGTTTTTACTATTTGCATATGAGCTTCATCTTGGTCATATATCATGTAATTAGCTGCCACTACAGTTGCGGTGTGGGGGAGAGGACGTCTCTAGTATTTTCCGACTAGCAAGTGCGCTGGAGTCTTTCCTTTAAACCGAAACACTGGCTCTGGTGGATTATTTAAAGTTGACAGATGCAGTTGGGATCAGCCTTAACAAAGACACTCTCGTCAGAGTGTACCAGAATGCTTTGTTTACATGTTAAAATCACAAAAACTGTCTTCTGGGGGAGGATGCCCCCAGACCCTCCTTCAGGGATTTAATTCGTAAACATGTTACCTTTTTCACCTCTTGTGAGTTTGTAGGTCTGTTTATTAAGACTAGAAAGCTCAGAACTAAAGGGGAAATGTAAGTTTGGTGATGAAGAGATAAAATTATTCTGAAATTAAAATAAATTTTTATAAAATTATTATAAAATTAAAAATAACTTTTGGTAGGGACGATACCCTAATGGCTGTTATGCCATTAGATTCCCAGTTGGTTTTACTATAATGAAAATATCCCGATTCACAGTCCCCTGATTACTAATCATGCATACATGTTCCTTATCACACTAATCCCTTTAAAAAAAACAAAAACAAACATTCTCCTGTTCAGTTTCGCACCTGTATTTTGCCAGTGATGATTCCAAATATTTCAGTCTGATTAGCTATGTTTCCATCCATATTTTTATCTGAATTTTGGGCTGGATGGAAACACCAGATGTGAATAAAATCTCCCAAATGCACATAAAAAACTTATGAGCTCAATTGAGGTGGATGACTTTTTTTTTATTTGATAAGAAGACGTGCATAAACTACGATGGAAACACATTTACAGAATAAATTCCTCGATGTGCATCAAAAAAGTCATGTGACTTTGCCTCAACAAATCATGTGATTGGATAATTCAGAAGAGTAAAAATGGCACATTGGCAATGCATTTTTCTGTGGGAACTGTGGAGGCATAACTGGACTAACCAGTGGACCAATCTCGTTGCATCTCAAGTGTTGTTTTTGTCATTCTGAAATGCCTGAGCCAAAGTCTTTCATTGAACTAATTTGGTATAATTACCTCCCAGAACCGTCTCACACGATTCTGTTCCCAGATATCAGACATTCGCCTCCGATCGCAATATAATGAGGTTTGAAGCTCAAGTAATTTATTATATTGGAAAAAAGAGCCACAGTGGCTTCCCTGGTTCAGTTGCAACAACTTCCATTTGTATTGATACTTTGCAACAGTTTCCCAGGAAGTGACAATTTTGTTCTCTTGAACACATGGGATGGAAACGGTGCTTTATTCACAAATGTTTTATGCTTTATTAAAATTTTTCTCATAAGTTACATTCGCAACATGGATGAAAACATGATATTGAAATTTTAGTTCTATAAAGTTTGTACACTTTCCCTAGCCTAGTGTATTCTGTTTTCTGAAAAACTGACCTTCACACTTTAGAGATTGTCTGCTTTGAGTTTTTTTTTTTTTTTTTAAATAAATCTGCCTTTCTGTCCAAACATAGCTTGAGGTCATGTTTATTGAGTGTGCTCAGACTGGTCTCCAAATCCCTAAATCCCCCAAATTTACATAGCGATAGTTTAAATGGCAGTACTGAATCCATAAATCCATCTTTATTGATCTACATCTTTGAATCACTGTGCTGCAATCAAATTCCTTACAGAAATATGAATCCTTCCTTTATTTCTTACATCAATATTTGACCTTTATCTTATCCTCTTTCTTTCCTCACTGAGCCAACGATATATTAATTCCATCTTCAAACAGAAATGGAAGGATGAAAGTGCTGATTGATGAGGGCACTAGACACACATTTGACCACATTTGTTCTGAGTGAGTAGCTGGTGCATAAGTCACAGAGAATTTGTTATATATTCGCTCTTTTATTCAGTTCTCTCTTTTCATCTCCATTCCTCCTTACACTCTCTCTCTCTGACACACACACACACACACGCACACACACACACACACACACACACACACACACACACAGAGTCACATGCACTTGACTCCAGGTGCACTGCAGCACAGGCCGAATGTTTCCAGAACTTTCTGAGGTTGGGCAATTTGTTGCCAGGATACATAGATTGGCCAGGGTATTTGTATTCAGAGTAGGTGCTCAATAGCTGACTGTATGTGTGTGGGAGAGAGAGAGAGAGAGAGAGAGAGAGAGAGATTCTTGGCTATAAACACAGCTACTCCCTGGTGTTAAGACAAGAGCTCAATTAGTTTCCAAGGGCTTCACTTCCATTTATTTACAGGCAAAATCTTAAGGTGTGTTCATATTAGAATTCATAACACTTTTGCTGTAATCCCAGCATACCCTTATGTTTTCAGATCAGTCTGAGTTTCCATTTCAATCCATCATATGATTCAGTGTAAACTGATCTCTGAATGAAAGGTAACCAAAGTAATTACCAGTACATGTTACCAGTAGTTGTTTGTTGTATTGTTTAACTGCACATACATTCACCTGTATATGTATTGCACATATAACATTCATCTACACTACACTCTTATTCAAATTGTCCCTCAGAGGAACCCCCGTACTTTCTATTCTATAGAAGTATACAACAGAGTGCTCCCTATCAGCAGGGACAGATTATGAGACAATGGGCCCCTGGACATGAATGGACAAAAGGCCCCCTTAGTCCTTAAAAATCTAACATTGAAACATTGATAGCCATCAAAAAAAGAATGCATTCATTTAAAAAAACAAACAAACAAAAAAACATTAACCAGTATAATAACTGTTAGCATCTAAGAGTGCATATGCTTAAATATTTTATGTAAGCTCTTCTTTGTCCTAGAAATATCTTGTT
Source organism: Cranoglanis bouderius (assembly GCA_023630585.1). NCBI lineage: Eukaryota > Metazoa > Chordata > Actinopteri > Siluriformes > Cranoglanididae > Cranoglanis > Cranoglanis bouderius. The sequence goes on from CM042540.1 coordinate 21,494,933, forward strand.
CTGTTTTCAGTGTGTAGGTTGTTGGTATTAATTGATAGAATATGTTAAATAATTTAAAAAATGAATAGCCTCAGATTACAGACAAGGGTCTCACTAAACACTCTTGACACCCCTTAACTGTATATGGGCAGCAAAACAAACAAACCATTAAATTAATAAAAATTTACATGTCAACAGAACAGTATTGAGCTACAGGAACATTATCCCATGGTATTGCACTGCACAACCTTTTTTTTTTGTTTATAATCCTTTATTCCTTGTACACCTTAAACAATCTATTAAAAATGCACACATTTTTAGGAATACAAATCTTTCAATGTCTTTCTGATCAATCATTGCTAATTGGTGATTGTCAAAGCTAATAAAAATAATAATAAATACCTTTAAAAAAAAAAAAAAAAAAAACACTGAGGACACACAACAAACAACAACTGCAGGAATAAACCAGAAATAATGACAAGCTCAAAGATCCCGGTTCCTTCAGAAAAGGTACATGGAAACTCTGTATCAGAAGAGCTTGCAAAGGAGCTTTTCCATAAGTAATTAAAAGAGGTCAATTAAATCCAATTGCGTGAACTGCCTAGTAATAACGAAATTATCAGTGTTAAATCAAGAACCACAGATGACAAATAGCTGGTTATTCATGATGCTAGAAAAAGTATGTGTACCAGCAGCTGCTTGTGACCATAGATTTTGTTGGAGCAGGATGACATATACTCAAACAACATTAAGTCCAGAGGCTATCACACTTGGCTTATGTTATAGGCTACTATCTAGTGAATTTTTGAGTAACCTTGCTTTAGGCAGTTCAGAGTCAACAAAATAAAGTCATCCAGCATACCGTCTAGTAGGCTTGCACAGTATACAGTGCCCTCCACTAATACTGGCACCCTTGGTAAATATGAGCAAAGAAGGCTGTGAAAAATTGTCTTTATTGTTTAACCATTTGATCTTTTGTTTAAAAAAATCACAAAAATACTCTGCTGTCATGGATATCAAACAATTGCAAACACATCACAGGTTTATTTAAAAAGATCTTTGTTAAATATAGGTCTGCAACAATTATTGGCACCCCTATGAATTCATTTGAATTGAGGTGACTAGGAATAGGAAATTGTTAAACTATGACTTCCTGTTTCACAGGGGTATAAATATGAGCTAACACATAGACCAAATTCCCTTAGTCATTTATAACAATGGGTAAGACCAAGGAATATAGCTGTGATGTGCGGCAAAATGTTGTTGAGCTTCACAAAATGGGAAGAAAATATCACAAGCATTGAAAATGAGCATTTCCACCATCGGGGTAATAATTAAGAAGTTCCAGTCAAAAAGTCTCCAAAACTACAATCCGAAGCCACCTACATCACCACAAGTTGTTTGGAAGGGTTTCAAGAAGAAAGCCTCTACTCTCATCCAAAAAGTGTCTTCAGTTTGCCAGACACTACTGGAATTTCAAATGGGATCGGGTTCTATGGTCAGATGAAACCAAAATAGAGCTTTTTGGTAAAAAAACAACAGAGGTGGTTTTGGCGCACACGGAGAGGTAGCCATATGGAAAAGTACCTCTTTTTCTGCCAGAGGACCTGGACATTTTGTTAGGATACATGACATCATGGACTCTATCAAATATCAACAGATTAAATGAAAACCTGACTGCCTCTGCCAGAAAGCTTAAAATGGGCCATGGTTGGATCTTCCAGCAGGACAATGATCCAAAACATACATCAAAATCAACACAAAAATGGTTTACTGACCACAAAATCAAGGTCCTGCCATGGCCGTCCCAGTCCCCTAACTTGAAACCCATAGAAAACCTGTGGGGTGAACTGAAGAGGAGAGTCCACCTTGAAATTTGAAGGATCTGGAGAGTTTCTGTATGGAGGAATGGTCTCAGATCTCTTGCCAAGTATTCTCCAACCTCACCAGGCATTATAGGAGAAGACTCAGAGCTGTTATCTTGGCAAAGGGAGATAGCAAAAAGCAAAAAGGGTGCCAATAATTGTTGCACACCTATATTTATTTAAAAATTTTTTTTGATAAACCTGTGTTTTGTTTGCAATTGTTTGATATCCATGAGAGCAGAGTATTTTTGTGATTTTTTTTAAACAAAAGATCAAAAGGTTAAACAATAAAGAACATTTTTCAGTCTTCTTTGCTCATATTTACCAAGGGTGCCAATATTAGCGGAGGGCACTGTAGTTGCTTGCCAACTGTATGATTGTTCTTGAATTTTTCCAATAGACAGTTATTCATTCCCATTAATAACAAATTTCTGTAAATTTGGTTCATTTTGTAGATTTGAATTATGAATTAACACAATATTGAATGGTATCGTGATACTTCAGCTGGTATAGTATCGTAAGATATGTTTATGGTATCGTGACAACCATAATGTCTAGCAGCTTGTTTTGAGCAGGTTTAGATGTACCATTATTCAACTGTGTTTGATGTAATATCATTAACAAGGTTTTACAGGTTTCAGCAAAGAAACTACATCGTAAAAAACACAAAAGGCCTGAAACTGGCCCAAAAAATTTGGGCACTGGAAAAGGGACACATTTTCTTCCTTTTCTAATCCATGCAATACTTGTTTCCCACACAGTTCTGATGTACGGACATTACTCCATAATTACCCTTTCCCTATGCCAAGCACTGCAATATATCTTCTTACAATAGAAATGATCCTGCGCATTATAAACCTAATGTCTGCACTTTGCTTTTTTGTGAAAATGTATTGGATTTAATTCTAATAATTTGCTATAAAACATGATTTTGGCAGCTGCAGAGAACTTGTAAACTAACCACTTCTGGCAACCCCGTCATTAACCATCCTCACCACTGAAATGCGAGCATGGAGCAGAAACAATAGGGAGCAATCAGAGTTTGGAATTTGGTGTGTTTCTCCTCTATGGCCAGTGGAAACGTTTGCTGTGGTCAGATGAGTTCACGTTTCAGCTTGTTTTTGGGAAAAATGGACGTCGAGTTCTCTGTGCCAAAGATGAAAAAGACCAACCAGACTGTTATAAGTGAAAGGTGCAAAAGCCAGCATCTGTGAGGGTACGGGGGTGCATCAATACCCACAGCATGGGTGACTTGCATATGTGTGAAGGTACCATTGGCGCAGAGGCGTATATTGGGATTTTAGAGAGACATATGCTGCCATCGAGGCAACATTTTCTCAGGAAGTCCATGGTTATTTCAGCAGGATGATGCCAGGCCTCATTCTGCATGTGCTTCAACAGCATGGCTTTGCAGACACAGAGTGCGTGTGCTTGACTGGCCTGCCAGCAGTCCAGATCTGTCTCCTATGGCGCATCATGAAGAGGAGAATCAGGCAATGGCGACCAAGGACTGTTGAGCAGCTGAAGTCTTGTATCAAGCAAGAATGGGCACAAATTCCACTTACAAAACTGCAACAATTAGTATCATCTGTTCCCAAATGATTAAAAAGTGTCATTAAAAGGAAGGGTGATGTAACACAGTGGTAAACATGCCTCTGTCCCAACTTTTTTTAGTGTGTTGAAGGCATCAAATTCTAAATTTGTTTATATTTACAAAATACAATTAAGTTGGTCAGTGAAAACATATCTTTTATTTGTACTGTTGTCAGTTAATTAAAGTTTCAAGAGACTTGACAAATGACAGAGTTTTGTTTTTATTGCATTTTAGAAAAAAATCCCAACTTTTATGGAAATGGGGTTAGTAAATGTGTGCCTAAATAATCTGTTAATTTCTTTTTGCAAAATGTAAAAAAAAAAAAAAAAAATCAAAAAACTTAAATGTTTTTCCTGTTACTGGGATAATGTCAAAGAAGAAGTATGCAGTTAATGAATACATTATAAAACACGTTAATTTATGGGCAATATGGTTTACCTGTATCACCAGTTAACAAAATGTCTTCCACACGTCTTTCACTAGTTTTAAATGCCTTCGTCTATACATCAGAGGCTTCTGCTAGATCAGCACTTTCAGTTTGTGTTATTCAACATGGTAAATAAATACATTCAGGACTCCTTGCTTTCAGTTCTCCACTGTATATTTTGTGAGCAACCATCCAGTTAATGCCCAGTACTATGAGATTTGGTTATGAAGAAATTTTGTGAAGACTTGTTGTGCAGGATTCCCGTATTCGTGTTAATTGGGACAGTGCTTTGAGTTACATTGCCCTTTCCCAGCAGACTCCCATCCAGAGCGTGGATATCAAGTGAACATTCCAAGAGAACCAGAAGAATTTGAAAATTCTTTAGCTACTTCATGATGAAGTCAAAGAGGGATGAGTTGATCAGAGGGGTAATTGCTTATTGTTTGTACAACTTAAGCTTTGGGAGATTTTCATGTAGCACTCCAAAAAATTTGCAACATTTTTGTGGGGTCGCACTGAACTGTGGACTGTTGTACTGTAAGTACTCCCAGAGCTCCTGAAATTGGCAGCTGGACATCATTCTGGCTAGCCTAAGATGATTAGTGAAAAAAAGTTTATTTGATTAGAGGGTTGCAGAAGAATGATGCAAAACAACAAGTATAGCTTTGGTTATGACATTGCCTCAGAAACCCTTATTTGTAAGCAAAGAAAAAAAACTAAATCAAATCACCTAAACCATACCAATTTACTCTATGGTGTATTTTTTGTAAATCAAGCATGATGTCCTGCACATTCCTGTAAACCTACAATGCACTGCAGTGGGCTAGTGTCCAAATGACTTAGCATAAATTAATTATCAGCTGTGATCTGATTCATATGTAATTTCCTATGTAGATGTTGGAAAAAAAAAAGATGTTTGACTGTTGCTACTTGCTGCTACTCCCCCAGATATTAAACATGTCTCGATTTATAATTTGCATTTTCAGATTGCTGCTGGAACCTTGGTTCGCCACAAACTGGAATAAGCCAGTGTCTTTTTTCTACTCCTGTGCCTCTTCAACCATTTGGACACCATGTTGTGCATAAAGCATGATCATGTGACACAAACATCTGGGTTCGTAGAAAATACAACCCACTAGAAATTCACTCCTCCTATGGTAATTTTATTGCTGTCCAGATTAGAGAGTATCACTGAGGAGACGTGTAAAATTATTACAGACATCCCCTGATAAACTAATCTAATCTGAATAGGGCTTAAGACGTGCATATGCTCTAAGCAGATCTATAAATTGCCTCATGTTTGGCCACACAGCTATGACACTTCAAGGCAAAAGACAGTGAAAAAGATGTGTAACATTTTTCTCATTTTACAATGATAAAGCAAAGGTCAAACTGTTACTAAACCGTTAATAAACCCATATTTTTAAAAAAATGTTGTTCTTTCTCATACTGTATTGTAAAAAAAAAAGTGAAAGTGACCGATACAAGATGAGTTCATTTGAGTTTTGCCTGAGGGTGAAGAAGCATTCCTTCAGCTGGGGGACATGCTTTGCAACATGCTTCAATGCTTCAAGCTTTGTTGTATGCCACAGAGAAGCCTAAAACACACATAATAAGCTAGGTAACCAGTTTGTATAAATAATTACTTCAGCAAACTTACCTTTGTGTCATTGCTGCACCATGAAGCATCTTAACAGTCTGCTGAAGGCTGTAAAGTCTTAGCTCCTTTGGTACATTCATTGAATTAAAGTATGTTTAAGGTGTACAAAACTATTGTGCAGTCAACTTAATAATGGTTGACTCTTGCAGATGAGGCATTCTAGTGGGCTCACAAGACTACACCATAAGACCAGCTAAGCATGTGTTAAGCCAGGTGTCTCATGAGTGGCAGTGTTAATGGCCAGGCAGAATTTGGAAAGTCATCTTTCCCATTCTGGGTGTCAGCTTCCAACAAACAAGGCATTGTATTAAGGTCCAGGTTCATTCTTTCAATCAGGTCCTTTCACTTTTTCGATGTCTGTTTGAGCTTCTGAAAGACACCCCCTGCGATTTGTACAGGGTAAATATCACCTGACCTGAACTGCAGGCCCCAATCTGAGACCACATAGGATGGTACAGAGGAGAGGAGATTGTATTTTTAAGGATCTGAGGCTTGACATCTTTCACTGAAAATAATTCAACCCATTTGGTGTGATTATCAACCACCATCAACACGGTTCCCTGCTTTTTCAAGGACATAGGCCTATAAAGTAAACATGATCACCTATCCTTGTGCTTTCACTTCTGTACATTGCATAGGTCCAGCAGGTTAGGCTGGTCCCTTTATACTCTTGGCAGGTGTGACAAGAGCAGACATGCATCCACACATCCCTCTGATGTTATTGATGACAACCAGCTTTGTCCTCCTGAGATGTCATCTGAATGAACTGTCATGAAAATGCAGGAACATTGGGGCACCAAGGCAGCAGGGACCACTAACAGATAATTAAAACTCCCATGTTTGAATGGTACATCTTTTTGATCGTCATATTGGATGCAATCCTGTGCAGGTTTTTAATAAGTTTTTCTCATGTATTCACATAGGGCATCAGCCTTCAATGGAGCCTTGAGACACTGGCATCCATTCCCTGTGCAGACCCTTCCAACAATATTAACATCATGTGGAATGAATTATGGTACCATTCCACTAGTCCCAGGAACCACTCAAGACTCTTCAAGTCAAGAATAGGGTAATTTGCAAAGGCATCAACCTTGGCTGGGTCAACACCTCTCAGAAACCAAATGTCCCTGCACTGTGAATTGAATTTGGAAGTGTAGGGCTAAAATATCTAAAGGGTTGATTACTTTCTCCCACTGCTCTCCTATAACCAATGACGGAAATAGGTGCAGCAAATTTTATTGCGTAAAGTTTATTTATGATTTAAATATCTGACTCCAATAGAATAATCTTCTAGTTAGTGCTAGAAGTATTACAACTCAGTGTTCTAATAATATTTACTCTTAAGCAGCTTCAAGCAAAACTTTCATAAAAAAGACGTTCCTACGTCAGAGACTTTTATTTAGCTTCTTTATTGAACCAGTATTTCGTTAGTATCAACGTGCAAGCCTAGGCATTCCTATTTTACTTGTCAGAGGTTCTGTTTAAACTTGCAATTATTAGCCTTTACTTTTAGCTTGTCAGAGATTGACTTTAAACGTGTCTAACGTAACTTTAGTTTAAGGAATTATTCCTAGTAAACATATAAAACATATGAAACATGCACTCTTAGTGCATCATACTTCTTCAGAAGAAACAGTATCCAGAGATTGAATAGCAAATTAATTTAATACAAAATCACAATTGAAGATGTACATGAAATAGAGACAAAGGTAACATACAGGATTATGGTCAGCATCACGGACATAGGATGCGTAATGGAAAAGCATTTATGGCAAAAGGCCCTTCTTATTTTACAAGCCAATTTCTGATTTTACCAGGCTTTTCTCTCTCCTGATGTTATAAGGCCTTTTCTCTCTACCAAGCAGATTCTCTTATACCCCTGAGCCTCTTTGAAATGTAGGTGACCAGGATACCAAATGGAAATGAAACCATGTGTTTTATGGCAGGATGGACCCCCAGCTGATTAGCTCACCTTAAGGAACTGTATGTTAATTAAGTTCCTGACAATGAGTCAGTGGGAACAAAAAGGCAAAAGGTCTCCCATGCAAACCAGGGGGTTAGTATTTGATCCCCTGCTGATTTTGTACATTTGCCCACTGACAAAGAAATGATCAGTCTATAATTTTAATGGTAGGTGTATTTTAACAGTGAGAGACGGAATAACAACAAAGAAATCCAAAAAAACACATTTCAAAAAAGTTATAAATTGATTTGCATTTTAATGAGTGAAATAAGTACTTGACCCCTTCGACTTTTTACTTGGTGGCAAAACCCTTGTTGGCAATCACAGAGGTCAGACGTTTCTTGTAGTTGGCCACCAGGTTTGCACACATCTCAGGAGGGATTTTGCCCCACTCCTCTTTGCAGATCCTCTCCAAGTCATTAAGGTCTCGAGGCTGATGTTTGGCAACTCGAACCTTCAGCTCCCTCCACAGATTTTCTATGGGATTAACGTCTGGAGACTGGCTAGGCCACTCCAGGACCTTAATGTGCTTCTTCTTGAGCCACTCCTTTGTTGCGTTGGCTGTGCGTTTTGGGTCATTGTCATGCTGGAATACCCATCCACGACCCATTTTCAATGCCCTGGCTGAGGGAAGGAGGTTCTCACCCAAGATTTGACGGTACATGGCCCCGTCCATCGTCCCTTTGATGCAGTGCAGTTGTCCTGTCCCCTTAGCAGAAAAACACCCCAAAGCATAATGTTTCCACCTCCATGTTTGACGGTGGGGATGGTGTTCTTGGGGTCATAGGCACTATTCCTCCTCCTCCAAACACGGTGAGTTCAGTTGATGCCAAAGAGCTCGACTTTGGTCTCATCTGACCACAACAAGTTCTCCTCTGAATCATTCAGGCAAACTTCAGACGGGTCTGTACATGTGCTTTCTTGAGCAAGGGGACCTTGCAGGCACTTTCAGTCCTTCACAGCGTAGTGTGTTACCAATTGTTTTCTTGGTGACTATGGTCCCAGCTGCCTTGAGATCATTAACAAGATCCTCCTGTGTAGTTCTGGGCTGATTCCTCACCATTCTCATGAGCATTGAAGCTCCATGAGGTGAGATCTTGCATGGAGCCCCAGACCGAGGGAGACTGACGGTTATTTTGTGTTTCTTCCATTTGCAAATAATCGCACCAACTGTTGTCATCTTCTCACCAAGCTGCTTGGCGATGGTCTTGTAGCCCATTCCAGCCTTGTGTAGGTCTACAATCTTGTCCCTGACATCCTTGGACAGCTCTTTGGTCTTGGCCATGGTGGAGAGTTTGGAATCTGATTGATTGATTGCTTCTGTGGACAGGTGTCTTTTATACAGGTAACAAGCTGAGATTTCCTCTTAAAGGGAGTGCTCTAATCTCAGCACGTTACCTGTGTAAAAGACACCTGGGAGCCAGAACTCTTGCTGATTGATAGGGGATCAAATACTTATTTACAAAGTACTTGTGTTTGCAGTGGCTTTATAGTGATACAATGTAATAGATTAAGTAAAGGTTTAAGATAAAAATTGCTGTTGTTTATAATGTAAACTCAGATATTCCACCTTTGTTCTACTATCACTATATATGTAAGTGTATTGTAAGTTTAGGTTTTCTCATTCAAAACTAAGTCAAAACTATATTAGTGCAACCGTTGAATGTCTAATAGTTGGTAAGCTCAAACCTAGTGGCAATTTATATTCAAACTAGGCTACAACTGAGGTTAAGTTCAACTAGTGCAAGCAAGTACATGACTCATTTCCTCATGTTCACAGTGAAGTGGGACATTGGGCACTCTCTAATATTTATATAATGAGTTATTGTGTTATTTTATTACATAAAATATGGCCACCTTAAGCCTTTTCCATTTATAATAATAATAATAATAATAATAATAAGAAGAAGAAGAAGAAGAAGAAGAAGAAGAAGAAGTCAGCATTCTCTCTTTGAAATTGTAAAATTATGTATTTTCACCTATTTGTTAGGACACGTGGTGTGGGAGAGAAGCTGGATGCACTTGCAGGGGAAAGTGGTCAGTTTATTAGGAACAGTTCAAAATTACGTGAACACAAAAAACTTCATCCAACATAAATCCATAAACAGAAAGGTCACAGTAATCCAAAATAATATTATACTTGGCCGTAGAGGCAGTAACCCAAGAAAGGGTACAGTAATCCAAATAAGAAACACAGTAATCCACGACAGGTAGTAAATCCAGAAAACACAGGGAAATATATGCTAGTCTAGGAGGTGGTCTGGAAACCACGAATTACGAGCTACGTAAATAAATGCGCATCACTAGGAGGTGGTCTGGAAACCACGAATTACAAGCTATGGAAATAAACGCGCGACGCTAGGAGGTGGTCTGGAAACCACGAATTACGAGCTACAGAAATAAATGCACAATGCTAGGAGGTGGTCTGGAAACCACAGAAAAAGAGCTAAGGGAAAAATGCGCAAGGTTAAACCCATCTAAGCTAAACTAAACTAATACTCCACCCCGAAACAGAAACGGAGTGGCGTATTTAAACACATATCAATCACATGTGTAATCAAAGACACGTGAAACCAATCCTTACACATTACATGGCGAACCAATGAGGAAACGGGGCAGAGACATGATGCAACGCAAAAACAAACGCACATGGGGAAACACAGAAGGCGGAGACATGACGTGAATATGACAACATGGGAGCACATGGCAGAGGTAAACAAAACGTGAGTTCATGAATGAAACATCCATCGGAGAGTTTTTGAATAGCGCTGGAATGCGCGCAGTGGAATGCGGAAGTATGCCACTCGCTACTCCTTGCAGCGTAGCGAGAGCTGGAGGAGATGAAACCTAACACTATTACACAAATCAGAAAATATGAATAAATAAAAATTTGTCATTTTAACAACAAATATATTTACATAAAAAAATGCAACCCTGACAAATGCCAACTAAGGAAATTAATATATTAATATTTGTTAGACATTTGTTGTCTCTGCCATTTGTCCATTGATGTGCCAAGCAGTAAGAACACTGCATTCCTTCTACAGTGTCATATTTTTGTCACGACTGGAAATGGCTCACATCAAGTCTGGGCCAATAGCTGTCATTTCAGTCATTTGCTTGGCATGGACATGGGCTCCAAATCTAATAGGTAGGACTAAGAAAGGAATTATAATTCAAATTCAGAGTAGCATATTGTAACACAGGGGTCACAGGCACAGAATATGGATCCATTTGCAAAGAGTTTTATTTGGTTAAAAAAAAAAAGAAAAAGGCAGAGTCAAAACACATCCAGGGTCAAAACCAGAAAATGCAAAACACAATCAAGGCAGACAAATCCAGAGAATATTAAAAGAGTAAGCAAGGGGAAAAACAGATACCAAAAACAGCATCAGAACAATAAGGGCTAGCCAAAAGGCAGGGTCTGGCAAAAGGGTCATATACAAAAGGTTATCCAGATATTTATGGCTCTATCTATGGAGGTTTTAAGGCAAAATGTTAGGCTAACACTTACTTTTCCAGCCTTTTCTTGCCCCCGTCCCAACTTTTTTGAGACGTGTTGTGACCATCAAATTAAAATGACCTTATTTTTTTCTTAAAATGGTACATTTACTCAGTTTAAACATTTATATGTTATATGTTTTCTATGTTCTATTGTGAATAACATATTGGCCTCCGCATTTCAACAGCGTGGTCTCCATTCCATGAAACCAGAACGAGTGCATTTGTTGATACAGGAATTGCGAGCTCTGCTGGACAAGGGGGCCATAGAACATGTTCTCCTGCCAGACAGAGAGTCAGGCTATTACAGCCGGTATTTTCTGGTTCCCAAGAAAGATGGGGGGTTGCACCCAATTTTAGATCTTCGCGGGTTGAACCGCTACCTCAGAATATACAAGTTCAAGATGTTGACAATCAGGATGATTGTGTCTCAGATCCAATCAGGGGACTGGTTCGTGACAATTGATCTCAAGGACGCATATTTTCACGTAGAAATCTTGCCACAACACAGGAATTTCTTGAGGTTTGCTTTTGGGGGCGAAGCTTACCAGTATCGGGTTCTTCCATTCGGCCTAGCTTTGTCACCTCGCACGTACACGAAATGCATGGATGCAGCACTGGCACCTCTGCGACTCCAGGGCATCCGTATTTTAAATTACATAGACGACTGGCTGATTCTGGCTCAGTCGCAAGAGCTGGCGCTTCGACATCGGGATGTCGTCCTAGCTCATCTCGAATCTCTGGGGCTGAGACTCAACACCGAGAAAAGCGTTCTCTCTCATGCTCAGAGGACAACGTATTTGGGGGTTGTAAGGGATTCAATCACGATGCAGGCACAGCTGTTTCCTGCACGCGTCGAATCCATTCTAAATGCCCTAAAGAACATCAAGCTAGGCCAGAGAATTACTGTTCATTATGTTCAGAAGGTTCTAGGTCTCATGGCAGCTACATCCATGGTGATACCCTTGGGCCTCCTGCACATGAGATCGTTTCAGTTGTGGCTCAGAGCCAGGGGATTTCATCCAAGGGCCAATCCCCAGAGGCAAATAAGGGTTACGTGCCAGGGGCTTTGTACCCTTTCAACATCGCAAGATGCTAACAACAGATGCTCCCCTTACAGGTTGGGGTGCGGTCTTGGATGATCGTCCAGCCCAAGGGATCTGGAGAGGTCATCTTCTCGACTGGCATATCAATTGCCTCGAAATGATGGCTCTATTTCAGGCCCTGAAATACTTCCTCCAGCAGTTAAGAGGCTACCATGTCCTAGTGCGGGTGGACAACATGGCGGTAGTCTCTTACATAAATCACCAGGGCAGACTGCGTTCGCGCTGCCTGAACAGGCTAGCGCAGCAGGTTCTGCTGTGGGCACAGGACAAGTTTCTGTCCCTCAGGGCGATTTACATCCCCAGGCATATGTATGTGGGAGCAGACTTGCTGTCCAGACAAGCTGTGACACACGGGGAATGGAAACTCCACCCTGATGTAGTCAGTCAAACCTGGGAAAGCATTTGGATTTTACAAAGCAGAGGTGGACCTCTTTGCTTCACAGGAGATGGCACAATGTCCCCTCTACTTCTCTCTGACTCCTCCAGCTCCCCAGGGTCTGGACACCATGGCCCATACATGGCTCAGATGGGGTCTTTACTGGTGTGCTGGCCCAGGTCCGTCAACAGGGGTCTCGCCTCTTATTGATAGTGCCCCGTTGGCCGACCAGAGTATGGTTCTCAGATATAATATCCCTCCTCGATGGCTCACCGTGGGCGATTCCGGTCAGGAGAGATCTCCTATCTCAGGCACAGGGGACAGTATTTCATCCCTGGCCCGAGCTCTGGAACCTTCATGTCTGGCCCCTGAGGGGGACCAACTAAGAGATGCTGGGCTTCCAGCCGATGTAGTAGAGACTATTCTAAGTGCCAGGGCTCCCTCCACTAGAAGAAGTTTTGCCTTCAAATGGAACATTTTCGAAAATTGGTGTATGGCGCACCATGTAGACCCAGTTCACTGCCAAGTTGTTTCAGTGCTGGAGTTCCTGCAAGGGAAATTGTTCTCAGGCACATGTCCTGGTACTCTCAGAGTCTATGTGGCTGCCATTTTGGCTTGCCATACTCTGATTGATGGGGTTTCTGTGGGAAAGCACCCTTTAGTCACCCGCTTCATTCATGGAGCCAAGCGGTTGAGGCCGCCCACTAGAGTGACAGTACCTTCGTGGGACTTAGCTATAGTGCTCGAGGGTCTGGTTGACACCCCTTTTGAACCACTAGAGTCAGCATCTGTCAGGTTTTTGACCCTAAAGATGGTTTTTCTAATGGCTATTACTTCTCTGAAGAGAATTGGGGATTTGCAGACACTGTCAGTCTCGCGGTCCTGCCTAGACTTTGCCCCTGGGCTGGTCAAAGCTATTTTGCATCCTCACCCTAATTATCTTCCGAAAGTTCCATTCTCGACCATACATCTGGTCGTTCTTGAAGCCTTCTGTCCTCCGCCTTTCATGACGATGGAGCAGGAAAGACTTCACTTACTGTGTCCAGTATGTGCTCTTCAGATTTACGTCCACCGCACCAGCCAGTGGCGTAAGTCGGAGCAGCTTTTCATATGCTATGGGGGCCGCAACCAGGGGGCGGCCGCCACTAAGCAGACTATTTCACATTGGGTGAGGGATGCCATTGCCCTAGCCTACGAGGCGCGTGGTCAAGCTTCGCAGCTAGGAGTTAGGGCCAATTCAACCAGGGGTGTTGCATCTTCCATGGCTTTGGCAAGAGGTGTCCCCTTGCAGCAAGTGTGTGATGTGGCGGGTTGGTCCTCTCCATACACATTTGTCAGATTCTATAGTTTGTATGTCCATGCTACTCCGGGCTCGCATGTCCTTGAGTCAACATCCCTTAGGCATGTCTGAGACCTTTTCAATGTTTGTGCACACACACTACACAACCTTGGGGGTTCAGACACTTCCAGTGTGGCGGCGTTGGTATTCTCATTCCCATTAGCGTTTGATATGCAGCATCAAGAGTACCTTTTGATAGGGAATGTCTCGGTTTACTTGACTGTAACCCTGTTCCCTGAAAAAGCGGGAACAAGATGCTGTGCCTCAATGCTGCACTGCAAATGTGTCTGGCATCTCTCAGACAAAGCGTAACCTGAAGGTATGTCCATTTCAGGTCTATTTATAACCTGCAGAAGGATGTATTCAATGACATAACTCACCGAGTTTATTCAAGCCAATTCTTGGCGTGTTTGACACACATGCTTCGCAACTGGTCGAACAAAGAATGTTCTCATTAGTGTTTGATACGCAGCATCTCATTCCCGCTTTTTCAGGGAACAGGGTTACAGTCAAGTAACCCAAGACGTTTCTCATGCTTTCACTCTCCCTGTCATGATTGAACACTTGGGTACCTCTTTCTTTCTCACAGCAATGCTCGACTCCGGGGCGGCAGGCAGTTTCATAGAAGAGGAAACCGTGCATCTGCTTGGTCTACCCACCAGCTCATTGTTAAGACCCCTCAAGGTCCAAGCCATCGACGGAGACCTCATAGGCTACAGCCTTTTCACACACCGCACCAAGCCCTTGTGGCTCCAAGTCAGTGCCCTACATCGTGAGGAGATTCAGTTTTGGGTCACCACCTCCGCTCGACACCACATCATTTTGGGGCTACCCTGGATGGAGTGGCACAACCCACAGCTTTCCTGGGTGGACAGACAAATCACGGACTGGTCATCTTACTGCCGGCAGCACTGTCTCCACACCCCCACACTGGTTGTCTCAGCCACGACCATCAAAAGCCCTGAAACCACGCTGAAGGTCAACATACCCCCCGAGTACCGGGGGTTCAGGGAAGTGTTTAGCAAGACCAAAGCTGGCAGCCTTCCTCCTCATCACCCTTATGACTGCGCTATTGACCTGCTCCCAGTTATGACTCCACCTCGAGGGCACATCTATCCCCTGTCACAGGCCAAGCGCAGAGCAATGACGGAGTACATCCAAGAAGCCCTCCAACAGGGGTATATCCATTACTTCATGTCCCCGGCGGCTGCCAGCTTCTTCTTTGTTGCCAAGAAAGGAGGGGGCCTTCGGCCCTGCATCGATTATAGAGGTCTGAACCAGGCCTCCATTAAGTACCCCTACCCACTTCCACTCATCCCCTCAGCCCTCAAACAGCTGCAAGAGGCTCGATATTTCACCAAGCTAGATCTACGCAGTGCTTACAACCTTGTATGTATCCGAGAGGAGGACGAGTGGAAAACGGCCTTCAGCACAGCCACAGGACACTACGAATACTTGGTTATGCTGTATGGGCTGACTAACGCGCCTTCAGTCTTCCAGTGTCTAATTAACGACGTGCTGCATGACATGCTGGGCAAGTTTGTAATCGCCTATATTGATGACATCTTGGTTTATTCCCCAGACTATGAAACCCATGTGAACCATGTGCGCCAAGTCCTTGCACGGCTTCTGGACAATCAGTTATACGTCAAAGGGGAAAAGTGCGAGTTCCATCGACGCACCACAACCTTCCTGGGATATGTCATCAGCCCCAAAGGGGTTGCCATGGATCAATGCAAGGTAACTGCCATCACGCAATGGCCCACTCCCACTACAGTGAAAGAGCTACAATGTTTCCTGTGCTTTGCAAACTTTTACCGGCGTTTCATTCAGGGCTTCAGTTCCATCACCCTGCCTCTCACAGCCCTCTTACACGGCGGACCACGCCACCTCAAATGGAACCAGGAGGCCGAGAAAGCCATGTCCTGGCTAAAAACTGCCTTTACCACAGCTCCCATCCTCAAACACCCCGACCCCTCTTGTCCCTTCGTGGTTGAGGTGGATGCTTCCGAGACAGGAGTGGGGGCCTTCCTGTCCCAGTGCTTTGGCAAAAGGCCAAAACTCCACCCAGTAGCTTTCTTCTTGAAAAAAGTTGTCTCAGGCCGAAAGGAATTATGATGTGGGAGATTGGGAGCTACTAGCCATCAAACTGGCACTGGAGGAATGGAGACATTGGTTGGAGGGGGCAGAACACCCCTTTTTAATTTTCACAGATCACAAAAACCTAGAGTACTTATGCACCGCCAAACACCTTAATCCCCGCCAAGCCCGCTGGACCCTATTTTTCGCCCATTTTCGTTTCACCCTTTCCTATCACCCCAGTTCTAAGAACCTTAAAGCAGATGCCTTGTCCCGGATGTACTCTAGGGAGCCCCAACCGGTACACCCTGACCCTATTCTGCCTCCATCCTGCATGGTTGGTGCTATCCACTGGGAGTTAGACCACCTCTTGGCACAGGTCCCACTGCTGTCCGCTGGGGGAGCAGGCGGCTGTGGCTCCTCCCCTATGGATGGCTGTGGCTCCTCCCCTTTCCAGGTGGATGGCAGCCACATTTCTGCTTCCCCAGCGGAAGTCAGGCTCCTCCCCTTTTCCGGCGGACAGCAGCCACATCTCCGCTTCCCCGGCAGACAGCAGCGGGTCCTCCATCTCCTGGCGGACAGCAACCACTCTTCCCCTATCAGGCGGATGGCAGCGGTTCCTCTGCATTCCGGCAGATGGCAGCGACTCCTCCATCCTCCTCGGCAATCGCTCCAGCACCACTGCCTTCTCGGTGTCGTGGTCCTCCCACAGCGGCTAGAGCTCTCTGACAGCGCGTCCCTCCTCCTTCCTGGGTTTCGGCACCAGTGTAACAATTTAAAGGTCGGGCAAGGAGGAGGCGGGAACCGGCTGAACATAAACGTAAAGTTTAATAGTAAATGAAACTAAAACCAAACATAAAACACACAGACTGAACACAAAATGCACGTGCGTCTCTCTCCCTCTCTCCAACGCTTCCAGCCGCTCCTTTATTGCTCTCTCCCACTGATTAGACAGATCAGTGCCAGGTGTGCATCCTCACAGCCTGGCCACACCCTCCTCCTCGCCACACTTGACTAAACAAATATGATTTCAGCCTGGACTTAAACAATGAGACTGTGTCTGAGTCCTGAACACTAACTGGAAGGTTGTGGGTCTTTATAAGAGAAAGCTCTTCCCCCTGCTGTAGCCTTCACTATTTGAGGTACAAACAAATAGCCTGCACCTTTTGATCGAAGTAGGCATGGCGGATCATAAAAGACCAAAAGTTCGCTTAGGTACTGTGGGCTGAGACCATTTAGTGCTTTATAGGTCAATAGTAGTATTTTATAATCGATGCAAAATTTCACTGGGAGCCAATGCAGTGTGGATAAGATAGGGGTGATGTGGTCATATCTTCTGTTTCTAGTAAGGACTCTGGCTGCTGCATTCTGGACTAACTGGAGTTTGTTTATGCACCTACTGGAACATCCAGACAGTAAGGTATTATAATAATCCAGCTTAGAGGTGACGAACGCATGAACTAATTTTTCTGCATCGTGTAGTGACATTATATTTCTTATCTTTGCAATATTTCTGAGGTGAAAGAAGGCTATCCTAGTAATATTATCTACATGGGCATCAAATGAAAGACTGGAGTCAATAATCACACCAAGGTCTTTTATGGTTGTACATGATGAAACAGAAAGGCCATTCAGAGTTACTATGTAATCAGAAAACTTACTTCTAGCTGCATGTGGTGCTAGTATAAGTACTTCTGTCTTGTCAGAATTAAGTAAGAGGAAGTTAATAAGCATCCAGTGTCTAATGTCCTTTACACATTCCTCAACTTTATTAAGATGGTGTCTGTTATCTGGCTTTGCTGAAACATACAACTGTGCATCATCAGCATTACAGTGGAAGCTAATTCCATGTTTATGAATAATTTGACCCAGAGGTAGCATATATAAAGAAAAAAGCAGTGGGCCTAAAACAGAACCTTGTGGAACAGCAAACTTTACCTCAGTATGTATGGAGAAGTCACCATTTACATCTACAAACTGATAGCGATCAGTCAAATAAGACCTGAGCCAGGAGAGGGCAATTCCCTTAATGCCATCAACGTTTTCTAGTCTACCAAGGAGAATAGTATGATCAATTGTATCAAAAGCTGCACTAAGGTCAAGCAACACAAGCATGGAGACACAACCCTGATCTGAGGCCAGTAGTAGGTCATTTACCACTTTAACCAGCTCTGTCTCTGTGCTATGATGAGGCCTAAATCCTGACTGATACATTTCATGAATGTTATTTCTATGTAAGTATGAGGATAGCTGCTGTGCTACAACCTTTTCTAAGATCTTGGAGATAAAGGGGAGATTTGATATTGGCCTATAGCTGGACAATTGACAGGGGTTGACGTAAAGTTTTTTAATCAGGATCTTAATATTCCAGATGCATCCATGAGTACATCAAAATGTGAATATTTTGCATAGGAATACTAGAGGCAGCTCTAAACTTCACCAAGCTGCTATTTGACAATGTTCTTTTTGTTGTTAAAATTCAAGGTCATCCTGTGTGCTTGTTTTGTTTTTCAGATCGTTACTCAACACATTTTACATATTAGTATTTAAATTCTAAATTCTAATTTTAAAAAATGTTTATTTAACCAGGTCACAAGATTAGAATTTGTCAGTTCAAGCCTTAAATATTGTTTTGATTTATAATTTATAGCTTAAACTATGTTTGGTAACTCTTTACAATATGATTCTTTAATTCATGCTTAATTATTGACTAACATGGCAGTAAGTTATTAAGTGTTGCCATAGTAGTTCTTCAATAATTGCTAATCACTATAATAAACTACTACATTGAGAAAATTGTAATGGTTTATTTAACCGATTTTGAACCACCGTGTTATCTAGGTGTATCAGTGCTGTCCACCATCCTCACTTTGTCATTATAAAAGCAATAATTACTGGTACATTAATGTTACCTATTATTATTTGTGCCCCAACAAGTAAAGTGATAAATCAATGCCGTTCACTTTACTACTCACTAGTAACTAGCATCGAAAACTGGATAACAAATCATTACAGATTTGTCAGAATAGTAGTGATAAACAGCCCAATTTATTTAAGTAAGTTTATTTTTGTAATTGTTTAAGATCAGTTATTAAATTATTAAACTTTCATTAGCACTGCTTTTTATTGCATTCAAGAGTGATTAATGGAGAATTGATAAGGAAATACCTGTCTACTTACTAAGAAAGTAAGTACTTAATCTATACTTAAGGAGCCATAAACCAATACATTATTACAGTAATTTAATATATCAGTAATTAATGCTTCTGTAATGACAAAGTAAGGACATTGTACAACGCTAATACATGTAGATAACACAGTGGTTTAAAATCAGATAAAAAGTCATTATGTTTTTGTCAGCATTGTAATTACCTTTTTACAAAATTATTTCACTCTAGTCAACATAGTAGTATATTATAAAGATTAGTAATTATTGAAGAACTACTATGGTAAGACTTGATTACTCACTGCTAGTCAAGTCAGCATTAATTAATGAACATATTGTAAAATGTTACCCTATGTTGAACCCTATGTTCTTTAGTCAGTAAAGTAAAAAAATATATATAATTCAGGACAGCTGTAATTCAGAAAGCACTTTGCAATAAGAGCACTGTTGCTGATTTGCTACTTTAAAATATTTAGAGGCCTCTCCACATCCATACAAGGTCAACGGTTCCAATTCAGTCCTTTCATACTGACTAAAGTTGCACTGGATTCAAGGTCCACTGCAAAAGCCAAAGGCCAGTATCCTTTTATAATGCTCTTGCACTTGCTGGACCGCACTATTGTTTTATGCTTTTTTTTGCCTGTAGACACAGAATTAATATATTGACAAAAGCATGCCTTAAGAGAGACACTTTCTTATTATTTTTTTCCCACCATTCCTCCATTTCTGCCTTTAAAAAGGAGGACTACCGTTTTATTAAGCTCTTCTAAATTGACTTGGTAATTCAGTGGCAGTTCAGGAGTGGCAAGGATGAATAGCAATGACATATGGAAGAGCATGTGGTTTTGAATAAAATTGAGCAAGAAAGCATGAAAGCAAGGAAGCCAAGTAGGGATGATGCATTTGATTCAATATATTCAGTGTTGCCTTATCATACATGATGGGTTTGTAGATTCACTTTGACACTCTTAGGTGAAATTAGAACCTGATTATCAGTGTTCTGCAAGATGCCTAAAGACAGTGGAATATCATTGTTAAACAACTACAGTTTTTATGGTAATTTTTTACTGAATTTGTTACAATAAATCATTGTAAAATCAGTGTGACCCTCTGAAAATTTAACCAACAAGAATGAAGCTTTCTGTGATGTCCTAAAATTCTCATAGCTGTTATCTATCTATCTATCTATCTATCTATCTATCTATCTATATATATATATATATATATATATATATATATATATATATATATATATATATATATATATATATATATATAACGAATCAAAAGACATTACTAGCATTATTCTTTTCCACCAGAATAATGTAATGGATCAACTTTAAACATGAAAAACGAAACAGAAGCGCACGCTTGGATTCGAAGCACCTTTTTAAAGGAGACGAGTTTTAAAGTATGCCCGCCTTATCTACCAGAATGTGTAGTAAATCGGATGAATCTGCAACTTTTAAAATAATATTCTCCACCAGTTACAATTTATGCAACAAATTAAAAGGTGTTTAACACGTTTAAATGTCTTCTCCAATTTATGTAAGGAATTAGCTCGAATGGCGTGAAATATATCTATATATCTAATCAGCGCGTGTTGTGACCAGTTATAAATATACATCAGCCATGAAAGGGAATTCATATAGGTGCACATATACTTATAGATAATTAACTACAATGGATTATAATTAATTATGACTATGTATGTGGCCTAGATCAGCTTCATGAACTCTAAAGAGTGAGTTTATCCTTCTGGCCAGGAAGAATTAACTCACGAAGTTTATTATTAAAGATTAGAGCGGGTAATCGAGATCGCAGCGTTTAATTCACTCATCACGTGAACAAAACAGAGAAAATCAAGCGTGGGATAATAGATTTTAATAGCTAGATGTAACTATGAATACACACGACTAACTCTAAGCAAACATACATATGTACATCTATATACAATGAGAAGAAAAAGGATAGAGAGAAAGGAATGAAATAAAAGGGAAGCAGACAGGAATACAACTAATTAGCCTTTTTCAAAACCAGCACGAACTTAATTCTCCTGTAACACAGGGGTCCAATCTCAACGTAGATATAGGTCATTAACTATACTTGCATAGGCTCAGGTGTGAAAGTCTGCGCGAGGTCGTGTCGAGTTCGTTGCGTCCTTTGTAAAGGCGTGAGGTAGTAGTTGCATCTTGTGTCCGGAGAGAGAGAGATCCTGGCTTCCTTTTCCCGGGGCACGTGGCCCCGGGGGAGAGAGAAACCGGAAGAACATGAGTGAAGAGACGAAGAAGAGACTCTAAGAGCTGAGCGTAAGAAGAGCGTGGTGTTGTTTTAAAGACAACACCAACGCACACACCTCTTTGGGCTATGGGCCAATCAGGAAGTTGGATTTGCATGTCCAGATGACTATCTTTGTCTGGTCTCGGACCCTAATTTAAATGTCCAGGGAGGAGCTGGTTTATACCATGTTATAAATGAAATTAAGAGAAAACATGAAATGATGTATCCCATTGCAGTATGATATGCATAATCAATCCGGGTATCTCGAGACGATTAACTACATACCAAATTCGATGGACTTGTAAAGAATATTACAAATAAAACCTGGTTACAGACATTTAAAATGATATGCTAAATTAAAACTATCTAAAGTCATTAAGGTTAGTTACATAAACACACAATATATGTAAACAAGATAACATCACACTATTTAGGCATCGAATAATTACATATAATTACACGTTACATTGTGTGTGTAAGGTAAGCTTGTGTGTGTGTGTGTGTGTATGTGTGTGTGTGTGTGTGTGTGTGTGTGCGCGTGTGTATGTCCAGAAGAGGGGGCTGACGTTCTTCTAATGTCCCACCGGTCCTTGGTCACCTCAGGGTGACCTTAGGGAGGACATTTCCTTCTCTGGCTTTCTGACTTTGAGGCTAATCAGTGGTCGAAGACAGAGATTTGATCAGAGATTTACAGGCCCTTGGTCGAAGTTTTGGTGGACCCCTGCTGACGAACTAATCGTGAAGTTTCCCAGACGTTCAGTCATCAAAGGTTTCTTTTATTGCAGGGGTAAGTCTTGTGTGGGTTCCAAAGAGTCTTTTGCATCCCAAAGGTGCATCTGGTCAAAGGAGGCCTCTCAGGGTTACTCTAGGTCACCTGAGTGGTGAAACTTTCTATGTTTCGTTTGGGTTCATTTAGAAATCAGTTTGGGCATAGTCATAGTCATATATATATATATAGTGTGTCTGTGTGTGTGTGTGTGTGTGTGTGTGTGTCAATTGATATGTCTGTGCTGAAAGTGTGGGTCTTACGACTCAGGACATTAAAATTATTCTTCTTTAGAGATTGTAGGTCTTATATACTTTAACATTGCAAATCAGCCACATGCCTGGCTGTGTGATGTTTGCTGGGTCCTAACTGTAGGTGTTGGGATTTCCTATAGATCATGGTAAATAATTTTCTTTGAAACCATTAATATACAAAAGTTAAAAGTTGTTAAGACACTGTAATATATGATGTCAACAGTGGGATATGCTCAATTAAAAATTTTTGTCTTAGACCCACTCTGAAGGTCAGAGCATGTGAGTGGAGCGCTATTAATTCCAGGCGGATCGCCTTTCTTAAGTTTCTGCTCCACTTGCTCAGACCGCTCGCTCAACCCAGATTGCACTCTGTGATATGCTGGCTTGAAAAACTGCGAAATAAGCATAAAAAATTAATAAATATTAATAAAAGGCACAGCTTGTGACAGAATGTCACCCACAAATATCATAATTATTATCTCTAATACTGTAATTGAGGCATTTATTCAAGCAATATATTACAAACAAAAGCAAGTATACTACAGAGAAATTTCATGTCAGAGCGGGATTTGAGCAAACTTTGTTTTACTGGTGAGCGTGAGAGGAGCGTTCGCTTGGGCCAGGAGCGACTGAGTGGATTGCACATGCATAGAGAGAAATATTGAGCGGAGTGTCACGCCGCTCCGTTCGCTCACATGATCTGCTGAAGGTCTGTTTAGGGTTTTGATAATAACAAACAAATTGCAGAATTTTCCTTAAGTTTATTTTATTACTGTTGTCATGTCACTGTCCGTACTATTGTTTCCTGGGAAGCAAGAAAAACCCCAACAATCAAATAACTTATTTACATACTTATTGAATTTAGCAAAATAGTATCCAGCTAACCTGCAGCTTAAACAATGAAAAGACAAATGACTAACATTAGCCAACACTGGTAATTTTTCTTCTCAGACCATCTACCCCAAACAGCAGATGACATAATAATAATATAATAAAACGATAATTGTAGCATCTGGACTGGATCAAACTGGTCGAATCAACGCTAGGCCCAGCAAAGCTTTTGACTTTTTGCCCTTTCCTGCTATATCACTAACTAGGCGCCAGTAAGTCTAAGAGTCTCCACCACTCCGAGGTGACTTCAAAGATCTCTTGGACTGACCCCCTCCCCTTCTCCAGGCACCAAGGGACAATCTTTCCCCAGACACCCCTGTTTGGAATGCCCAATATGCAAACTCCCCTTTACACACACACACTCAGAACCCGCGCACACACATAACGGCACATTCCCTGAATGTAACACATAATTAAACTATGCCGAAATAGTATATGATGTATTCTTGTATGCATACATTGTTTGTCCTGTGTAATCAACCTAGTATGATTTTGTAGTTAAGTTTAGAATAAGTTGAAATGCCTATAATCATGTGGAAGGATATACCACTCTTTTAACGTCTTCCTACCCTATCGAACTTGGTCTCTAATTAATCCTCTCTTGATGCCCCGATTGATGACGCATAATATGTTGCGATGGGATGCATTATTTTATGCTTTTTACTATACTTTGTAATAAGATGGTACTAATCTGACTCCACCCCAGAGATGCAAATCAGGTCTGGAAAGAGACAAAGGAAACTTTCTCCCTCTCAAAATTCACATTCCGGATTCGTCAATTGCCCAACGAGAGGTGTGGACTGGCTTGTCCTTAAAAGACAATGACACATGTTTCTGCTCTCTCTGCCTGCACCCTCTTCTTCCAGCTTCTTCATTTCTGCTCTCATCTTCATCTCTCTTCCTCGTCACTTCTGCAAAACGTGTCCCAAGTTAACTCGGTTCAAGTTTCCCGCTAATGGCACGGAAGGAACCAACGAACTCCAGGTCACGAACGCGCCGAATCTCGCACACATCTATGAATGCAAGTATCGTTTTCAATCGATCGCTAGATGCATTTTAAGCCCCTATTTTAGGTGATGTGATTCTTTGCTGGTTCTCAAGGTTAACTGTGTGTAAGTTTTGCCATTCTTGTGTCTTCTCCCCTTTTCTTTCTTTACTTTCGTTTTTCCTGTATATATGTATTATTTGTTTAGATCTATTTGTGTGTATTTGTAGTTTCATTCATTTATTAAAATCTATTATTATCACGCTTGATTGTCTCTGTTGCTGCTCATAAATAAGGGCACTTTAATGTTTTGCTTTTCGCTACATGCTTTGTTCTGTAGTAACAGAACCGGAGAATTATACCTCTTGGCCAGAAGAATAATCTCCCCCCTTTTAGAGTAATATGAAGTTTACACTGTTGAGTTTGGTGGACAAACCGATCAGCCTTGTTACGTTACTGGGGTGAAGAGTTAGATAGGATGCACTCGCAGGGGAAAGTGGTCAGTTTATTAGGAACAAAACACCGGGCACATTCAAAAGTGACGGGACATCAACATAATAAATAAAGAGGAAAGCATATCACTTTTCCAAAAAGGGGTTAGCCACTGAAGAGAACACTTATAGGACAAAATTCCAGAAAGTCATGTAACATTCATTCAAAGGCTTACAGGGCAAAAAACCCGAACATCATTAAACAGGAATCGCAAGGTTTACAGGGCAAAAAACCCGAACATCATTAAACAGGAATCGCAAGGTTTACAGGGCAAAAAACCCGAACATCATTAAACAGGAATCGCAAGGTTTACAGGGCAAAAAACCCGAACATCATTAAATAGGAATCGCAAGGTTTAAAGGGGAAAAAACCCGAACATCATTAAATAGGAATCGCAAGGTTTACAGGGCAAAAAAACCGAACATCATTAAACAGGAATCGCAAGGTTTACAAGGCAAAAAACCCGAACATCATTAAATAGGAATCGCAAGGTTTACAGGGCAAAAAACCCGAACATCATTAAATAGGAATCGCAAGGTTTACAGGGCAAAATCCAGAGAGACAGGAAACATTACTCCAAAGGATAACAGGGCAAAAATCCAGGAAGTAGCGAGGAACACATTCAGGAACCCGGGAGCGCCGGGTAAACAAAAACTTCAAAACTAGCGCAAGGACCAGGGAACACCTGGTAAAAAAAAACCTAGGAAAAAACTACGAAGCTTGAGCTTCCTCGCTACCGATCATTATAATTAGGAACATATCGTTAAGTTTACCTATAACGA
Organism: Cranoglanis bouderius; assembly: GCA_023630585.1. Lineage (NCBI taxonomy): Eukaryota > Metazoa > Chordata > Actinopteri > Siluriformes > Cranoglanididae > Cranoglanis > Cranoglanis bouderius. The sequence goes on from CM042540.1 coordinate 21,520,438, forward strand.
GTCCCTTTCAGTTATTCTAACTCATCACAATTATTCAATATCAATATACTTCAATTCACTTCATTCTAGTTCAATACTCCGCAAAGACGTGGACCAAATTAGGGGTTATTGTACCAAAGGAAATTAAGCGCAAACGAGAAGAAACACACGACACCTGGAAATAATGATTAGACAATAACCGTTGAACCAATGAGGAAGCGGGGGAAGAGACATGACGTAAACAAAAACAAAGGAGCACATGGCAACGTAAACAAAACCAGAGTCTTTGTAATAGGATTGTCCAGCGGAGAGTTCCTTTTAATAATAGTGCTGGAAAGCGCGTAGACATGCTGCTCCATAGCGGGGCAGCGATTCATGCTGTTCCTTCCCGGAGCAGCGATGCATGCTGCTCCTTCCCGGAGCAGCGATTGGCGAGAGCTCTAACAAGCCTCTTCGAATTTAATTCTAAAACTAGACTAAAGCTAATTCTACAAGCTGATCTAGACCATATATATATATATATATATATATATATATATATATATATATATATATATATATATATATATATATATATATATATATATATTCGTAATTAATTATAATCCGTTGTTATTTTTATTATTATTATTATTATTATTATATATTATCTGTATATATATACGTACATTCCCCTTTATGGTTGATTTATATTTATAACTGATCATAACGCGCTTTGATTATATATATAAATATATATAATATATTTCATATTTGGGCTAATTCATTACATATTTTGGTGGAGATGCAGGCAATGTTTTAAACTTTTTTTATGAGCAACTCAGTTTTAATCTAAGTGTGTTTATTAGGTTTTTATTCTTGCGCGCTTCAGCGAGTGAGTCAAGTTGCAACGTTAACAACCGCTATATTTGTCTGACATTTTAGCCACGGTTAAGTGCTTAAAGTAAACTGCAGTTCATAATATTAAAATTGTGTCTGAAGACGATGAAATCGCATTACAGCACATTTTAATACTGTCATCGCCTCTTAGGAACGAAGAAATTTTCTTTCAGCGTGATAAAAGATTGATTTCAGCGATGTTCCTCTTATCTTTCTAAGAAGGCCTTATTATTATATCACTAGATTTGATTCGTTGCGTATATCCAATGCTATTCGACTAAGCAATATCACTCCTTTAGGTGCAACCATTGGCTTAGCTACCCAAAGGCGTACCTTGTGCAAACCCAGTCAAAAACACTGCGGGCCAGTATTTGATTGATATGTAAATGGAAGCCCTTGACACCTTGATCAAGTGTTAATTTGTAACGACAGTGAAGAAACCCTATTGTTTTTGTGTGTACTGCCAGCGAAGAAATCCTGCCCCACACTCTTGTGCAGTAAACTGGCACAAGAGGATCCCTGAGATCTAAAAAGATTTTACTCGTGATAGTTGCAGTAAATCAGCCGTTAAGAGAGGACAATCTCACACTAAACGCGCTCCGATTTAAATCACGACTGAGTTTAGGGTAGGTCGCAGTACCTCTGACTGAACAACAGGCCGCCTTTTTGAGTGTCTAACACGTATCAAACCACACCTCCCTACCTCACTGTTGTGTGTGCTCACTGACGCCACCTTGTGGGCCTTCTTCGTTAGGTCTGCTTTTCTTCCCTCCCCCTTTATTTCATTTGAGTTCTCTTTTATTTCAATTTTCCCTTTTGCTATTTTATTTTTGTTTACTATCTGTTTTGTATTTTATTACTTTCATTTCTTTTATTTCATTTTTATTACCATTTGGTAACATTCCGTTACTTAAGCCTGTCTTACTATACACGCTTGATTAGGTTGAGCTAAACTAAGTTTAAGTAAGATTTAAATTAAGTTTCTGTGTCATCCATTGGCATTTGCCTATTAGTAGGACTTCCCCTTTGTGCTATGTGGCACAAGTGAAGGGCTGGATGCAAGTGCTGGGGAAACATCACTTTAATAGGAACATTCAAAAGTAAAGGAACATATACAAAATGGGGGAAAAAGCAGGGTCAAAAAATAAACAATAGTCCACAAAAAAACGAGGCAGTAATCCACAAAAATATCAACTGAAAAATCCAAAAAAATAACAAGGCAATAATAGCACAAAATAGCGAGGCAATAATCCACAAAATAACGAGACAATAATCCACAGAATAGCTAGGCATTAATTCACAAAGTAGCGAGGTAATATTCCAGAAAATAGCTAGGCAATAATCCACAGAATAGCGAGACAATGATCCATAGTCCAGGAAACGCGAGGTGAGTGCAAACGCAAAGGTACGTATATACATCTAATTCACTTCAGTACAATTCAATACAGTTCAATACCCTGCATCAAGGTGGAGAAACCAAAAGGCTTAAATAACATAACCGAAACAAGCGGAAACACAAAACACCTGAAACTAATAATGAAACATAAAGTGGAAAACCAATGAACAAACAGGGGCAGAGACATGACGTAAACCAAAAACAAAGAACCAATAAGCAAACGGGGGCAGAGACATGACGTAACCAAAACAATGAAGCACATGGTGAAATAAACAAAGTCAAAGTCTGTGAATGGGAAAGAGGGGAATGCAGAAGTGCGCTACTAGCTGTCCTCAGCAGCAGCACAGAGAGGGAAACCCTAACAGAGCCCCAAAGGCGCTTCTCCCGAAGCGCCAAAAGATACAACTGCTCTGGCAGACCTGGGCCCCTGGGCAGGGTAATAATGTCTGCACCCTAGGACCCAAGGCAGGCATAGTCTAGAGTTCTGAGGCCAGAGCAGAGCATGGTTGGCCGTCACATCGGCCACAGGCATAAACATGGCTTGGACCTGGGTGTGAGACGTGGCTTGAGATGTGGCTTGAGACTTGGCTTGAGACTTGGCCTGAGACTTGGCTTGCGACTTGGCCTGGAAACTGGATGGGAACTTGGCTTGGTACTTGGCATGAGACTTGGACTGGAAACTGTATGGGTGCTTGGCTTGGTGCTTGGCTTGGTGCTTGACTTGGAGCTTGACTTGGTGCTTGGCTTGGTGCTTGGCTTGGTACTTGGCATGAGACTTGGACTGGAAACTGGCTTGGTGCTTGGCTTGGTGCTTGGCTTGGTGCGTGGTCTGGAACGTGGCCTGGAACCTGGACGGGAAACTGGACTGGAACCTGGACTGAAGTCCGACTTGGCACCTGGACTGGAAACTGGACTGGAACCTGGACTGGAGTCCGACTTGGCACCTGACCTGGAAACTGGACTGGAAACTGGACTGGCAACTGGACCTGCAACTGGACCGGCAACTGGACTGGCAACTGGATTGGAAACTGGATTGGAAACTAGACTGGGAATTAGAATGGAAATTGGACTGGAAACCAGACTGGGACCTGGACTGGGAACTGGACTGGGACCTGACTCTGGACATAGACTGAGGCATGTACGGAGGCATGGATTGGAACATGACTCTGGATATGACTCTGGGCCTGAACTGAGGCATGGGCTGAGGCATGGACTGGAACATGACTCTAGGCATGACGTTGGGCATGGACTGAGGCATGGATTGGAACATGACGCTGGATATGAATCTGGGCATGATCTGAGGCATGGGCTGAGGCATGGACTGGAACATGACTCTAGGCATGACGTTGGGCATGAACTGAGGCATGGACTGGAACATAATTCTGGATATGACTCTGGGCATGAGCTGAGGCATGGACTGGGACATGAATCTGGACAAGAATCTGGGCCTGGACTAGGACTTGGACATGGACTGGGATTAGGGCAGGAACCTGGGCCTGGACTTGGGCTAGGACAGGAACCTGGACATGGACTTGGACTAGGACATGGAAAGGAGGTCATCCCGTGGACCTCTGACATGGACTTGGATTGAGTGGAGGTCCCCTCATGGACGTCCGGCAGGAACTTGGCTTGGGCAGAGGTCCCCTAGTGGACCTCTGGCAGGAACTTGGCTTGGGTGGAGATCATCCCGTGGACCTCCGGCAGGAACGTGGCTGGAGCAGAGGTCCCCTCGTGGACCTCCAGCAGGAACTGGACTGGAGCGGAGGTCTCCTCATGGACCCCCGGCAGGAACAGGACTGGAGCGGAGGTCTCCATGTTGACCCCCAGTCTTGGCTCCGCTGAGGAGACCTCCTGCTGGTTCTCCGGCTGGAGCTCGGGGCTGGCGGTTGCCAGGTTACAAAAGTATCATTGTAGCTCGCTAATTCTGCGTGGACCTGCATTGGCCTTTGGTGTCTTTCTCTTGCCAACAGTGAGCCACTATGTCCCGATCACCCAGTCCCGCCACCCACTGGGACCACCTCGAGACCTGGCTGTGTGCCATGACCACTGCGTTCCTGCTCAAAGCTGCTGGCGACCTACGGCACCTAAGCAGAGAGCAGCTGGACAATGACTTGAACAGACTGATGGCCCACGATCCGACCCAGAATTACAACCACAAAGAATGGGCCGAGATCATCGGGAGCCTCGCCCACAACCTCATCGCCCAGGCAAGACTAAGCGAAAAGAGCAACGTCCATCTGGACCAAGAAACAGCAGTGCTCAAGCTCCAGAATGAGGAGGCCTGGAGGAACCAGGACCACGCTCAAAGCCGCCTAGATCAGCTACTCCTTGAGACCCACAACCGGCGCGGGATAGCTGATAAAATGGACCCAGAGCTACAAGAGAAAGTGGAGAGACTCCAAAAGGCCCTGACAGAGCTTCATGTAGAGACAGAGCACAGAGAGCAGTTGGAGAGAGAATCCAGAGAGGAACTAAACAGGAAACTCCAACAAGGTGAAGCTCTCCTAGTCAGAGCAGAGGGCGAACTGAAAGAAAGGAATGCTAAGGTCAAGGCCTGCGAAAACCACCTGCTGGCGACCCGAGCTGAAATCCTTACTTCAGTACAACAAAGAGACACTTTCAAAGATGAACTTGACACTGCTCGCAGAAAACTCATCACGTGACCAAAACAGAGACAATCAAGCATGGTGATAATAGATTTTAATAACTAGGTGTAACTATGGATACACACACCTAACTCTAAGCAAGCAATACATATTTACATCTATATACAAGAAGAGAGAAAGTGTAGAAAGAAAGTAATGAAATAGGAGGGAATGGCAGACAAAAACACAAACAATTAGCCTTTTCAAAAACCAGCAAGAACTTAAATCTCCTATAAACAGGGTTACAATCTTAACGCATATATAGTTAGACTATACTTGCACAGCTCATGTGTTGTTGGTTTGAAAGTTTGTGCGCGGTCCAGTAGGAGTCCGCTGGTTCGTTGTTTGAAAAGGCGTGGGCCGTGAGGCGGATGCATCTTTTGTCCGGGAGAGAGAGTGGCTCCCTCTCCCCGGGGCACGTGGTAGGAGGTAGGGGAAACCGGAAAGAGTAAGTCTGAAGAGGCTGAAGAGTGAAGAGCACTGAAGAGAATCTGAAGAAGTGAAGAGAGAGTTTGAATGCGTGTTGTTGTTTTAAAGACAACACCAACGCACATGCCTCTCTGGGCTATTGGCCAATCAGGAAGTTGGATTTGTTGGCAGGAGGGACTTCCTGTGTGTCATCCAAGAGTGAGTTGCCTATATGGGGCGGCACCAGTTTAAACTGTATTATGTATGCAATTAAGAAAAAGCATGAAATAATGTATCCCATTGCAATATAATATACATAATCAATCAGGGTATCGCGAGACAATTAACTACATACCAAATTCGATGGACTTATAAAGAATATTACAGGTAAAACATGGTTACAGACATTTAAAATAATATCCTAAATTAAACTATCTAAAATCATTATAGTTAGGTTACATAAACACACAATATATGCAAATAAGAAAACATCACACTATTTGGACATTGAATAATTACATATAATTACATGTTACATTCAAAAGAGATTCTTCCATTGTGTGTGTGCGTGTAGGTAAGCTTTGTGTGTGTGTGCGCTTGTGTGCGCACGCGTGTAGGTAAGCTTTGTGTGTGTGTGTTTGTGTGTGTGTGTGTGTGTGTGTGTGTGTGTGTGTGTGTGTGTGTCTCTGAAGAGGGGGGTCGTGTCCCCTGTAGCATTCCGATGGCATCTGGTCAAAGAGGTTACTGATATGGATTCACAGCTCAAAGAAATAGAGAAACGTCTTTGCTAAGTCCAGGCTGATTCAGAAATCAGTTTTATACATTCAGACGTTACACTCTCTATGGCAATAGGGTACGCCCTGACGCTAGGCCTGGCCTTCACCCTGTTAAAACGGATCAAAGCAACACGAGAATCCATGGACAGGTGTATGGCCGCCCTTCCTCGAGGCTTCAAACGGAACCCACGGAAAGGAGATACCCAAACAGAGACCACGCCAAACCTCATCGAGATGGACCCTCAGCCTGAGGAACCAAAGGCTGAGGACAATTAGGAGCCACCCGCTAATCAGTCAGTGTGATCCACTTGCCATCTGACCACCATGATAACCGAAAGGGGGGAATTGTAGCTTCTGGACTGGATCAAACTGGTCGAATCAACGCTAGGCCCAGCAGAGCTTTTAACTTTTTGCCCTCTCCCGCTAAATCACTAACCCGGCGCCAGTAAGTTTAAGAGTCTCCACCACTCTGAGCTGACTTCAAAGATCTCTTGGACTGACCCCCTCCCGTTCTCCAGGCACAAAGGGGCAATCTTTCCCCAGACACCCCCATTTGGAATGCCGAATATGCAAACTCCCCTTTACACACACACACACACAGAACCTGCGCACACACATAATGGCACACTCCCTGAATGTAACACATAATTAAACTATGCCGAAATAGTATATGATGTATTCTTGTATGCATGCATTGTTTGTCCTGTGTAATCAACCTAGTATGATTTTGTAGTTAAGTTTAGAATAAGTAGAAATGCCTATAACCATCTGGAAGGATATACCATTCTTTTAACGTCTTCCTACCCTTCCTATCGAATTTGGTCTCTAATTAATCCTCTCTTGATGCCCCGATTGGTAGCGCATATTATGTTGCGATGGGACGCATTATTTTAAGCTTTTTACTATACTTTGTAATAAGACGGTACTAATCCGACTCCACCCCAGAGATGCAAATCAGGTCTGGAGAGAGACAAAGGAAACTTTCACATTCTCTCAAAATTCACATTCCGGATTCGTCAATTGCCCAACGAGAGGTGTGGACTGGCTTGTCCTTAAAAGACAACGACACACATTTCTGCTCTCTCTATTTGGGCTAATTTGTTACATCATAATAAAAAGAAATTAATCCATTAATGCTGGCATTATTATTATATTAACATTGATACCATATTATTACTAGTAAGTACAGTATATAATAAAAAGTAGTCACCTAAAATACATAGAGTAGATTCACAGGGTTTCAATATGTTATATGTCCAGATTTTTAAAAGGTTTAGTGCCAGCTATTGATGCTTTCTTGGCCAGGAGTGTCATGAATTGACAGCATTAAAAATATATATAATATGCGAATTATGGCATGATATGATTTTTTTTAAAGATAACACTTTATTGAAATTAGAGCATTCACATCCTATGCCTTGTCACATCTCAGTGAATCAGAAATGCGGGGAACCAACTAATCATCACAATCTAAATGAATTCTGGTATTTTCAAAACACAGAAAGTGCAGAGGTTGTGTAGCCTACCAAACATTTTGCTTTACACTGGCTAACACATTGTACATACACACATGCTGCAGTGTAATTTTTTTTTTTGTGTGTGGGTGTTTGAATATGAATTTAATGTTATTTGAAAAATGACTTTACAAAATGTCATAGTAACTTAGCTTGCAATGCCCATGCCTATTAAATTTGCTTAGGTTGCAGCTGTGTGGGCTCATAGATTCTTGTGTTCATCTCATCTGTGTGTGCTCATAGATTTTTGTGCAATTCTTGAGCTACAGAAATGCTGCATGGCATCATAGCTTCATAAATTAATTCTATGTATACCATTCAATGCATCAATGTTCTGTGCTTGTCAAGGCTACTGATTATAGCTATAACTATAACTGATTATAGCTGTGGTCATCATAAAAATGGTATCTTGTAGTTCTATAGAGCATTAGCTTAACTTACCTGAGTGTGTGTGTGTATGTGTGTGTGTGTGTGTGTGTGTGTGTGTATGTGTGTGTGTGTGGAAGAGATAGAGAGAGGAAGAGAATGAGAAGTGAAACGAATAAAGCCTTGTCAGCATTCTGTTACCTCTTGAAGTTTTATAGGTTACTCATTCACTTCACGGCAATGACCTCTCCACTCCAGCTCTGTAGGAAATTATGGAGATACAACATAAAATATTCTGGCTCTAGGCCTTCCAGATCCACTTGTTCTCTTGTAAGTGTGAATGTTTCAAAGGAAGAAATGATATGTGGGCAATTTTTGCTGACATTATTAGTAAAAAGGGCCTGTTGTTCAGACTCCAATGCCATTTGCACTTCTTTGTTAACTCATTTATTTATATATTTATGTATGTATTGATTGATTGATTGATTGATTGATTACAAGTTTGGGAAAGATATTTTCAGCCAAGGTTCTTGGAGCACAACATTTAAAACCAGCCATTTTCCTGGGTGAAAAACTTTTGCCAAAACATAAAGCTCATATTAAATTATCACCTCTCCAAAGATGAGTAAGACATGCTTTCAAACCTTTGCTGTCCTACATTCACAAACACTTAAGTGTGTTTGCAGGGAAAAGTGGACGTGGATAGAAATCAAAACTGGCTTTTCACAGCTCTTCTTTATAGACAGTGGCACTAATGAATGAATTAACCACACAGTAAGGAGTCTGTTTGAGTCACTCATTCACATGTGGCTTTGTCAGTTTGATGTGCCTGTGGTTGTTTCTTTGAAATACTTTGATCCAATTTTAAGACACCGACACAAAAGAGAATTAGATATATGTAGACTGAAGTGGCCAAAATATATATGCAAAATTATATTGTATAATTTATAATTTAATTGTAAATTGTAAATTGACTTTTACTACATTTCTTCCATTCCCAAAAGATTATTTTTTTGGTTGTTTGTTATGCAAAACTCTACACAAACCTGAGCTCAAGATTAAACCAAAGATGTGCCACCATGGCACACCTTTTTATGTTATATTTATATTTCTGTTTGATCTAATGTCTTACTCCTCATGTCATGTTGAAATGTGGCTTATTTTAATTTTATATTACAGAGATATTACAGAGATTATGTTCAGGTCAGTAAAATAAAAGTGTTTATAAATAACTGGTGTGTAAATATAGAATAAAGTAAGCAATGTAAGAATTGTTGTTAATATTCAAAATGAAAAATAGAGGGAAATCACAAAGAGAAATCTACAGTCCCTGAGAAACCATTTAAGGTGCCTGGGAAAGACCTACAGCTGCAGGAAAATGTGGAGAGCAAGGAAAACAGTTGTGCTGTCAGAGTCACAAGTCAGGCACAAGGGTTGGTTGGATCAGTTGCATCAGGCAGGGCTGGCCTGGGTAGCACCTTGCTAAGATAAAGCATAAGGTAAGGAGAGGTGCACGCTGATCCAGGAAGAGGTGTATAAAAATTATCCGAGAGTCCAGGGTTTAAGATGTCAAAAATCAGACTTTATTGAAACACCATAAAGCCGAGATGACTGCAGACCATCTGACAAGTACAATCAATGCGCCAGTTTTTATACATTTCTAAAGCAATGATCTCATTTAGGCAGGGTTTCCCCATTTTTTCTTTAATCACACCTCTGGCGGCTCGCCACAATTATGTTTCATTCTATGGGTCTCATCAATAACTCTGGCGCGAGGTCACAAAAAGAATACACTTTCAACTAAACACAGTACAGAGAGGTACAGGTAGTGAGTTTCGCACAGACTGAGGTCATACACTAACCTGGCCTGCTTTTAGGCCTTTAAGCCTTTTACCTTATACTAAAAGGTTTCATTTCCTGATTAATTTCATCAAGTGGTTGATTACATCAAAATTGATTTCATCAAGTGGTTGATTACATCATAACTGAATTGATTACATCATACAACTGATTTATTGCTTAATATATGAAAATACACTATAATAATTAAGCAAACAAAACAATTATTTATATTGAGATTAAGATACAAAATATTACATCAAACTGAGGTATGAAAAATGCAAGCAGGTTTGATTTCTGTAAAGTTTGTACAGGAATATACTTCACTTTAACATAGTGAGTTTATGATATTGCATATTACATTACATTTGGGTAGGGTGAATGCAAAAATTTGACAAAAGACAAAATGTTCTTACTCAAATGCAAAAATGTTTGTTTATTCAGCATTTTCTATGTTAGCCCCCACATTTGTTCTGTTTGTAATTTACATCTTTTGTCTGTTCATCTGTGGTAAAGGTTTTTTTTGTTTTTATTTTTGTTGTGATTAAGGCAGATGTTTGTTAAAAATTGCATTTCTTTCTTATTGTGTCTGTACCCATGTCTATTTGCACTTTACTGTGACCTCCATTTTCACTGTTATGAATGTCTGTGTGATAAACTAGTCTCACACAGTCAGACATATTTCTCATGTTGTTTTCCCCAGCCTTGAGAATTCTTCATTTATGAACTGCAGCTACAGTGCACTCTCATCATGCATCAGTAATTCTGAGAAGCATTTTAGTATTATTTACAAACAATGCTTGTATTGTCACACAATTCTAGCATGTATGGCAGCACTTAACCTGAACCTTAAACTTTTTGGCCCCTTTTTAAGTTCCGAAATTAGTCAGTAGTTAGGTGGAAAAAAGGTTTGCATATTCAGATTTGTACTACACAGATGTTTGGCTTCACTTTTTGGGCAGTCAATTTAAATTATTCAAGTTACCTGCATATAGTTAACACCTCAGAGGCTGCTCCAAGGCAAAAAAAAAAAAAGTATACAGTAGACCACACATTAAAAAAGCAGGAAAAAAAATCAGACAACAGAAAATGCAAACTGCTGAAGCTGATTTTTGCTGTCCACTGCAATTAATATACAAATGAGACTGCAGTATTGAATATCATATAATAGGTATTTAAATAAATCTCTATTAGAACCCTAACATATTGAGAATATATTACTGTAAAAATAGCCATTAATAGCCATAGCCATGAAAATCACATTCATTTGCAATATTTACACATTTGCATCAATTCACCCACAGTAGATTTCAGCCTATAAAATAGTACTTTGATACCACAATGTTATACAACAGATGCTAAAGATAATGGAAGCAGGCCAAACAAAGAGGTTTTCCACACAGTGAAGACCCCAGCACTGAGACCTCCTGGGAGCAGGGTATATTTGCATGCTAGTGTCACCATTTTGTATGTTCTGTTCATATGTCCTCAGATTCTCTAATAAACATACTATTTAACTGCTGCAAAGCTTTGTGAGGGTGAAAAACACTGTGGCTGCTGTTGCAGCAGAAGTGTATGGAGGACAACATGAAAAATAAATAAAAGAATAAATGAATTAGCTATAAATTAATAAGCAAAAATACTGTCTGGCCAACAACTTTCTCTATAGTTTTATCTTGTTGGTAGTTTAAATATTTACAAGTGTGTCAGCTATTAAAAATAGTGAAATGGAAGGCTGCCGCACAGCCAGATTTTGTTCTGCCACTGAGGCAGATCTACACTATATGGCCAAAGATTTGTGAACACCTGACAATAACAACCATATGTGAGCCTTCCCAAAAGTGTTGCCACAAAGTTTGATTGCTTATAATGCCTGTAGCATTAAGATTTCCCTTCATGGTACTATCATGCCTAGCCCAAACATGTTCCAGCATGACAAGCATGTGCACAAAGCAAGGTCCATAAAGACGTGGTTTACCAAGGTTGGAGTGGAAGAACTTGAGTGGCCTACACAGAGCCCTTACCTTAACCCCAGTGAAGACCTTTAGTATGAACTGAAACACCAACTTCATGCCAGGCCTCTTCGTCCAACATCAGTGCCAGACCTCACTAATGCTCTTGTGGCTGAATGAACACAAATCCCCACAGTCACATTCCAAAATATAGTGCAAAGCATGCAATGGGATGTTCAACAAGCACATATGGGTTTGACTGGTCAGGTGTCCACATACTTCTGGCCATATAGTGTATATTGCCTGTGCATGCACTGCATACTATTAAAGATAAATTAAGACCAGTATTCATGTTAATTCATTTCATAGAATCCAGAAAACATAAATTCCCATTCCAGGTTTCCTATTTTCACTAAGCTCTAAATAAAAGTATTTTAGATCATATTGCTTTGCACTTGACTTTATTTACATATGTGACCTTAAAGTAATCCAAAAGTAATCTGATTATATTACTTTCATATTATGATACTTAGATTACGTTATTGATTACATTTTTTGTGAAGTAATTTGTAACTGTAACAGATTACATTTTTAAAGTAACCCTCCCAACCCTGGATATAAATAATCTGATATGATAGTGAGAACAAAGCCTCTTACTTTCCACAACAACAACAAAAAGCTAGTAAGATTTCTTGAGATAAAACAACTCTGCAACTGGGTGACAATACAAATTCCACAAGGATAAAACTGATGACTACCATTCATTAGCTTCTTAGAAAATTAGAGAACAAAGAAATAATAATAAAGATCAAAGCTAAAATGATTGAATCCAGTTTCCTCTTACTGATTAGATTGGACTTTTACTCTGTCACTCTCTCTACCCTGATTAGCTGCTAGCTCTTGTCTAACACCATGTAGTCAGACTTCTTTTGTGACTGCAGTTGATTAAGATGACATACAGTATGAGTACAAATTTCCCACCAATTTTGATCCGACAACCCAAACATGACAAATTACTATTACAGGATTGTCAAGGTGACTCACAACAACTCAGGAACACCAAATTATTTCTTTGTCAAAAAAAAAAAAGATTTTTTTTTTTTTTTTATTTTAACCAAAACAATACTTTAAACAGGCTACTTCATATTAAAATATTGATTCTACCACCTTAATCTGACTAAACAATCAGGTGAACTTACAATTGCTTTGCCACTTGTAGTAGTGCCACTGCCAAACATTAGTTTCATCATGCATTATCACTCCCAAGACAAATTTGTAAAAATAAACATACACTTCAATGATGCAATGAAAGTGTAACATGCAAGACACTTTTTTTTAACTTTATTTATAAGGAGGCAATGATATGAATAACATAGAAATGTATGAACAAGGTTAAGATAGAGTGAGAAATGAATAAACAGGTGTACATTATTGCAGGGAAAGAATAACTATACATAACTCTGAACAGGAATAAAGATTAGTACAACACACCTATTTCCAGTATCATAATTTACATGCTGCAGCAGCAGTCATAGTAGTATTGTGTGTGAGTGTGTGTTTCTTTTATTTATTTATTTATTAATTATTATTATTATTATTATTATTATTATTATTATTATTATTTCTGTTGTTGTTTTCTTTGAGTGTTGCTCAGGTTCATTTGCTGGTTGCCAGTTGTTGATGCGCATCAATGAGCTTGAGTTTGAGGAAGAGAATGTTTCAGAATGTCTTTATGTTTCATACAAAATGATGCCCCCAGGCATTAATTCGGTGCAGCAAATGATCACTTTCTGTGTTATGCTGATGATTGCAGGAAAGTTTGCTATGCTATTCTCCTTTGACTGAGTTTGCAGCAGAGGTGGACAGTAACAAAGTCCATTTACTTGAGTACTGTACTTAAGTACACTTTTTGAGCACCTGAATTTTACTTGAGTATTATTTTTTCTGGAAACTTGTGACTTTAACTTCACTACATTTGAAAGACAAATATCGTACTTTTCACTCCACTACATTTCTTTCAAGGTCCTCCAGTCGAAAGTCGTTACTATGTAGCAGTAACGACTTTTCTCATGTCTTCTCTAAAACATGATTGGTTTTTTGCAGGTGACAGACAGCCTATAAATAATCCCTCTTGTAGGGTCATGTGTCGTGAAGTTCAATGATTTCCCAGCATTTTTTGAACACGGATCAGTTGGCAAAATGGAAGGTTCCTCGGTGCAGTGCGAACACCCATGGCCATACTTAAAAAGTATGTTCCAGTTTTCTGAAAAGGTCAAAGATTATTTTTGTTTTAAATGTTTGCTTTGTTTGCCTATAGATATACATCTATATTGGGTATATCATTCAGGAAATATACAGATGGGTGACCAATCAGGAAAAAACAACAAAAAGTGTCAGTAGTTTTGGGCCAACCCAAGTTCAATGCACCTTGGCATGCAGTCATGGAAAAAAGAAAGTACACCCTTCTTCAATTTGATGTTTTGTTTATTAGGGTCAAAAGTTGTGTGGTCCTCACCTATACACAAATAAATAACCTTAGGTGACAACAAAATACACAACAGATTTCAATATGTAGTCAAGTATTTCCCCAAAAAGTACACCCTTCCTACTTCTACAATCATTAAGAGAGCACTTAGCAGCCAGAATGTTACTATTGAAATAAACAAGATTAGATAATCATCAAAAAGTGTGACTACCTCTATAAAAGCAGAACTTTTGACAGTTTGGTGTTCTGGAGCACTCAGGTGTACATCATGCCAAGAAGAAAGGACATTAACCATGAGCTCAAGAAGCAATTGTTGCTGCTCATCAATCTGGGAAGGGTTATAAGGCCATCTCCAAAAATAATTTGAAATACATTCTATAGTGAGAAGGATTCTTGGCAAATGGAGAGACTTTCAAGGATTGATAAGTCTTCAAATGTTCAAATTGAGAGTCTTTCAAGGATTGGGCTTCCCAGCAAATTAAGTCCAAAGTCAGACCATTCATGCTCAGAGATATAAAGAAAACCATGAATGGGTGGCTAGGAAAAAAGCCCCTTCACTCCAAAAAGAAAATGGCAGCACAACTTAGGTTTGCAAAATTGCATCTTAAGATGGGCTGAAATTGAGTCATGCAACAGGACAATGATCTCAAGCACACTAGCAAATCGACATCTGGCTAAAAATGAATTATGATGATGAATTAAAGATGATAATTACTGAAATATAGGTTGTACTTATAATTTTTTCCTACCAGTTTGTGAATGTTGGTTTACTTTTTGTAAAAAATGACTTCATATTGAAATCTGTTTTTTGTTGTCACCTGAGGTTATTTGTTTGTTTATAGAAGGTGGTGAGGACCACATAATTGTTATTTAGGCCCTGATAAATAGAATTAAAGACAGGTGTACTTTCTTTTTCCCATGACTGTATATTCTCAAAGTCTCTGGAATTGTAGCGTAGAGATGTGTAACATCTGAACGTATGAAACTGATTTCTGAAGCAGCCTGGATTTAGCAAAGAAGTTTCTCTGTTTCTTTGAGCTGTGAATCTTTATCAGTCACCCCCCTCTGGTGTCTGACCAGATGCCATCGGAATGCTACAGGGGACACGACCCCCCTCTTCAGACACACACACACAAACACACGCGCGCGCACACACACACACACAATGGAAGAATTTCTTTTGAATGTTACGTAATTATATGTAATTATTCAATGTCCAAATAGTGTGATGTTTTCCTATTTGCATATATTGTGTGTTTATGTAACATAACTATAATGATTTTAGATAGTTTAATTTAGGATATTATTTTAAATGTCTGTAACCATGTTTTACCTGTAATATTCTTTATAAGTCCATCGAATTTGGTATGTAGTTAATCGTCTCGAGATACCCTGATCGATTATGCATATCACATTACAATGGTATACATTATTTCATGCTTTTCCTTAATTTCATATGCAATACAGTTTAAACCGGCTCCTCCCAGGACATGCAAATTCAGGTCTGACACCAGACAAAGAGAGTTCACCCCGCCAACAAATCCAACTTCCTGATTGGCCAATAGCCCAAAGAGGCGTGTGTGTTGGTGTTGTCTTTAAAACAACACCACGCTTTGAAATTACTCCTTCACTTCCACACTTTTACTTCTACACTTCTACTTCTGGCAACTTCTACACTCTTTCCGGTTTCTCTCCCCTGGGGCCACATGCCCTGGGAAGAGGAAGCCACAATCTCTCTCTCTCTCTCCGGACAAAAGATGCAACCGCCTCACGGCCCATGCCTTTTCAAACAACGAACCAGCGAACTCCTACTGGACCGCGCGAAACTTTCAAACCGACAACACCCAAGCCATGCAAGTATAGTTAATGGATCTATACATGCGTTAAGATTGTACCCCTGTTTACAGGAGATTTAAGTTCGTTGCTGGTTTTGAAAAAGGCTAATTAATTGTTGTTTTTGTCTGCTACCCTTTTTATTTCATTACTTTCTCTGTAATCTCTCTCTCTTCTTGCATGTAGATGTACATATGTATGGTTTGCTTAGAGTTAGTTGTGTGTATCCGTAGTTACACCTAGTTATTAAAATCTATTATCACCACGCTTGATTGTCTCTGTTTTGGTCACGTGATGAGAAATTCTACACTGCAAGACCTCGCTACCCGCTTTGATACTGAGATTCCTTCCTGGCCAGAAGGATAAACTCCCTCTTTAGAGTTCATAATTCTAAACTAGACTACAGCTAATCCTAAAAGCTGATCTAGACCACATACATAGTCATAATTAATTATAATCCGTTGTAATTGATTATCTATATGTATATGCGCACATACATGAATTCCCTTTCATGGCTGATGTATATTTATAACTGGTCACAACACGCATTGATTAGATATATAGATATATTTCACGCAATTCGAGCTAATTCCTTACATAAATTGGAGAATACATTTAAACGTGTTAAACATCTTTTAATTCGTTACATGAATTGTAACTGGTGGAGAATATTTTTAAACGTTGCAGATTCATCCGATTTACTACATATTCTGGTAGATAATGCGGGCATGCTTTGAAACTCATCTCCTTTAAAAAGGTGCTTTGTTTCATTTTTCATGTTTAAAGCTGATTCATTACATTATTCTGGTGGAAAAGAATGCGAACAATGATTCGTTACAGACGAAACTCTCAGGTCAAACTCTTTTGTTACAATTTTTCTGTCTCTGTTTTAAACCAAGAAACACCAAACTTGGTTTAATGGTTCTCTCGCCTGTCCTTTTGTGTAATTAGTGCTTTGACTGGATAATGTGTGCTGTCTATAAACGTTTAGTATTTTGGCGGGAAAGTATAATAGAGTACACAAGCCACCTCATTTGCATTTAATTACAGTACACCCCTGACTGAGTTTGTAACATGACTCATCGATGATGTGTTATGGATGTGTCCGCGATGCGGGCTGAAAATTTTCAGCCCAAATGGAGATCAAATTTAGGGGGTGTTTCACTCTGTGTAATCACCTGACATACCAGTCACTGAGAGGCTGCATGAATCTATTGTGGTGGGCTATTCAGACTTAGCCCCAGCCTAATTTTATTTTTATTATGACTGTTGGTGGTGCTGTTTTACTTGGTTCCACAAAATTTCCAAAATAATCCACTTTAAGACATTTATAAACCGGAGATCATATCATGTGGATGCCAAAAATGAAACCACATATTGATGCTTCCTTGTTTTTTTTTATCTTTGAAAGACAGGGTATTAGCCTGCTAGCCCACTGATACCAGCCTCCCCTAATATCAGGACAAAAAAGACTTTTTACGAAAACAAGACAGTCCAAGAAGTAAAGTGCAACAAGAACAAGCATCAGACAAAGAGCATTCCAGCTTTTTTTCATGTGATATCCTTGTGCAGTTATCACTCTTCCTAGTCCTGCACACCCAATCGGGCAACCATGCTCTCAAATTGCACCAACTCCAGAGCATTACTTTGGTTCCTCTTTTCAGTACTGCTCTCTCTTTATATCCAAGCCGACCTCACCAAATGGCAAATGTTTAAAGGACAATCAGTTTGATCTGCATGCAAAACTAAGCTATTTTCACTATACATTGGCTGAATGATCAGGCTGCACATTCAGGCAAGAATTACAACTGAACAAATTGTAAATGTATCTAAACAAATCTTTAAGCAAAACAAATTCAAATAACTCAGCTCCCTGAGAAGAACAAATTTTTTAAGGGTTCTATCACCATGTATCAACATAATGATATCAGCATGCCAATAAACCCACAGCCACATCAACAGCATCACCATCTTGGATGCAGCAACCTCAGCTCTCTTGAATTGAAGCATCTACAAATAATTTTTTTTGCAATTGGTGTCACAATTTATGTTGTGTTCCTGGCGTTTTTTTTTTCTGTTGGAGTGAGTAATGTTATATTATAACTCGTGGATGACCTATTTTATCTGTTGGAAACAAATAAAAAAATGGATCTCACAGAAAACAGGGGGGAAAAAAAACATTTTTCATGGCAAAACAATGCCACAGCATTATCATGTCTCTAAACCAGAGTCTCTTTAGGGCCCACCTCCGGCACTTTTTTGGCTTCTGCCTACATTGTTCCACTGACCATGTCCAGAAAGATATCCAGGTTTCTTCTGAATTCTTTCTCCAACTTATTCAAATGCCATTCTCATCCCTTTATTCCAGCAGCCCTCTCCACATTCCTTCTCAGCTATGCTTTGCTCCATTATCACAGCCCTACTCTCTCTCTCAAAAATCACAACCCTTCATTTTTTGCTGTCAGTGATAGTACATGTAACATCTTTCTCTCACTGTCAATGATCACAGCCTTTGTCTTTCTCTCAGTGCACAGTGATCACAGCCCTTATCTTTCTCTTGTTCTGAATGATTGCAGGTCTCCTTCTTCTAAACTCAATCTCTTTTAGCTTTACTAAAGGATCACAACCCTCTCGCAGTTTCTCTCATGGATTGTAGCCTTCTCTTTCTTTCTTTCTCTCAAGGATTGCCTTATTTGCAACCTCAACCCATTTATTTTACCTCTATTCATCCTAACTCTCATCACACATCCCAATACTCTCCATTCCAGCCTTATTCTTCATCCCACCCCTTCCCCTTTCATCCCAACGTTCTCCCTATTTATCCCAACCCCTCCCTCACACATCCCAACCCCCTTTCCCATCACCCCAACTTCGTCACTCCACTGGCTCTGTTGCTTCCTACAATACAGTCTACCACAATGTCTTGCTCTCAGATCTCACTATAGAAGAAGCCAGACATACCCTGCTCCAGAAGACTCTTAAGACTTTGCGACCACATGCTGGACTCCTACAACTCCTCCCACCTCAAATCCTACCAAGAGCATCATGCTCTTCATAATCAGATGACCACCCAGCATGACCAACCTTCCACTTAAACCACACTCAGGGAGTCATACCTGTGGTTAAAGCTACTAATCCATGCCATAACTAGAATTCTCATTCTTGCAAACCATTGACCATTAGTAAACTGATTTCTAGATGGGTTTCAGTGCCAGCCAGTTGTGGTAGATGAAATAGCCCATAGGTTCTCAACCTTGTGGTTGCCTTAGATGATGATGGGGTTACAGGAGATTTTTACCAACCGTTATTTAGAATGTAGTTCTGCACATATAAACTTCATTGAGAGAATATTTATTATGAGGGAATATTGAGGGGGACGCAGCTTTAGTTTTGGGGGGATGGGGGGACCCAGTGCCTACCCCCAGGGGAATAGCATTAGATTTATGCATTAACTTTATGTGATCTTATACATCGTTAATGTTTATAATATTTACAGATATTTGCTTGTTATATTTAATAAACCAGTGTAATAAAGCACAGAAATGAATGCTCCAGACCCCACACCTAAATGTTGGTGTAAAATGGGATGTACTGCAATACGTGAACCTGACTAAACCAACAAACCTAACCATTTTGCTAATAATTATTTCAGGAACACAGGGTTTTTTTTTGGCTTTGAGTGAATCAAATCCAAGTAACAATCTATCGTAGGTTGGATGAAAAAGCTGAAATGAGATGCACACTTTCAATTACAGAGAGGGCCAACCAAGTACTGTTCACACCTGAGGCTGACGCGATGGCCTACCAAGTCGTGCTCCTGCTGGAGGCTGACAGCACGGCCTCCCAAGTTCTGTTCCAGTTACAGGTCAACAGCACGATCTACCAAGTTCTGCTCCTGCCCGAGGCTGATGACGCAGCCTACTGAGCCATGCTCATGCCAGAGACTAAGGTCATGGCTTTCCAAGACCTGCTCAAGCCAGAGGTCAACGAGATGACATGCCAAGCTCTGCTCATACCTGAGGCTGATGAGACAGCCTCCCACGACATGTTCAAGCCTGAGGCCGATAAGACGATCTCCCATGCCATGCCCCTGCCTGAGGCAGATGACAAGGCTTCCCATGACGTGCTCACGTCAGAGGCTGATGGTGTGGCCTCCCATGTCCTGTTCATGCCAGAGGCTGAGAAGACTGCCTCCCATGCCATCCTCCTATCTGAGGCCGACAACAAGGTCTCCCATTACCAGCTCATGCCTAAGGCTGATGGTGCAGCCTCCCAAGCGTTGTTGCCCCAACATGACCTCAACAAGCCTGCCCCAGCCTCAGGTCTGCTCTTTGGCTCTTGGGGGAACTGTCCACTAGATGGTCCATGTCTGCCTCAGGACCTTGGGGGCTGCGGACATTTTGCCCAGAGGGCCAGGACCACCGGGAGCGGGAGCTTTGGAAGGTGCATCGGAAGAAGCACCCTTGAGGGGGAGATCTGTCATGGACTTCCCCTGCCCGAAGCGTGACAGCGCACGCTTCTGGGTTGCCAATGACCTTGTGTACATTCACACGTGTGTTTTGTTTTGGTTTCCATTCTGTCTCCTCCCTTGTCTTGTGATTGGTGTTTTCCCCAATGTGTCCTAATCATTCACAGCTGTTTGTTTCCTTTTTGATTTGTTTGTATATTTAAACCCCTGTGTGTCTTTGTCCAGCGCAAAGTATTGTTTTTCTGTGTTTAGCTGCCAGAACTGTACCAAGCCTTTGATGCTTGTTCTTTGTTTCATGGTTTTTTATCCTGTTTTATCCTTGTTTGATTCTTGTTTTGCCTAGTTTTGCCCTTTTGCTGATCGCCTGACTCTGTGCCTGTTTTTTGACCACATATTTGTTACTCGATTTGAATTTGTCTGCCTTGGGGAACTGGCAGTTCTCAGTGTCGACTTTTCGTTTTTTTTTATGTAGACAGTGCCATTTTGTTGGCAATAGCACTGTAGAACCCCATTGTGGGAGAAGACCTGAGAGACAGGCGGAATCTTAACTGAGCACAGGGCTCACGTTTGTTCAAACCATGCCTTTCAGCGCACTTTCAAAATGCAACAGAAAACAAGCTTGCAAGTTCTGCCAAGTGGTCTCGAACTCTGTCTTTCTCTCGTTTGCGGGAGTCTATGAAGGCACAAAAAGACCTACATAAGTAAACTCATGCTAATAAGACACAGGTGAGGATCATCGAACGTTACCTGCCGGTTCGATCCACCTCCTCTCCATCCACAGCTGATGCTCGACCACACCTCTGCCACCACATACACCCACTGTTCAGCTCAGGCCAGGGAGCCATGTTCATGAGTGTCATGTGTGGCACAGTGGCAGGGGACACAGCTTGAGATGTGCTGAGCTGCAGCAGCTTCTGGAATGTCTGCCGGCTGTTGGCCTTCTCCTGCACAAGGGTTTCAAAGCGCAGCTGCTGCTCGTGGTGCAGGTCAAGGAGCGCTTGATGTTGGGTTTGGTGGAGAATAACGAGGGACTTGACGATCTCAGCTAGCCCCTGCCGTCGCAAGCACATAGGCGAGAGTAAGAGCGTGAGAGCATGTAGGGACCACGAGAGCGGCTTTCCTATTGGAGGAAATTGAATATGGTGCTTTTTTTTGCTAGAAACGTTTTTCTTTAGGGGAAATGCATTCTTCAATTTTTAACATTTTATCTGGGCCAGAAAAGACGGGTTGAATAGACCTTTTCTAGTCTCATACAAGTGACTGTGTGTGTGTGTGTGTGTGTGTGTGTGTGTGTGTGTGTGTGTGTGTGTGTGTGTGTAAGATAGCGAGTGAAATAGAGTGTGGTCATTTAATATCAGTCTGTTTGCATATGTTGCAAAATATTAACATTGGCACCAATCCAATTGCTGCAATATTGCCTCTCAGCACATGGACATATACATTCAAATGGTTTAAGATTTCATTAAGGGGAAAAAAAAGAGATCTGTTTACTCAACAACATGAGATTTATGTGTGATACACAGTGGGCCTCTTGTCTCTCCAAGACTAGAAGCTTAAGAATAAATTTTATTTGTGTACACATGGAATAGTTTAATGGGGGTGATAGGCTTACAGGAACACTATCTATCACTTCCTTCACCCAGCATGTAATTATTTTTAATCATTATTATTATAGTTCTGCAAGTATTATACAAGATTACACGTTTGTTTTAGATACAGTGGAAAAGAGTATAGAAAAGAATCACCCCCCTTTAAAATAATCACATTTTGTTGCTTTTCAGCCTGAAATAAAGACAGATACAGTTTTTGTTTTATCCAGCTGTATTTACTCAGTGCAACTAAAACAAAAACTGTGTCTGGCTTCATTTCAGGCTGAAAAGCAACAAAATGTGATTATTTTAAAAGGGGGTGATTCTTTTCTATACGCACAGCATGAAAGTTCCACTTTTTGAATTAAATTATGGAGAAAAAAAAAAATTTCCACGATATTCTATTTTTTGAGATGCACCTGGACGCACACACACACACACACCCACACACACACTCCTTTAGTCTCTTAGTCACACTTGTTTTTCAGGTATTCACTAAGTCACTCATTCATTCAGTCGCTCTCTCATTCTTTCACTCAGCTACTTTTTCAGTCAGTCACTGTTTGATTTATGTATTTATATGGCTGAAATTTATGTTTGTTTACCAATTACCTTCAGATTTTGTACAAATGGTTTGTATGTTCATTCATTCACATGGTTTGTCAACTACTGATTTTGATATTGTGTTTATTTGAGTTCAGTGTGCACACTTGTTAAAGTTTGATGTTTTATTTATTTATTTATTTATTTATTTATTTATTTTTAATGGCTGAAATAGTAGTTTTTACCCTAAATGTGCTTCAGGTTTTTATGTTTTTCAATAAAGCTTTTCAAAAGCTTTTCTAAAGCTTAATAAAGAGAGACACTGTCTTTAAAAAGACACTTTGAAGCTGTATTATTTGTGTTAAAATTTTATGTCGTTATTTTAAAGGCTACATTTACTGTATACACTGTATTAAAACATTATATTTTATAGCAAGACTGCTAAGGGGTAATTTATCAAATCACAAGGTTTAGAAAAGAAATGTAAAACAAAAAAAATAACTTTAGTCCTTTTTGCTAGCAGTCCATTAATCAATAACCCATACAGTAGCATATTTGTACTGTAGTTTACAGTAACATCCTGCAAATATACCTCTTGTGAAAAAGTGCAAATCAGCATTAACTGCAAATCCTTTTGTCAGTATTTTACTGTAAATGTAGAAGATATCAGCTTTATGCTCTATTTGCAAAAACAGTATCCAACTGTACATTTCAGCAATAGCCAGACACTCTTAATTTTACAGTAACTTGCTGGCAACCGTGCTGCCAGTTCTTTACTGTTTATTAACAGGAACATTTTTAACAGTGCAGTTAACTATACTTTTTAGGCATTCCACTAAAAAATCACAACCAATAATAGTTAAAAACAGCACATTTTCAGTTTACTATGTGCAGAGGATGGCCCCATATGGATAGCCTAAAGTTTACTATATATCTATCTATCTATCTATCTATCTATCTATCTATCTATCTATCTATCTATCTATCTAAAGATTGCACTTACTGAAAACAGTCTGTGCTCAAGTCTCATTCAATATTCAGTGGATAACCTCACTTCGATACTATAGACTTAAAGATAAAAACTCAAACTTAAAAATGACTCTGCTCATACTGAGGATCCTTTCAACACATTCAGTACTGTTTGACTTCATTGTATACAGTTGTGAATGAGTAATCACTCATAATGACACTATCCAGTGTCACCTAGAACAGGTTGGGTTTTCTTTTGAGTCTGATTCTTCTCAAGGTTTCTTCCTCATGTCATCTGAGTTTTTCCTTGCCACCGTCACCTCTGGCTTATTCATTATGGATCTAAATCTGAATCCACATACAGATTTCTGTAAAGCTACTTTGTGACAATGTCCATTAAAAGCACTATATACAGTGCTGTAAAAAGTATTTGCCCCATCCTGATTTCTTCTGTTTTTGTGTATATCTCATACTAAACTGTTTCAGAAATTAAAATAAGTAAAACACAAAATACAGTTTTTAAATGATAATGTTATTTATTCAAGCAAAAAAGTTATCAAGTACCAACATGTGAAAATGTATTTGCCACCGTAGTTACTAATTCCACAATTATATGAAACTGCATTCATAGTGGGGTTCAGCTGGACTAGACACAACCAGGCATGATTACTGTCAACCCTGTTCAATCAAATCAACACTTAAATAGAACTTTTTCAACAGCATGAAGTTGGTTAAAGGTAACCCAGTAACACACTATGCCAAAGTTGAAAGAAATTCCAGAAATGATGAGGAAGAAGGTGACTGAAATACATCAGTTTGGTTACAAACCACAGCGAGAGTCATTATCTTCAAATGGAAAAACTCAGTGAACCTTCCCAGAAGTAGCCGACCTTCCAAAATTCCTCCAAGAGCACAGCAACTACTCAACCAGGAAGTCACAAAAGAGCCAAGGACAACATCAAAGGAACTACAGGCCTCTCCTGCATCAATAAAGGTCACTGTTCATGACTCCACTATCAGAAAGACACTAGGCAAAAATGGCATTCATGGAAGAGTGGCGAGGCGAAAACCACTAACCAAGAAAACCATTACAGCTCATCTGAATTTTGCCAAAACACACCCTAATGATCCTCAAACCTTTTGGGAGAATGTTCTGTGGACTAATGAGTCAAAAGTGGAACTGTTTTTAAGACAGGAGTCCTGTTACATCTGGCATAATCCAAACACCGAATTCCACAAAATGAACATCATACCTATGGTCAAGCATGGTGGTGGCAGTGTGATGGTGTGAGGATACTTTGCTGCATCAGGGCTTGGGCAACTTGCAATAATTGAGGAAAAATGAATTCTGCTCTCTACCAGAAAATCCTAAAGGAGAATGTCCGGTCTTCAGTCCCTAAGTTGAAACTCAAGCACAATTGGATTATGGAGCAAAACAATGATCCAAAGCATAGGAGTAAGACCACATCTGAATGGCTCAAAAAAGCTAAATTAAAGTTTTCGAGTGGCTTAAAGTCCTGACTTGAACCAATTGAGATGATGTGGCAAGACCTTAAACAAACAGTTCATATGCGAAAACTTTCCAATGTGGCTGAACTAAAGCAGTTCTGCAAAGAAGAGTGGGCCAAAATTCCACCACAGTGCTGTGAAAGACTCATCTCCAGTTACTGGAAGCATTGCAGTTATTGCTGCTAAAGGTGGCACACCCAGATAGAGTGATAGGTGTTGGATATATATATATATTTTTTTTTTTTTTTTTGCTTCAATAAAAAAATAATAAAAAACTGTATTGTGTGTTTAGTAAGGTTGTCTTTGTTTTATGTTGTATTTCATTGTTTTATTTTATGTTGCATTGAAAATCTAAAACTATTTAGTATGAGATATACACAAAAACAGAAGAAATCAGGATGGGGCAAATACTTTTTCACAGCACTGTACAATAAATAAAATTGAATAGAATTGAATTGACCCATCCACGGTTAGCCTGAGCAAGAGCAACTCATCTGCCAGGGCTGTAAAAGAATGCAGTGGACACTATCAAGATGGCACTTGTAACCATTTATACCTGGAAATGGTAGCCCAGATCTGGGAATTGTTTGGTAAGGTGCAGTTGAACCTCTTTACCAATGTCAAGTCAACACAATGCCAATTGTGGTTCTCCTAGGCAGAGCAGGACAGCCAGGACAGGATGCATCGGCCCAATACTGGTCTTACCATATACTATATGCTTTTCCTCCTCTACTGGTGATTCTCCTTATGTTGCACAGAATTTAGCAACTATGCCACAGCATTATGCTTTTGACCCTGAGATGGCTGTTTCCATTACTGCTTTCTGTAGTGGTCAAACCACCCTGGTGACTTTCTCTTCAATCTTCAAATGGACAGAAATTTGTCACCCTCAATCAGGTCACCTGAGTCTATGAGTGTGGCCTAGCAGTCCAGAAAACACTCCTGAATGCCCTAGTTCACGGGTCTTGTATTCCCTAAGGTGAAAGCTGTTCCATGTTTTAGGGACTGCTAGCCAGCAGCAAGTCCCCATCTACATTTAATGTATATGTGGTAGCCATTGCAGTTCACTTTAATACTATAATAATATAATAATGGCATCTGTCTACTGGCTTGTGAACTTATTATAGCCTTTCTGAAAGGGAAAAGTTGCTTTCTGCCACAATTCCCCAAGAGAATGAACTGCATGTTAATTTGTGATTTGCAGTAAGTGTTAGCTCTCCCTCTCGCTGCTCCACTACGGAGCAGCATATCTCCCTCTCGCTATGCTGCTAGCGGAGCAGCACCCTTCCGCATTCCACGGAGCGCATTCCAGTGCGATTCATAAAGACTCTCTGGACTAAGTCATGAACTCTGCGTTTGTTTACTTTGCCATGTGCATTTTTGTTTTTGTGTTGCGTCATGTCTCTGCCCCCGTTTCCTCATTGGTTCGCCTTTTAACAGGTGATTATCGTTTCCAGGTGTCGCTCATTTAATCTTGTCTGCTTTGAATGAACGGTGTTACTTAAACCCCTGTCTGTGTCCGCTTCGTCGCGGAGCATTGATTTTGATGTGAAAGAGTGAACTAGTATTGTTTGAAATGTAGCGATATATACTTATACTTACCAGGTGTTCCCTGGTTCCTGCGTATTTCCGATTGTTTTGTTTACCCGGCGTTCCCGGGTTCTTGGACTCCTGCCTCGTATCGTTCTGGAGTTTTGCTCTGTAAGCCTTTGGATAACTGTTTTGTGATTTCCTGGACTTTTGCCCTGTAAGTGTTTGGATCAGTGTCTAACCTGTTTGGAACATTGACTTGCTTATTTTTTTGGATTTTTGTTAAGCAGGACCATTACTTTTGATTGTTCCTTTTATTTATGATGTGCCTAATAAACTGACCACTTTCCCCTGCGAGTGCATCCTGCTTCCCTTCTTCCCTGGTTTTGTAACAGTAAGCTGCCATTTTCATCCTTTCTCAACTTCAGTCATATTGACTTAACTTATTCTGCCTTCAACCATTCTTCAGCTCCAACTGAATAATGAGTTGGTTTGGAGGAGTTTCTCCATCAAGCTCTTTTTGCATAGCCCCAATTACTGACTAACCTTTTCTTGAAAGTTCTCAAGCATTAGTTCGCTGAGTAATTGAGCCTGTCTGCTTTATGGAACAATGGCATGGTGGTGCAGCTCCAGGGTCTCTGTTTCATTCCTGTGCTTGGGTTACTGTCTGTGTGGAAATTGGAGTATTTTGTTCCCATGTACGCATGGATTTCTTCCTCCAACTACCTAAAATCATGCTGGTAGGTGGATTGGCTATGTTAAAATTGTCCTTACATGTGAATGTGTGTGCATGGTACCCTGTGATGGACTTGGTCCCTTAGAGGGTGCTTTGTGTCCAGTGTCCCCCAGGTATGGCTCTGGACTCGGGGGGAAAAAAGCAATAACTGAATATGAATGAATATTATATGGATGTTGTTTGTGACACTGGCCTTCTGAACCACAGGCAGTGTAGTGTAAAAATATAAAAGGAACAATGAATCTCTAGCCTTGGCTTTTCTTTCTAACTGCTCATTTATCTTCCTTTGTACCATTATCTTGACTGTTTCCAGACCGCTTGCTTGGCTAATTGGAGGAGATCTGGGCAAAACACTAATTACCAGAGGCGAAAAGCCAATTACCAGAGGCGAAAAACTAATGAGAGAGGCTGATATTATCAGTGTAAACATCTGAGCACATAATGCCCAAGCCTTTGTTTTTAAAGGGATACTATACTGTCTATCTGCCTCTATGCAATATTATACCTTTGGGTCATCAATGCATACTAGTATATAGACTATGTATGACAGGTTTTTATATGTTGTGTTTTTAAGTCAATATCAGTAATAGCAATATGTCCTACTAAGGTGCACATTCTGGTAAAGATGTATTTCTATTTCTAACAAGCACCAAGATATGAGAATTTTAACTCTACATGACATTGCAACAGCCTCTGAAAATCAGAGTGGCTACCTTCTGTAGCAGGCGGATTTCATTGTTTTATGTCAACAACAAGCTTTCTCTGTTTTGTAGTTGCAGGGCGCCAACTCTTAACGATCGATTTTTGGAGTGTCTGAAGAAACAGTGTGCAGGAAGTTTTAAATTCAGACAGTTCTCTACTTCATCTCCTCCCACTGTTCAAAGAAAAGGACAAAGAAAAATGAGAAGCTCTAAATCTGAAGATACATTTTGAAAGAAGCCACAATGCTGGGGGAAAAAAAGAAAGGAAAAATCCTTTCCATAGTCCTGCTCAGCTTTTCCTCCTGCACTATTTGATGAGGATGTAGGATGCATCCTTTTCTCATAACTTCATTATCACATCTTGATTTTATGCTATTTTGTCCAGTGCTCCAACTATTCTTCTTCTTCTTTCTAGCTCCAGGCTTTTGCCTTTTATCAGTCATCTTAGACAGGTACATATGAAATGCCGTACCCAAAAGTGTTCAGGAGCATAACAAAAATAATTTTTCATACAATACAGTAATTTATGCTGATTGTGAGTGACAGAGAGTGTCACAGGGAAACAAAAGCTCGCTTTTAAGCCTTTGGGTTACTGAAAATTGAGGTTGCAATTTCAAATACCAGCACCACCAAGCTGCCACTGCTGGGTCCTGGAGCATGACCTTAACCTTTTTTGTATCAGGGTTGCTGGACTATGGCTGACCCTTTCCTCTGACAACTTTCTTCCAAGCTGGGTTGTGGGAACAAAAGAAGTATACAGTTGTACCATAATAATTATACAATAAAAGCTGTCTTCTGTATTGTTCTCCTTGCAAATTTAAAGCAATGCTGATGGTACTTTAGGTACAGTGCTGTGAAAAAATATTTGTGCTCATCCTGAGTTCTTCTGTTTTTATGTATATCTCATACTAAATAGTTTTAGATCTTCAAACGAAATACAATATAAAACAAAGGCAACCTGCATAAACACAGAATACATCCATTCATCCATCCATTTTCTATACCGCTTATCCTTACTGGGTCGCAGGGAACCTGGAGCCTATCCCAGGGAGCATGGGGAACAGGCGGGGGACATCCTGGACTGGGTGCCAGTCCATTGTAGGGCACACACACAATACAGTTTTTATTTTTTAAATTTTTTTTATTGAAGCAAAACAAGTTATCCAACACCTACAGTATCACCAATGTGAAAAACTAATTGCCCCCTTAAACCTAAAATCTGATTGTGCCACCTTTAGCAGCAATAACTGCAACCAAACGCTTCCGATAACTGGAGATCAGTCTTTCACTTACAGCCGTGGCCAAAAGTTTTGAGAATGACACAAATAATAATTTTTACAAAGTCTGCTGCCTCAGGTTTCATGATGGCAATTTGCATATACTCCAGAATGTTATGAAGAGTGATCAGATGAATTGCAATTAATTTCAAGGTCCCTCTTTGCCATGAAAATGAACTTAATCCCAAAAAAACATGTCCACTGCATTTCAGCCCTTCCACAAAAGGACCATCTGACATCATGTCAGTGATTTTCTCGTTAACACAGGTGAGTGTGTTAATGAGGACAAGGCTGGAGATCACTCTGTCATGCTGATTGAGTTAGAATAACAGACTGGAAGCTTTAAAAGGAGGGTGGTGCTTGAAATTATTGTTCTTCCTCTGTTAACTATGGTTACCTGCAAGGAAACACGTGCAGCCATCATTGCTTTGCACAAAAAGGGATTCACAGGCAAGGATATTGCTGCTAGTAAGATTACACCTAAATCAACCATTTATCGGATCATCAAGACCTTCAAGGAGAGAGGTTCAACTGTTGTGAAGAAGGCTTCAGGGCGCCCAAGATAGTCCAGCAAGCGCCAGGACCGTCTCCTAAAGTTGATTCAGCTGCGGGATCGGGGCACCACCAGTGCAGAGCTTTCTCAGGAATGGCAGCAGACAGGTGTGAGTGCGTCTGCACACACAGTAAGGCGAAGACTTTTGGAGGATGGCCTGGTGTCAAGAAGGGCAGCAAAGAAGCCACTTCTCTCCAGGAAAAACATCAGGGACAGACTGCTATTCTGCAAAAAGAACAGGGATTGGACTGCTGAGGACTGGGGTAATGTCATTTTCTCTGATGAATCCCATTTCCGATTGTTTGGGGCATCTGGAAAAAAGCTTGTCTGGAGAAGAAAAGGTAGCGCTACCATCAGTCCTGTGTCTTGCCAACAGTAAAGCATCCTGAGACCACTCATGTGTGGGGTTTCTTCTCAGACAAGGGAGTGGGCTCACTCACAATTTTGCCTAAGAACACAGCCATGAATAAAGAATGGTACAAAAACATCCTCAGAGAGCAACTTCTCCCAACCATCCAAGAACAGTTTGGTGACAAACAATGCCTTTTCCAGCATGATGGGGCACCTTGCCACAAGGCAAAAGTGATAACGAAGTGGCTCAGGGAACAAAACATCAACATTTTGGGTCCATGGCCAGGAAACTCCCCAGACCTTAATCCCATTGAGAATTTGTGGTCAATCCTCAAGAGGCGGGTGAACAAACAAAAACCCACAAACTCTGACAAACTCCAAGCATTGATTATGCAAGAATGGGCTGGCATCAGTCAGGATGTGGCACAGAAGTTGATTGACAGCATGCCAGGGCGAATTGCAGAGGTCTTGAAAAAGAAGGGTCAACACTGCAAATATTGACTCTTTGCATAAACTTCATGTAATTGTCAATAAAAGCCATTGACACTTATGAAATGCTTCATAAGTGAAATGCTTCATTGTGATTATACTTCAGTAACAGTTAGTGACATCTGACAAAAAGATCTAAAAACACTGAAGCAGTAGACTTTGTGAAAATTAATATTTGTGTCATTCTCAAAACTTTTGGCCATGGCTGTACTTCTAGGACTAAGACTTACTCCTGTGCTTTGGATCATTGTCTTGCTGCATAATCCAGTTGCACTTCAGTTTCAACTTAGGGACTGAAGACCAGACATTCTCCTTTAGGATTTTCTGGTAGAGCGCAGAATTAATGTTTCCCTCAATTATTACAAGTTGCCCAGGCCCTGAAGCAGCAAAGCATCCCCACACCATCACACTTCCACCACCATGCTTGACCATAGGTATGATGTTCTTTTTGTGGAATTTGGTGTTTGATTTACGCCAGATGTAATGGGGCCCCTGTCTTCCAAACAGTTCCACTTTCGACTCATCAATCCACAGAACATTCGCCGAAAAGGTTTTAATGTTCTTCTGGGTTAGCAGTGGTTTTTTGCCTCACCACTCTTACATGGGATGCCATTTTTGCCCAATGTCTTTCTGATAGTGGAGTCGTGAACAGTGACCTTTATTGATGTGCGAAAGGGCTAAAGGTCCTTTGATGTTGTCCTTGGCTCTTTTGTGACTTCCTGGATGAGTAGTTGCTGTGCTCTTGGAGGAATTTTGGAAGGTTGGCCACTTCTGGGAAGGTTCACTCTGTGCTGAGTGTTTCCATTTTTTCCAGCCTTTGAAATAGCTTTGTAACCATTGAATTTCTTTCAATTTTGGCATAGTGTGTTACTGGGTAAGACCTTTTAACCAAGTTCATACTGTTGAAAAAATTATATTTAAGTATTTATGTAATTGAACGGGGTTTGCAGTAATCAGGCCTGGTTGCGTCTAGTCCAGCTGAACCCCATTATGAATGCAGTTTCATAGATTTGGGGAATTAGTAACTATGGGGGCAAATAAATTTTCACACTGGCCCAGTTGATATTGGATAACTTTTTTTGCTTCAATAAATACCATTATCATTTAAAAACTGTATTTTGTGTTTACTCACATATTTCACGTATTTCCTGCCCCTAGCCAGTTCAGGTATTTCATGTGTTCCAGCTCAAGCACACCTGGTGCAACTATTGAAGTCCTTAATTAGTTGCATCAAGTGTGCTTGAGACAACACCTGTTTTGCATATTTGTGCTATTGTGAAGGATTCTATTCAGGGGGTTGAATAATTTTGAGACTGGAGAAGTCATTCTAAGTTGCCTTTTCACTTGACTTTGAGGAAACCACTTGAAGCATTCGTTGTGTTGAACTATTTCAATTGTTTTGTTTGATTTGTTCATTGCAAACAGCTGAAAGTCTGTAAATTTTGACAATAAACCTGATTTGCAATGGGGGTTGAATAATTTTGATTGCAACTGTATACCACCTCAATCTCCTGAAATCGTGGAGAGAGGTGGTTCCTTTGGCTGTGGAGATTGAAAGTGCGCTAAAAAGTGCAGTCTGAATAAACATGAGCCCAGAGCTCAGTTAAGATTCAGTGTTCAACAGAACACTGACTCCCGGAAAAACTGGGAGTCAGGTGCGTGTACACACTGAACGGGAATCTAGTCCATTGTACAGCAACATTTAAAACATAAAATAATTAACTTTTTTCACCTCTTTTAATCGTATTTTTTCGGACCCACCAAGATTATTTGGACAATGCTCGACTATTCAAGGGAGCAGCTCCTGATGTACCAGACTAGAGCAGAGCAGTGCCGGCGGACATACCAGCGGAGCTATGGAGGCACAAGCAAGGGACGAGAGCAGGTGCGAAGGTTAGGGAGAAGCGGGGAGAAACAGGAGACTCAAACCTTGCCTTCCATCATTTGTTATGGGGAATGTAAGATTGACCAACAAGGCGGATGAGATTGCATGGGAGGGGTTTGGGAGGGGATGAACACGATTACTGGGCTTGAACAATCTAGCCCGGCTGTGGAGGGGAGCCTGGAACATGCAAATGAGCTAAACCATTTTTCAACATTTTTGACTCATCCCCCACCCCTGAGAGCTCAAAAAGGCAGTCTAGCACTCCTGATACTGAGGACAATACAGGAAACATGGCAGCCACAGGCACCTCAGATGGTCCACATGGGAAACCCCTCTCATCCACTGTATGTTGAACCCCCCCAACCCCTTCCTTGACTTTCAGATGTTCCTTTGTGCCAAGAGCCATCAGACTGTAAAACACCTAACCACCCCCCTTCCTTGACTTTACTTTACTACACTACACTACATATACAGTGGGTATAGAAAAGAATCACCCCCTTTAAAATAATCACATTTTGCTGCTTTTCAGCCTGAAATGAAGACGGACAGTTTTTGTTTTATCCAGCTGTATTTACTCAGTGCAACTTATAACATCCAAGTGAAAGATGTAACACCAAAATGTCAGAAATTTAGTTTTAAAAAATATTAAAAAAACAGAATCACTGAGTTGGAAAAAGGATCACCCCACTCCTAAAGATAACTTGTAAACTCAATCAGGTGTAGCTAATCACCTTCTCAATGGCACACAAAGCCATTTGACTTTCAACTGTGATCAACTGTGGTCCTTTTGATTAGCTCAGCATGAAAAGAGCTTTCCTGGAGCATTTTGTAGTGTAACTGAAGCAAACAATCAACTATGGGTGGCAAGGCACTGTCAGAAGATCTCCAGGATAAAGACCCCACTGGATCAGGACGTCACTCCAAACTAGATGAAAGAGCCAGGAGGAAACTGGTCAGAGAGGCTACCAAGAGGCCTACAGCAACTCTGAAGCAGTTGCAGGAATTTATGACAAAGAGTGGTCATTGTGTGCATGTGACAACAATATCACAAATTCTCCACAAATGTGGCTTCTATGTGAAGGTTGCAAGAAAAAAGCCACTCATCAAGAAAAGCCACATGCAGTCATGACTGAGCTTTGCCAAAATGCACCTTGAAGATTCAGGTCAGATGAGACTAAAATTTAATTATTTGGCCTCAACACCAAACGATATGTCTGGCTGAAATCCAATACAGCTCACCATCCAAATAACACCATTCCTACAGTAAAGCATGGAGGTGGAAATATCCTGTTATGGGAGTGTTTCTCTGAAGCAGGGACTGGAGCACTTGTCAGGATAGAAGGAAAATGGTTGGGGCAAAATACCGTCAAATTCTTGAGGAAAGTCTGCTGCCCTCTGCCAGAAAGTTGTCAATGGGAAGAAGGTTCACCTTCCAACATGACAATGACTAAGATGACTAACATGACATTGACAATGACTTGCAAAGTCTAAATGTGCAAAGCTAGTAGAGACATATCCCAACAGACTAAAGGCTGCAATTAAAAAGTTAAGGCAAATTAAAGCAAGGGGGTGATCCTTTTTCCAACTTAGTGATTCTGTTTTTTAATTTTTTTATTTTTTTCTGACATGTTGGTGTTATATCTTTCACTTGGATGTTATAAGTTGCATTGGATAAATACAGCTGGATAAAACAAAAACTGTGTCCGTCTTCATTTCAGGCTGAAAAGCAACAAAGTGTGATTATTTTAAAGGGGGTGATTCTTTTCTATACCCACTGTATATCCCTGTTTTTTTTCTCCTTACTGTCTCTATTTTTTTCACCTGTCTTGCTGCTGCTGTGACACCCAAATTTCTCCGTCTGGGGATTAATAAAGTTTTATCTTATCTTATCTTATCTTATCTTATCTTATCTTATCTTATCTTATCTTATCTTATATACACAAACATACACACACTGATTCCCATCTAGAGGCAATTTAGCATAGCCAGTACACCTACCATATTATTATTATTATTATTATTATTATTATTATTATTATTATTATTATTATTATCATCATTATTAATTTATTTTTTTAAATTTATTTTTAAAATTTTATTTATGTATGTATGTATATATTTATTTATTTATTTTTGCATTTTTGCGAGATGGGAGGAAACCAGATAACCTGGAAAAAACCCATGCACACATTGGGGAGAACATGCAAGCTGGGCCTGTGAGGCAACCATGCTATCTGCTGCACCACCATGCTGCCCCACGTGTTTCAAAGGTAACTATAAATAAAATTTTCTTCTGTAATAGGATACATACAATACAAGACCACTTTGCCCTTTTACAGAAAATGCTATACAAATCCAGGGCCATGCAGAGACCCTTAGAGGAGCATGTGCTCAAATGTAAAATGATTTGATGATGTAAAATCGATTTTAAACACTAACTACAAACTGTTAACTATAGCAACCAATAATCAAGCAAAACATATCAAACCACATCATAGTATATGGTTACATAGACTTTTATTAAATTATATTTTCATAATTATTTTTAAATGACTGGTGTATGTTATGCTTCTCTTTTTAACTTTAAAAAAAAAAATTAAGCTTGGGGATGCACTGCTTCTAGCCACCTCAACACAGTTTTTGTTTCTTTTTGAGGTAATTTTGTACTAATAACATAAACAATAATAAATATTTGATGCCTTAAATAATGAAAGACAATATTATATGGATAATAAATTGTCCAAATTCAACTTTACATTGAAAAGTGAACTAAACACAACTTAGAATTGTTTCAGTATTGTGTTGAATCATATTGCATATTGATTAAATATAATACTGATTCAAATTATAGTTACACATTTTATATCTAAACACATACACCGATCAGCCATAACATTAAAATCACCTGCCTAATATTGTGTATGTCCCCCTTGTGCCAGCAAAACAGCTATGAGCCATCAAGGCATGGACTCCACAAGACCTCTAAAGGTGTGCTGTGGTATCTGGCATAAAGACGTTAACAGCAGATCCTTTATGTCTTGTTGCGAGGTGGGGCCTCCATGGATCAGACTTGTTTGTCCGGCACATCCCACAGATGCTCGATCGGATTGGGATCTGGGGAATTTGGAGGTCAATACCTTGAACTCTTTGCCATGTTCCTCAAACCATTCCTGAACCATTTTGCAGTGTGGCAGGGCGCATTATCCTACTGAAAGAGGCCACTGCCCTTAGGGAATGCCATTGCCATGAAGGGGTGTACTTGATCTGCAACAATGTTTAGTTAGATGGTACATGTCAAGGTAACATCTACATGAATGCCAGGACCCAAGATTTCCCAGCAGAACATTGCCCAGAGCATCACACAGCCTCCGCCGGCTTGCCTTCTTCCCAGTGCATCCTGGTGCCATCTCTTCCCCAGGTAAGCGAATTAAAACAATTGCTGGAACTAACTCTTGTTAAGCTTTTGTGACCAAAATGCTTTAAATATTTTAAAAATATTTGCAGACAAAAATAACAAGAAGTTAAATGTGATTGCAATTAACTCACAATCAAAAAACACTGTTTAATACAGTCTCACACCTGTGGTATTAAACATGATATATGTAGCCCTGCATGCAAAAAAAAAAAAAAAGCAGCAAAATAAAAATGAACATTTTTAATTAAAACACTAAGCCTATTTTAAAATAGGGCTATTTTAAAATAGGCCTATAGGGCTTACTCTTAGGTAACAACTGAAGATTGTTTTTCTGAATAGTAACATTTCAGCTTTCTGCCACAATAGTCTTTTCCTCTTCTAACTCAAAATATTTGAAGAGCACTAATTTATGTTTTGCTGTCCATGCTTGTGCAGGGCACAGAAAGGCAAGCTCAAGCAGCGTTGGCAAGAGCAGGAAAGCAGCCCTTGTCACTTTGCCAGTAATTAGAACTGATCAGTAGCACTGGCTTGATCTGAGACAGATACTGTATTGTGAAAAACTGCCAGACTAATGACATGTTTCACATCAGCAATCGTTCTCATTGTCCCTTCAGCGCACATAGCAAAATTTGACTGACTTGTTCTACCTCTCTGATCAGCTTGCTGTTTCAGCCAGATAAAAGATATAATAATAAATTACATATTTAAGCCACAAAAAAGGGCAGATTTGTCCTATGGCTGATCGGTTACCTCTTTATTAAGAGTATAGGTCAAATCAGAACATTTATGAATCTTAATAATCTAATGAATAATCAGGTAGCATACTAAGCACATTCAAGACAAGTGCACTCTACACCATCCAGTCCTGCAGCCTGGACCTACAGTTGTGCTATGGAATCAAACCCTGTAGTGCACATTTCAATCCCAAGATGCCTAAAGCAAGGTGGTGAATTTCATACGAGAAATTCATTTCCACAAAAGCATGCTGGGAATAGGTAACACATCTCACAAAGCAGTACATGAGAGTACATATGAACAGAGCAAAATGTAATTATAAGCAAACAGACATGGTCCAGGATTGCCAGCAGAGGTGGGAAGGAAGAGAGAAGAGCTGATTCAGAGATAAAGCAGCAGTATTAACTACTTCTTATTTATTTATTTATTTGTTTGTTTGTTTGTTTGTTTGTTTGTTTGTTCAGTGAAGAGGGATAAGCTGAGTCTTGAATAGCCTCAGGATATAATCTCCTTGCCTGTTGTCCCTCATTGGACTTGCAAATATTGGCTGTATGAACCTCTGTGTGACATAAATACATTATATTAACGCAGATACTGTCTCTGGAGTGGAATTGTAGATATGCACACACACACTTGCACATCCATGCAGACACATACACACAGGGTGTTGGAAGGTATTCTGTCTCTATAAAAAATACCTACATACAATAATCATATAACTATGCAGCACATAGAGTCATGTGAAAAAAATACGTACACCCAAGGAAATTTTTAGCTTTTTTGACATATTTGGACAACTAATCATTTGATCCTCTTTGAAACAATGCCTATTAATAAAGTTGATACACTCTATCAAATGACACATAAAATTGACATTTTGTAGTAATTTTCACAATTTAAATGAACAAAAAACAGATCAGTCACATGGAATAAGTAAGTACACCCCTACATTTATCACACCTTCAAATCCATGTTGGGCGCCAGTGATTAGACCCTGCTTAGGGAGTGCAGGTGGAATCTGTCTTATTTATACCCCTCTCATAACTAGTGTCTGGTGTTCCCTGACTAGTGTGTGGTGTCATCATGCCAAGATCTAAAGAGTTCTGTAAGGCCTTCAGAAAAAAGGTTATGGATGCCTATGAGTCTGGAAAGGGATTTAAAAAGATTTTGAATCTTGAATTATCTGAAATACATAATTCCACTGTAAGGAGAATAATCTACAAATGGTGCATATTTCAAACAACTGCCAATTTGTCCAGGACTGGTCATCCCGGCAAATTTACCCCAAGAGCAGACCATCTGATGCAAAAAGAAGTCTCCAAGAACCACAAAATTTCATCCCAGGATCTGCTAGTAAGTCTTGCAACTGTTGGAGTTAAAGTGCATGCTTCTACAATCAGAAAGAGATTGCACAAATTTGACATGCATAGGAGGCATGCCAGACTACAATTTACCAATGAGCATATAGGCAAAGATCAGGCCTTTTGGAATAATGTGCTCTGGACAGATGAACCAAAGATAGAATTACTTTGGCCACAGTAGCAGCAGACATGTTTGGACCAAAGACAGCTTTTCAGGAGAAGCACCTCATACCAACTGTGAAGCACAGTGGTGGAAATGTTATGGTTTGGGGTTGCTTCTGTGCCTCAGGCATTGGACAGAGTACATTCCTTGATTCAACTATGAATTCTGCATCATATCTAAGAGTGCTTGAAGCTAATGAAAGGCCATCTGTCCGAAAGTTGAAGTTGAACTGAAAGTGGACCTTTCAACAGGATAATGATCATAAGCACACTAGCAAATCCACCATGTAATGGCTCAAAAAGAAGAAATGGAGGGCTATGGAGTGGCCTAGTGGCCATGGAAAGGCCTGGATTTGAATCCCATTGAAATGTTGTGGGGGGATTTGAAATGGGCAGTACATGCAAGAAAACCCTCAAACATCTTGCAACTGAAAGAATATTGCATGGAAGAGTGGTCACAAATTCCAGCAAGCCTGGTGGACAATTATACAAAAGGCCTGCAAGAAGTTATTTCTGCCAAAGGGGGCAATACTAGCTTCTGAGGCCAAGGGTGTACTTACTTTTTCCACAGAAGAATATCACATCTATTGATATTTCTGTTGAATAAATTATTGAAAAAGCTAATTGTCCTTGTGGTTTTATTCATCAACATCTATCAACTTTATTAATTGGCACTGTTTCAACGATGATCAAATGTTCGATTGTCCAAATATGTCAAAAAAGCCAACAATTTCCATGGGGTGTACATTTTTTCCTCACATGACTGTATACTGTACTATGCAATTTTTTCACATGACTGTATACTGAACTATGCAAAAAAATGAAATTAATTTTGTGCCAAAGGTTTTAAATAAAACAATTAAATTCACAATACAAAATGTAAAAAAATAATAATAATAATTTGCAAATTAAAGAAATGAGAATCAAATCAAAATAAAATTTTCAAAAAGATTACTTCTTTTATTTAATGATTAATTTTGCTTTCATTTTTTTTTCTATTTGTGGATTTTTCTAATGCATTTGTGCGGTGGGTGGGGGGGGGGGTCTTGGAAGAAGGCGTTCACCTCAAATCTTTATTGTTCAACTGATTTTGGAGTGGGGGGTGCTCTGAAATATAGTATCAGAAATTTAAAAGTGGAGCTGCATCTAACATGGCAGAATGAATGGAGCCTAGTGCTCAACAGTAGGGAAACTGTATTGTAGTTGACAAAAAAGCTGACAAAAAAAAAACATGGGTACCTACCGAATTGTTTGTAGACACAGCAATCTTTATCACACAAGTGTCTTTATTCAATCCAGTAAAGTAGAACTTTTCTGATTTTGTTTCCACTTTCTGCCTAATTCCAATACCATTATATCTTCATTTTGAAAATGCATCAAAAACCTGACAATTCCACATGAAAAAAAATATTCAATATGAAGACATTTACTCGAGAATTTCTTAAATAATGGCACTGTGAACATGGCATTTGAGACAATTTCATATGAAAATAAGTGTAATGTATTATAATATATGTTTTATAATAATGAGATAATGGTGTAGGAATTGGGCAGAAAGTGTTATTTGCGTGCATCTGACAGTCTCAAATGCCATGTTCACAGGCCCATTATTACCAAACGAAACCGTTAAATTTCTTCATATTGAGTATTGAGTCAATACATTACACTTATTTTCATATGAAATTGTCAGATTTTTGGGACATTTTGAGAAAGAGGACTAATGGTGAAGGAAATTGTCTCATTGTCTCATGTATGTGATATTAGTGTACTTCATTGCACCATCTACAGGCATGAGATCATAAGACCTGGACCTTTTAAAGTGGAACAGAAAATACCAATAAGAAGCCAACTTCAGCCTTGTACCTAGTTATCTTTTTAAACTGCTACTTAACTGAATGGAATGTGGACACATTTATGATAAAGAATTGTCAGCTATTTAATGCAAAATTTAATGCTATTTAATGCAATATGTTTTCCTGTTGCACTCAGCTCAGTTTGTTACGCTATGTTAGAGGCAGCTCCACTGTTAATGGAATGGGCATGGCTAGCTTTCAGAGCGCCTCCCACTCCAAAATCAGTTGACAAATAGATATTTAAGGTAAACACCTTCTTCTAAGACCCACCCCCTGTAAAATTGTAGCAAAAGTCAGAAGCAAAAAAGGACTACAATCGCAAAATGAATTCCAGAAGCAGAAGAATGATTCTAAAAGCAAATGTGGATTTTATTTTATTTTATTTGAAACTTTTGGCACAAAATTAACTCCATACAAAACAATTATAACACAATAGAATCAATTGGTAAACATGGCGATATTGATCTGTTACCCTTGTCTCACACACCATTCATTATCTCAGCATCACAATCTCCACCGAACCTCACACAATTACTGATGTCTGCACTCTTGATTTTATTATTTAGAATTTACTATGTTTATACTATATATTTATATTGTAGCAATAGTGTGTGGCTAGTATTAGGGTTTGTCTAGGGTTAGGGGTTGCCTAAGATTAAAATTTGCCTAAGGTTGGGGTTGGATAACAGTTAGGGTTGAGCTAAAGCTACTTTTTGCTTAGGGCTGAAATGTTGGAATAGGGTTAATTCTTGCCTATAGTCAGGATTAGGTTTGGCTAGGGATTTTGGTTGGGTAGTATTGAGCTAAATTTAGGGTTTGCTATCCTAAATGAATGAATGAATGAATGAATGATAGATAGATAGATAGATAGATAGATAGATAGATAGATAGATAGATAGATAGATAGATAGATCGATAGATCGATAGATCGATGGATGGATGGATGGATGACACACAGACTACATGTCTGGTGTTACCATGACTAAATTCTCCAAAACAACCATTTCAGGTTCTCAGAAATGTTTGGGAAATGTTACCAGTTAATTTCCTTTTAAAACTATGTGAATTGGGAACAGCAATACAAAAGTGCACAAAAGACAGAGAAGTGAAAACAGATAGAAAAAAGAAAAAAATAGACCAAACAGAAATGTAAATATATAAGAGATTGAGGTGAGTCAATCATGGTTACTGTATAGAGCAGGCTTTTGTGAGAGCTCCTTCACCTTGCTTATCAGAGAAAATGTTCCCTTCACCCTGATTGAATGACTGATCTCAGCTGGTGACCGAACACCCAGGTGTGGGCATGGGTCTATGTGTGTGTTGCCAAAATTGCCAGAGGCACCAATGCCTGAGGGAGAAAGAGAATGTATAAGAGGATAGGGGAAAGAGAGAAAGAGTGTTTGGAGAGGTTGTAACATGTATGATTAATTCTCTGAGAGAGATAGTGAGAAGAGCATTATATATGCATGTAGACCCAGACAAAATATTCAAATAAGAAAAATAAATAAATCAAAGCTCATATTGGATGCAGTATAGGAATAATAATACATGACTAATACATGATTTGCAGAGCTAGTCAAATAGGAATGATTTGCTTGAGGGACATGGGAGAGGGAGGAAGAGAGTGAGAGAAAAGAGAAAAATCAATTTAATTTCAATTCAATTCAGTTCAGTGAGCTTAATTTTTACAGTATTGCCAAAGCATTGAAAAGATAATGTCAGTTGCAGGTGTCTGTGAGCTCATGAATGCAGAGTAGGGCAGATAGCACTTTCCTCCAAGTGTGTTACGCTGCATGAGCAGCAGTTTGCAAAGATGAGGTGGTTGGCTTCACGTGTCTCAGAGCAAGCATTTGTTAGTACATTGTTGGTACAGTGGATATAAAAAGTCAAAACACCCCTGATTAAATGGCAGGTATTTGTGAAGTAAAAGAATTAAACTAAGATAAATCATGTCAGATCTTTTCTCACCTTTAATGTGCAATTGCAAAGTTGTTAGAATCTCCCTCTCGCTACACAGCTAGCAGAGGCTAGCGAGTAGCGCATTTCCGCATTCCACGCTTCGCGCTACCAAGAAGAGTAGCGCAAGCTTTATTATCAAAAACCCGCTGGATTTTCATTCATAGATTCTCGCTTTGTTTGTATTACCATGTGCTTGTGTTTTGGTTTACGTCATGTCTCCTCCTCCTGTATATCACCATGTGCTTGTGTTTTGGTTTTCGTCTTGTCTCCGCCTCCTTTGTGTTTATTGGTTCCCCGGTTTGTGTCATGTCTCTGCCCCCATTCTCTCATTGGTTTTCTGTTTATTGTTTGATTATTAGTCTTAGGTGTTCTGTGTTTCACTTCGTTTTATTCTAATGTGTCTGTGTATAAAAAAACCCTTCCATTTCTGCTTCCTTGCGGAGTATTAGAGTAGATTGAGTGTGACTCAGCATGTGCTGTAAGCTGGCTTCTTTCTCGTTTTCTCTTGCCCCTAGTTCATGGTTCCCAGACCATATTTCTATGTTCCTAGTTCCCCTTCCTTAGCTCATTGTTCGTGGTTCCCATACCACAGCCTCGCGACGTGCGTTTGCTCCTTTTTGTTTTTTCTTCATTCATGTGTTTTTCTCCCTTTTTGCATTACCAACATATGGATTACTTCTTTCTGGATTACTGCCTCTTTTGTGATGGATTATCTCGTTTTGGACTACTGCTTTTCGTTTGCTGGATTATGGTTTGTTTTCAGTTCCTTTACATTTGAATGTGAGTGTTCCTAATAAACTGACGTTTCCCCTGCGCATGCATCCTGACTCCTTCCGTCCAGTTTACATAACAAAAGTATACAAATAAAGTGAAAAACAATCAGAAACTTTTATAGGGGAAAAAAGAAAATTAAAAAATGTACAATAACCTAGTTGCATAAGTGTGCACACCACTAAACTAATACTTTGTTGAAGCACCTTGATTTTATTACAATCAGTCTTCTTGGGTAAGAGTCTATCAGAGTGGCACATCTTGACTTGGCAATATTTTCCCACTTTCGTGCACAGGAGAGAGCACAGCCCACTTCAGATCACCCCACAGTTTTTTAAGTTGGATTTAGGTTTCCATCTAGCCACCATACCCAATAGCCCAGACGTGAAGAATATGAGAGATTGTCCACATGCAGAGAGTAATAAGTACTTGTCAGCTATTCCTGCAGCTCCTTTAATGTTGCAGTAGTTCTCTTGGCAGCCTCCCTGGTAAGTTTTTGTCTTGTTCTTTTTTACATTTTGGAGGGATGTCATGTTCTTGGTAATGTCACTGTGGTGCTCCATTTTTGTCCACTTGTTGATGATGGCCTTTACAGTGTTCAATGGTATATTTAATGTCTTGTACATTTTTTGTACCCCTCTCCTGATCGATTCCTGTACAGGCTTTGTCAAGTCTCTGCAGACCATGGCTTCAGCACTCAGAAGACGTCAAGAAAATCCTACAGAAACAGCTGGTCTTTATTTGGGATTAATCTGAATAATTTAACTGATGACGACTATATGATAATTACTTTGGAACATGGGATTGAATGTGATTGGTTCATTCTGAACACAGCCACATCACATCACATATGATACAAGGGTATGTGCACTTGTGGAACCAGGTTATTGTAACTTTTTTATTTTTCCTATTTTTCCCTAAAATGTTGTAATTTGACATTGTGGGTGAGAAAAGTTCTGACATGATTTATCTTGATTTAATTTTTTCATCACAAAAACTTGCCATTTTAACAGGGGTGTGTAGACTTTTTCTGTCCACTATAGCTGTTGTGTGATGGGAAGTGTTAGCTAGTGGGTGGAAATTAACAAGAGCAAATTAGGGAGAAAATGGTTGAAAAAATTTAAAAATATAGATTGCACACAATTCTCTAGAATGTCTTTGTATGCTATTTCATTAAGATTTTTCTTTACTGGATCTAAGGGGCCCAGCCCAAACTTGTTCTAGCATGACAATGCCCTTGTGCACACAGTGAGGACTCCAAGACCGAATTGGGGAGAAAATGGGGGGAAATTTAAAAATATGTTTTAAAAACAAGGTGTAATGCCTCAGCACAAGCAGCATCATATAATTCACACAATTATAACCAGAAGAAATAAAACAATGGGCCTTCTCAGCCAGAGAACCCACAAGAAACTCTGGACCAAAATGTCTCCACTCAGGGAGCCATAAAACAAGGAATCCACCCCAGACACCCAGGAGCCACTTAAATCCAGCATGTGCATCTGCCTTATCTCAACCAACACGGCAAGCGTTAAAGGCCTCCTTGACCCAGGGCTGAACCCTCTCGACCACAGAAACTGCTCTCAAATGCAGTGATTTAGGCCTTTTTGGGCCAGACCAGTAAGGCCAATAAATTG
Source organism: Cranoglanis bouderius (assembly GCA_023630585.1). Taxonomy (NCBI): domain Eukaryota; kingdom Metazoa; phylum Chordata; class Actinopteri; order Siluriformes; family Cranoglanididae; genus Cranoglanis; species Cranoglanis bouderius. The sequence continues at coordinate 21,565,003 of CM042540.1, forward strand.
TGGAAGAAAGGAGAGACCTTTTCGCTCAGTCACAAAGATTACACATTCCACAATTCCACACAAGGACTCGCACATTCCACAATTGGTGCCTACCAGGAGCAACGACTGTGGGAATTAATACATCTTTGAACAACTGCAATCACCTATGTCCTACCATGTGTTGTTCTATTTTCTTCATGTGTATCACCTTTAAGTTGTCACTAATTATTTCATTTAATCATGTATTAGTGTAGTAGCCCTAGGAGGATCATTGTGTTTTAAATATTAGTAATGTACTTTAAGTATAGTCAAACATGTCTTGTTTGGTATGTATGTGTTCATTGAGTGATTTCCTAAATTATAAGAGTAAGGAAATTTGTGTAGATTGTTCTGATATGTACATGCAAGTTTCAGGACAAAGTTTAATAATCCACTCATCATTGAAGAGTGTGGAACAGCTCATCCACATGGACAAGGGGCTGATTAGCATAATAGGGGGAGAATCTGGCTAACACCCCACCCAAAGACAATATTGATTGGAGGAAGCACTCTGGGCTGGACTAGCCCAGGAAGTGTTAAAATCCTAAGAACACAAGTTTGAGGTCGTCACTTGCCTCGCTCTCTCTCGTGTCTCTTGCTTCTTGGCACGTTTCGAAGGATGGGGTCGGTGGAGGGTCTCCAGAGCCAATCAACGTCGGGGAGATCAGATCACGTTCACCTCGGCCTGGGGACCCAGCGAGAGCCGCCGCCTGCTTTTCAAGCCTCCCGCCTTCATTCCACTCAGCATTCCGATTGGTCTTCCGAGGCGCCTCTCACTGACCAGACCGCTGACGACACCACGACGCAACGAGGAAATCCCTTCAACACAGCTAAGTCAAGCGCAATACCCCAGAATCTAGCTAATCTGGTGTCTATAATAAGTTGAGCCCTTCTAAAGGAAGTGAAGATAACTAAATAAGTTGATGGTTCGTTCAGATCATGGTCTGTGAAATAGCATGCAACGCTAGAGACTCGGAACTTCATTCACCCTTCATCATCACCCGTTTGTGTGTGTGTGTGTGTGTGTGTGTGTGTGTGTGTGTTTTATATATTAGATTAGTTTCTGTGTCATAGAATAGTTCAATAAAGTCTCGTCTGTTCTTAAATGCGTGTTCTTTTTGCTTACAAGTGTCTATTGCCTTGAATTGCGATTCTGCTACATGCTCTTAGAATAATGTGTCACTATGTTTAGGATATTATTGCCGGTGGCCACGGAGGTAATATCTAATGCATAATTGATGAATACACTAGTTTCAACTTATCGCTGGACGAATAGTTGATCAGTAATACTAAATTAGTCAAATTTCCCTTTTCGAGCTGATCTGTTAATCTCTCTGACATCTTTGGAGGAGAATAAAGATAGCTCGATTTAACAACTAATTTTTACTTACGTAAAATGGTGGAGAATATATCAAATTAACCCAAACAGCTAATTTTCACTACATATTCTGGTAGATAATGCAGGCACGCTTTAAAACTCTTGTCTCCTTTAAAACGGTGCTTTGAATCCAAGCGTGCGCTTTTCTTTCATTTTTAAAGCTGATTCGCTACAAAGGATAGGATTTTTTTTAGAGCCAAAAGTAAAAAAAAACTAAAATAGTACCTTTTGTGCTATGACCAGTATATGTAACATTTGATCATTCAACATTTTTGTTTGATAATAAACATAAGCATAATCACTGATTTTGGCAGAGGTCAGCCGAAGTTAGGTGTTTTGTCCAAGCCCTTTAGTTTCCCCTACACAACCATATCTTGAGAACACATGCTTCTTGGGGTGGAAGTTATGAATGCTAGTTCAAGATGGGGAGCTTCCTGAATTGCTAAGCAATATGACGAACAGGCAAGCAGAGATGGCTACTTGTCTGAATTTCTGAATTAACTGGATGTTCATGGGTTCCATTATTTGTTTTATTGAGCCTTGGGTGCCACAGAGACTTTTTTGTCTGAGTGGATATTTATCTACAGCACGTGGAACATAAGGAGGACTTCACAAAACATTACAAAAACACTTCTGGCTTAAAAATCACTGACCTCATCATCAACTATGATGCTTCATTGATTCATTTAAATGGGGAGTGTCACTATTATAAAACTATCTTGAACTGAGAGAAAAAGAATTTGTATGAGTCTTGTGTGTGTATATACAGTGTGTGCATGTGTGTGTGGTGGCCAGGGAAATGTTGTTATTTTGTATTATATGTTTAGTTCTTAAAAGTCTGGTTAACCCCCAAATGTGACAAGAAAGGAAATAACATTTAAAGATTCAATTTCTGTGGTTCAGGAACATCACAGATATATTGACAGTTGGTATCTGATTACAAACTGAATTGATTAAGCTTATGTTTGTTGCCCCTCAACACATAGCTATCCAACAACCTTATCAAACCATGACATTTAGTATGTGAGGAAATCACACTTAGCTAGAAAGGATTTAGACATCTTTAGGCAGACTGACTGTTCTTACCACCATATTTCTGAAACAGACTCTTTGCAGGCAGATAGCCATGGTAAGATTGGAAAGTAAATAAGAACATTTCCATGCTGCTTTGGTGAAATTTATGCATGAGTACTTAAAGTGGAGGTGTCATAGTATGTTGTAGACATAAAAATGCTTTTTGGCCAAAACCAGGCTTTTGGTGCATTTTAAATGAAAAAGTACACACCAAGGAGAAACATCAATTAACTTCAATAATCTTAAGGCCATTGTGGCCCAATGTTCACATTTTCATGTTTCTGTTTGTTAATCAGCCGATAAGCTGACTCAGGTGACTAGAAAAATCAAAAATCTGAATATGGGCTACAACCACTGTCTTAGATTTATATCTGGATGAGTTCTTTATTCTGTCCATATACCTGTCATAGGTATATGTATATAGGTATATAGGTATGTATAGGTATATATAGGTCATGAGTTCAAACCCCAGCACTGCCAAGCTGCCACTGTGGGCCCTTGAGCAAGGCCTGAAGAATCGGAAGGCCTGATTGGAATCTTGGTTCTGGAGAAAGAAAGCAACTGCTCATGATCCAAAACATACATGGCTCATTGGTCAAGCATGGTGGAGGTAGTGTCATGGCTTGGGCTTGCATGGCTGCTTCTGGAACAGGCTCACTAATCTTTATTTTTGATGTAACTCATGATGGTAGCAGCAGAATGAATTCAGAAGTCTACAGAAACATTCTGTCTGGCAATTTACAGAGAAATACATCTAATCTAATTGGGAGGAATTTCATTGTGGAGCAAGACAATGACTCAAAACACTGCCAACACAACAAAGGACTTCATCAGGGGGGAAGTGTAAGGATTTAGACGGGCCAAGTCAACAGACCTTAACCCAATTGAGAAGCATTTCAGCTCCTGAAGAGTAGAGTGAAGGGAGAAACCTCCCGAAACAAAGAGCAACTGAAAGAGGCTGTGCTACAAGCCTGGAAAAGCCTCACAACAGACGATAGACATTCGGTGATATCAGTAGGTCAGCTTGATGCAGCTATTCCAATCAAGGGATATGCAACCAAATATTGTGTTTTACTTTACTTTGTTATTTACTTTAATTTACTTTAAGACTATCTGTTCCTATAATATTAATCTTTTGCTCTCAAACCCAAATGTATTTGTATGCTGTAGCATTAAGATTTCTCTTCACTGGATCTAAGCAATGCCCCTGTGCAAACAGTGAGGTCCATAAAGACATTATTTACCAAGGTTGGAGCAGAAGACGAGTCCTGACCTTAACCCCACTGAACACCTTTGGGATTAACTGTAACGCCAATCCTTCTCGCACAAAATCAGTGCCCAACCTTACTAATAATCTGGTGGCTGAATAGACACAAATCCACACAGCCACATTACAAAATCTAGTGGAAAGCCTTTATTGCAGCAAATGGAGAAAAAACTCTATATTAATGCCCATGGTTTTGGAATGGGATGTTCAACAAGCATATAGGGGTTCAATTCCACATACTTTTGTTCCTACAGAAGGGGCCAATAAGAGTTTACATTTCATGTATTATTGATTTAAAAATAAATAAATAAATAAATAAAATAAAACTGCTTATTTAAAAATTAATATAAGGAACAAAATACTCATAGCATTAGTCTTGATGATGTGTAATGTATATATTTCATATTTAAATTTTCATGTCAATTTGACCATTAACACTGCTAGTTAAAAGCAATATTACTTAATAAATGACTTCAGAACAACAACAAATAAACAGCATGTATGTGTTGTCAGTGGTCTGTGGACAGCATATTTAGATATAATTAAATTCCTCACAGCTAAAGAAAAATAAGTATCAAGTATGTGAAAGTTTCCCATTGGTTTTGATAAATGATTACATTTAAATGAATGTTTTATTACTGTATCTTTACCAATGCTACTGATTATGGCCACAAGTATTGAAAATGTCCTAAGAAAAAGTCACACTTACATCCTACTGCTTCTTGCTTCTTTGTGTTACAGGTAGAAATCAAATATATCCTGTGAAGCAACTCTGAATGCACTCAGAATAAATTGTATAAATGAATAAACACAAAAATAAATGAATAAGTATCTAAAAGATAGAAATAGAAAAGCAGTTTCTCAATATTATCTGTTCTGGCAGTACAATATTTAATAATATTTATTACTGCTTTTAACCCAGTGCTTTTTATACATGCATTTTAAAATGCTTCATATAATTAAAAAAGAGGATATGTAAATCAGAACAACTCTAAAAATGTGAACAACTAAATAACAACAATAAAATAAGGAATATTTGCTTTTCAGTTAGCCCATATTTCTGCCATACTTCTATGAAGATATCATTGCCAGGCCAACAGGCCACTACTGAACATTCTTCATAGTCAAATGATGCAGATCTTGAAAGATGCTCCATTTATCCTCTAGTCAAACTCTGGGACAAATTTGCAATTCGTTAACCAGGAAGGATCTGCTTGACAAACATGGTCTCACAATTGTTATTTAATTAGAAATCATCTGAGAATCCATTTAAAAAGTAACAAAGGCATGGATAAAGGAGGCAGCTCTAGCTTCCCTTATGAGTTCTTTGTGTGAAATCCAACAAAATAATTCTTCCTAATTAGAATTCTGAATATGCTCAGGTTGATGCAAATGGAATTAAGCCACTGATTATAAGGAAATGATAAAATAAGATTATTAATATCAGTACAGCTTATCACAACAAAATCTAGATGCAAGTACCCTGCAAATGAGGTTTAATGCCTGGCAACCTGAGTTAATACTGAGTTAAAGATTTGAAGTTTTAGTATTAAACTTTTCTGTACATTTAGCATTAAACATTATGATGACTTTTTCAGGTAATACAAATATTTTAAGGCCTGAGAGAAGTAAAAAAATAAAAATTAAAAAAATAATAATAAAAAAAAAAATTTAGCAAAGACTTCAAATCAGGAAACAATACAACAGCTCCATCAGCAGTAACAGACAAATACAAAGAGCCAAGCTGGACTTCAAGCTTAAGGTGCAGTTTCAAATTCAGCCGGTCATCACTATCTGAAAGAAAATGGGCTTTGTGGTAGAGCCCAGGATAATCACCTTCTCAATGACACACAAAGCCATTTGACTTTCAACTGTGATCAGCTGTGGTCATTTTGATTAGCTCAGCATGAAAAGAGCTTTCCTGGAGCATTTTGTAGTGCAACTGAAGCAAACTATCAGCTATGGGTGGCAAGGCACTGTCAAAAGATCTCCAGGATAAAGTTGTGGACAGGCACAAGTCAGGAGATGGATACGAAAAGATTTCAAAGGCTTTATCAATGCCTAGAAGCACAGTGAAATTTATTATTAAGAAGTGGAAGGTATTTGGTACAACACAGACCCTCCCTGGATCAGGACGTCGCTCCAAACTGGATGAAAGAGCCAGGAGGAAACTGGTCAGAGAGGCTACCAAGAGGCCTACAGCAACTCTTGTTGCAGGAATTTATGACAAAGAGTGGTCATTGGTCATTGTGGAGAACACAAATTCTCCACAAATGTGGCTTGTATAGGAGGGTTGCAAGAAAAAAGCCACCCACGACTGAGCTTTGCCAAAATGCACCTTGAAGGTTCTGAGGTCACATGGAAAAAGGTGTTATGGTCAGATGAATTATCTGGCCTCAACAACAAACGATATGTCTGGCGGAAATCCAATACAGTTCACCATCTAAATAACACCATTCCTACAGTAAAGCAGGGAGGTGGTAATATCCTGTTATGGGGGTGTTTCTCTGCAGCAGGGACTGGAGCACTTTTCAGGATAGAAGGAAAATGGATGGGGCAAAATACTATCTGTCAAATTCTTGAGGAAAATCTGCTGCCCTTTGCCAGAAAGTTGTCAATGGGAAGAAAGTTTACCTTCCAACATGACAATGACCCAAAGCACACAGCAAAAGTGACCACACAGTGGTTGAAGGAGAAAAAGGTGAATGTCCTTGCATGGCCTAGTCAGAGCTCAGACTGAAACCCCATTGAAAATCTGTGGAATGACTTGAAGACTGTAGTCCACAAATGGTCACCATCAAATTTAACTGAACTTGAGCAGTTCTGCAAAGAAGAGTGGGCAAATATTGCAAAGTCTAGATGTGCAAAGTTAGTAGAGATGTATCCCAACAGATTAAAGGTTGTAATTTAAAAAAAAAAGGCAAATTAAAGCAAGGGGGTTATCCTTTTTCCAATTCAGTGATTCTGTTTTTTGTTTTTGTTTTTTCTGACATGTTGATGTTATATCATTCACTTGAATGTTATAAGTTGCACTGAGTAAATATAGCTGGATAAAACAAAAACTGTGTCTGTATTCATTTCAGTCTGAAAAGCAACAAAATATGATTATTTTAAAGGGGGGTGATTCTTTTCAATACCCACTGTACATATTGAAAAGCCACTGTCTTTCTGGGAGAATGTCCTTTGGACAGATGAGACAAAATTACAGCTTTTTGTTAACTCACACCAACTCTGTGTTTACAGAAACATGGAGGAGGTTAACTGATATTTGGGGTTGCTTTGCTGCCTCAGGTACTGGGTACCGTGAATCTGTACAGGGAATCATGAAGTCAGAAGACTGTCATGGATCTTCCAGCAGGATAATGATCCAAAGCATACTGAAAAAGCACCCCGGAATGGATTAGAAGAAAATGTTAGACCATTCTGAAGTGACCTGCACTGAGTCTGGGTGTTACGAAATACACAGGAGGGCTGGATGCAAGCACTGGGGAAACCGTCACTTTATTAGGGATAAACTCAAAAGAAACGGAACACAAAAGCACGGGAAGCAAACAGTCAAACAATAATCCAAAAAAGAGCAAGGCAGTAATCCACACAAAAAGGCAAGGTAATAATCTGAAAATAGCAAGGGAGAAATCCACAAAATAACAAGGCAATAATTCCACAAAATAGCAAGGCAATAATCCACAGAATAGCGAGGCAATAATCCACAGTCCAGGAAACTCGAGGTGAGTGCAAACACAAAGGAAAGTACATTCATTCAATACTCTGCGCCGAGGCGGAGAAACAAAAGGGTTTAGATAACATAAACAAAACAAGGGAAAACACAAAACACCTGAAACTCGTAATGAAACCTAAAACAGAGAACTAATGAATAAACAAGGGCGGAGACATGACGTAAACCAAAACAATGAAGCACATGGTGAAGTAAACAAAGCGAAAGTCTGTGAATGGGGGATTGCGCTACTCGCTGGGCTCAGCAAGCAGCGCAAGGGGAATGTGGAAGTGCGCTACTCGCTAGCCTCAGCGAGCAGCGCGGAGGGGAAGACCCTAACACTGGGTCTTAATCCAACATCTGTGGAAAGAGTTAGAGTAGTTTGCTCAAGAAGAGTGGGCCAAACTTCCAGTTCAGAAGTGCAGAAATCTCATTCAGAGCTACACATATTACTTGACTGCAGTTACTGTCTACTGAGGTTGTGCTAGAAAGTATTAGGTTATGGGCCCCAATATTTTTGTCCATGCCATTTTCATTTGCCTTTTTTTTTTTTTTAAATAATATGTTAAGTCATAAAACAAAAGCAATGATTCTGTTCTCTTAAATATGAAAGAATTGTGGATATGAAATAATTTGATCAGCTTTAACTTATTTCAGAGACAATTGTGCAGTTTATGTGACAGTTTATTCAATAAGTAGAAGAGTACCAAAAATTTGGCCATGCCTGTATGTCATACTGAAATTACACACTAAGAGTGTAATAACATACGTTATAACATGTCATTAATAACATATCAAATCCATATAAGAATGGACACATAAGGGGGGGCGGGGGTTGTTATGTGTGTTGAGGGCATTGTTATTTACCATACCATACCATACAATAAACATAGAGACTGCAGTTAATATAGAGAGGAGCTATTTAATGTGATCACAAGATACTACAATAAGGCAAGATAGCATAGGTAAAGTAGAACATGATGTGATTACTTTTACTTCATTGAAGGGAGATCAGTGAAAAGTGGTTTCTTGCCTAAAAGCTATGTCCACATAAAATGTGTCTAAAAACACATTCTTATCAAAGACTTAGATTAAGGTGGATAGCCCACCTTATATATCAGTCCTTTTTTCAATTAAAGCCTGAGGAACACTAATTGTAATTCAAAAGGGGGGTCCTCTTCCGACATCAATCTACTCTAGCTGATAAGGAATGGTACATATATCATGGTAATGGGTAATGCACTCTAGCTCCTGTACACTGCTCGATACTGTATCAGTGGCTCTAACCATGATGACCACTGGTTTTATAGAACATTTTTGATCTGATTAGAGATATCCCATGTACTACTCTCATTAATGGAAATGATATAAATTACTTATTGGATTGATGTCTATATAAGTCATTCAGGATGTGAGTTGTAAATAGCTCAAACTAAACATGATGATAAATGGTACAATGACTACTTTTTTTTCTTTTAATTATATGCCTATATGGGTTGACACTATTTTTATGTTTATTTGTTTGCTTTTGCTTATTTTTTGCTAATTAACTGTTTAATTATCTAATAATCACCCGAACAGCCTGAATAAGCAAACAATTTACAATCTCAATTAAGCTGTAAAATGTACTAACTATGTTTTAGGTTTGCTAAACATTAAAGTAGCTCTAATCATCAATCAGATAACCAAGGTTTTGAGAGGCACCTTAGGCACTAGGGTCTAAAGCATCCAGGCTGTATGAGAGAATAAGACCAATAGTATGATACATGGGTAATTACTAAACCTAATTTGTACATAACATGAGAGGAAATTATATTGATTGAATAGGTTCATGAGAGCAAATATCAAAAATGTTATTTCAAACTACTATCCATTAATCATTTTACTAAAAATCTTCACTTAACAAGTAAACTCAGCAAATCTACAAACACCGAAAGCGCCTACAATGGGCACTCTGGATACACAGACCCATATGCATCAAGCTGCATTGCACTGTGTGTTCTGACACACAGACCTTGGGTCTGGCATTCATGTGGATGTTACGCTGACATGTACTACCTACCTAAACATTGTTGCAGACCAAGTACGCCCATTTATGACAATAGTATTCCCTAATGTCAGTGGCCTCTTTCAACAGGATAATGCACCCTGCCACACTGCAAAAATTGTTCAGAAATGGTTTGAGGAGTTCAAGGTGTTGACTTGGCTTCCAAATTCCCCAGATCTCAATCCAATAGAGCATCTGTGGGATGTGCTGGACAAACAAGTCTGATATATGGAGGCCCCACCTCGCAACTTAGATGTAAGAGATCTAATATTTAACAGTCCTAGCTTCCTATCAAAGGTGCTGGCTGTGCATTCAGTATTTTCTAATACGAGTGTTTCTACATTTTTGGTTAGCTCATTGAACAGACACAGTTTAATATGGTGGAATCTGAGTGACAACTGAAGGCAGCTAGCAGACGGTTGGTTTAGCCTGCTTGTCTGTTCCCTGGATTTGGCTCTGGTTTGTCACCAATTAACTAGGCCTGTTCTAAGACTATGAGCTATGCTGCAAGAAATGAGAGCAGCACCTTCTCTCAGTGGGATGGATACGGTCCCACTCTAGCAAGGCAGCCTTGCCCTCAAAACTAATCCAATTATCAATTATCAATAAAGCCCACATTGTTTTTGGAGCACCACCTAGAAGGCCATGTTTGTAGGCCGTTCTCGGGGAAGTTCCATCCGATGTTGACATGACACAATTCTTAAAATGCACTCATTGGGTCTCATTTATTAATCTTTTAGTAAAGTTGTGTGTAAATAAGCCAAACCAAACAATTTTTTTTTGCAAGATTTACAGATTTTCAGAAATGCTGATTTTCCTCATACTCACGTGCAAATGTTGATCATCAATAAAGTGCAAAGTGCATTTCTGACACAGCATTTAGTGCATTTAGTGATTCCCACAAAACTCCATAAGCGTTAAAGTGCACAAACTACTAGGATGATGAAATTAACTATTAGGATAAAGACTGAAAGGAAGAAGTTAAGTTATTTTGACTCGAAATGAAGGGTGATACTAAAAGCTGAAAGGCAGAAGTGGAAGATATTTTGACTAGAAATGAAGGATGAGAGGAAAGGCTGATAAGCAGAAATTGATGCTATTTTGACTCACTTCTATGCCAATAAAATATTTAATAATACATAATATTAATAATAAGTGAGCCCTAAATCTTCCATCAGTGGAGGCATTTATTTATGGTTTATGGTTATTCACAGACAGACTGGGCCATCCTCTGATTATACGGTGACATTTATTTTGTCATAACTGAATGATTCGTTTTATTTGTCTTAATTTATGGGTTTGTCTCAGGGGCTTTCTTTACTTTTTAGATTATTTAATTAAAGTCAATAATATAAAATGACTAGTTTTCACAAAATTTTCTTGATCATATTCTTATAGTCATATTCTAGGTCCCTGACCTAGTGAACTAGCATGTGTTTTTGATAGAGACTACATACCTCTTATATAATTCACTTGGAACAGGGGTGTCTGCTAAATGTGTTAATTGTAACACAAATAAGTAAATAAGACTGGACAGTATATTTGTTACAATTGTGGAAGGAGGGATGCCGGATGCACTCGCAGAGGAAAGTGGTCAGTTTATTAGGAACATTAAAAATAAAAGGAACATTCAAAAGAAAGGGGACAGTCCAACAAAAAAACACAAATAAACAAGGCAATATTCCCAAAACATGCTAGGGCAGTAATTCCAAACAGGTTAGTCAATAATCCGAACACTTACAGGGCAAAAATCCAGGAAGTCATGAGACAGTAATCCAAAGGCTTACAGGGCAAAAATCCAGGAAGTAACGAGGCATGAATCCAAGAACCCGGGAACGCCGGGTAAACAAAAACATAGGAAAAAACCACAGGAACCAGGGAACACCTGGTAAACAAAAAACAGAGAAAGATCTACACTCCTTGATCTTTGCTTCATCGCTATTTTTAATTATACTTCGTTACATAGGGTTATACTAAATCATTCTTAAACACTTTCAGTTACGTCTAAATCAATACTCCGCGCCAAAGCGGACACAAACAGGGGCTTAAGTAACGCGGTTAATCCTCAGGCAAACAAGATCAAACAAGCGACACCTGGAAACAATAATAACATAATAACGGGAGAACCAATGGCAGAACACAAACACAGCGGACCAATATGGAAGCGGGGGCAGAGACATGATGTAAAACAAAAACAAAAGCGCACATGGCAACATAAACAAAACCAGAGTTCATGAAACCGTCCGAAGATTTTTGTGAATCGCGCTGGAATGCGCTCCATGGAATACGGAAGTGCACTGCTCCGCTAGCGGCACAGCGAGAGGGAGATGCTAACAATATTCCAGTGCAGTAATCTATGCAAATTATATGATTTGAAGTTGATCAAGTCAAAGTTTACATGAGTTAGTCTTCAAATGTATAAATTTACACACACTCAGTGGCACAAGTAAGATATGAACATTTTCCAGAATTTACGGGATTTCAATGAATATGTCATTTCTTGTGTACATGCTATGTTTACAGCAGTATCTGGGAGTTTTTTTGCAGGGTGATAATGACCCAGCCATATTTGATTCCAGCCTCAGTAGCATCTGAAAATAAGACTGGATTGGACTCTTTGAACTGGCATGCCCTGCTGACAGGGTGTAGTTGAGTGTGATTGGATAGTGATGTGCAAGCCACAGCACCAAGGCACGCTTTTGCACAGCTCTGGTCATAACAAAAATCATTATGCCACAGTCCAAGAATTTGTTGCAAAGGACAACAAAAGTAACTTTGGCAGGAATTCCTTGGTGAGTGGGCAGGAGTCAGCTTGGGGCAGTGGTGGCTCAATGGTAAAGGCACTAGGTTACTGATCAGAAAGTCAGTCACTGCCAAGCTGCCACTGTTGGGCCCTTGAGCAAGGCCCTTAACCCTCCCTGCTCCAGGGGTGCCATATCATGGCTGACCCTGTGCTCTGACCCCAAATTCCTAACAAGCTGGGAAATGCAAAGAAAAGAATTTCACTGTGCTATAATGTAAATGTAATAAAAGTATTTGATCCCCCGCTGATTTTGTACGTTTGCCCACTGACAAAGAAATGATCAGTCTATGATTTTAATGGTAGGTGTATTTTAACAGTGAGAGACAGAATAACAGCAAAAAAATCCAGAAAAATGCATTTCAAAAAAGTTATAAATTTATTTGCATTTTAATGAGGAAAATAAGTATTTGACCCCTTCAACTTAGTACTTGGTGGCAAAACCCTTGTTGACAATCACAGAGGTCAGACGTTTCTTATAGTTGGCCACCAGGTTTGCACACATCTCATGAGGGATTTTGTCCCACTACTCTTTGCAGATCCTCTCCAAGTCATTAAGGTTATTTTCAATGCCCTGGCTGAGGGAAGGAGGTTCTCACCCAAGATTTGACGGTACATGGCCCCGTCCATCGTCCCTTTGATGCGGTGCAGTTGTCCTGTCCCCTTAGTAGAAAAACACCCCCAAAGCATAATGTTCCCACCTCCATGTTTGACTGTGGGGATGCTGTTATGACTTGGGGTCATAGGCAGCATTCCTCCTCCTCCAAACACAGCGAGTTGAGTTGATGCCAAAAAGATCTGACCACACCTGACACACAACACAACCCAGTTCTCCTCTGAATCATTCAGGCAAACTTCAGACGGGCCTTTACATGTGCTTTCTTGAGCAGGGGGACCTTGTGGGCGCTGCAGGATTTCAGTCCTTCATGGCATAGTGTGTTACCTATTGTTTTCTTGGTGACTATGGTCCCAGCTGCCTTGAGATCATTAACAAGATCCTCCCGTGTAGTTCTGGGCTGATTCCTCACCGTTCTCTTGATCATTGAAACTCCACGAGGTGAGATCTTGCATGGAGCCCCAGACCGAGGGAGACTGACAGTTTCTTCCATTTGCGAATAATAGCACCAACTGTTGTCACCTTCTCACCAAGCTGCTTGGCGATGGTCTTGTAGCCCATTCCAGCCTTGTGTGGGTCTACAATCTTGTCCCTGACATCCTTGGCAGCTCTTTGGTCTTGGCCATGGTGGAGAGTTTGGAATCTGATTGATTGATTGCTTCTGTGGACAGGTGTCTTTTTACAGGTAACAAACTGAGATTAGGAGCACTCCCTTTAAGAGAGTGCTCTTAATCTCAGCTCGTTACCTGTGTAAAAGACACCTGGGAGCCAGAGATCTTGTTGATTGATAGGGGATCAAATACTTATTTCCCTCATTAAAATGCAAATCAACTTTTTTGAAATGCATTTTTCTGGATTTTTTTGTTGTTATTCTGTCTCTCACTGTTAAAATACACCTACCATTAAAATTATAGACTGATCATTTCTTTGTCAGTGGGCAAACGTACAAAATCAGCAGGGGATCAAATACTTTTTTCCCCCACTGTATATGTGACCAATAAAATAATCTTCTTCCAAAATAAATTAATAAATAAAAACCACTACACTTCATACAAAGTGTTGTCAAATATTTAAATTACTATTCAAGTAATAATAATAAAATAATAATTTCCCAGAGTAGTCTTACACAGTTGCAGCTGTAGAATTGGCTTCATCTAGTCTGAAATATTTTCCAACTAACAAATTACATTTAACCTGCATTTCTTTACCATCTGTAAAGAAACTGTACTGGCTGTTTTTCTGGGGGGGGTCCACCACACTGACTAGTTCACTGTATAATCATTTAGATTCACCTACAGTTATTCTGTTCAGCTGTATATGATCTAAATATCTATATATCAACTTTAATAAAACACACACACACTTTTTTTCTTAAAAGGGGATAAGAAATATAAATTGTCAATGAATATAGAACCAGAATAAAATGAATAAGCTTAACACCCACACTCAGTTGAGGGTGGTTTTAAGGCCACAATATTCCTCTTTGCTGAGACTAAACAACAACTATTGAGTCAGCATGGTTTTTGTTGCACAATAAACACAGCTGTCTGATAGCAGTTCTTTTAAAGGATGTGTGTGTGAACAGTGAACCTGCCATTAGGGAATGTTGGAAAGACTATTCAGGTGTTGTTTGGGGAATATCCTAACCTATAACATAAATAATTTTGAGAAATATACTTTTTCTTTCAAGTGTGCTACTGCATGAACCATCCACTGTCTGCCTCAAGAAACTAGGCATAGGCCTACATTTTATTGACATCTTTGCTATACTAGCTAGCCAATGTTAGCCCTGTTTGTAAAAGTAAATTAAAATACTTTTCCTTTTTCCATTTTCCTTTTTTATTTCCCATCCCCTTTTGTAATTAATAGTTGTAAGCCTTTGCATTTCCATCATTGATTAATCTTACAGTATTGTGCAAAAGTATGGCACATGCAAAGAAATGCTGTAGAGCATAGATGCCTTCAAAATAATGAAATTAAATGTTTCTACACAAAAAACAGTAAAGAGCAGTAAAAAGTAGTAAATGAAACAATGTCAATATTTGGTGTGACAAACAAATAAAAATAAAAAATAGTAGTCTCCAGTACAATTTGCGCTGTTTTATAAGGAAATGAGCTGGCAAGTTTTATTGAGAATCTTGCAGAACCAGCCAGAGTTCTTCTGGATATTCACACTTGCTTCTTATTTTTGCAGGAAAACCCAGCAGCCTTCATTGTGTTTTTTGTCTGAAAAGTGGTCTCTTATGCAATATGCTGCTTTCTTTAATGACATACAAACTGTTACGACACGTAGTGTGTAGTAGGACGAGGGAGTCAGGATGTATGCGCAGGGGAAACATCAGTTTATTAGGAACAGAAAGGTCACAA
Source organism: Cranoglanis bouderius (assembly GCA_023630585.1). Taxonomy (NCBI): domain Eukaryota; kingdom Metazoa; phylum Chordata; class Actinopteri; order Siluriformes; family Cranoglanididae; genus Cranoglanis; species Cranoglanis bouderius. Next base: position 21,580,285 of record CM042540.1, read on the forward strand.
ATAAAGGGACACACAAAACACCATCAAACATAAATCATCCACAAAAAGGGTAACAATAATCCAAAATGAGAGTTTACTTAGCTGAAGAGGCAGTAATCCAAAAAAGGTAGTAATCCAAAACACAGGGAAAAATACGCGAGGCTAGGAGGTGGTCTGGAAACCACGAACAAAGAGCTAAGGGATAAAGCTCAGGCAAGGAGGTGGTTTGGAAACCACGAACAAAAGGTTACGGAACATATCTCAGTAAGGTTTGAACTAAACTAAACTAAACTAAGGTACGGTTAAACTAATACTCCGCCCCGAAGCGGAAACGGAGTGGCGTATTTAAACACACAGAAATCAAATGCACAATAAATGACACATGAAACCAGTGATTACACAGAATGAATCAGACAAACATGAACCAATACGAAATAAGGAGGCAGAGACATGACATGAACCAAAACATGAGCACATGGTAGAACACGGGAGGAGAAGACATGAAACAAACCAAAACATATGCACACGGCAGAGGTAAACAAAACGTGAGTTCATGAATGACAGTCCGGAGGGTTTTTATGAATAGCGCTGGAACGCGCTCAGTGGAATGCGGAAGTATGCCGCTCACTAGCTTCGCAGCGAGAGCGAGGGAGCAGGAACCTAACAGAGCCCCCCCCCCCCAAGGCGCGGCTCCCGAAGCGCCGCAAGTTCCATCCATTCTGGCGGACCTGGGCCCCTGGGCAGGATCCTAACCTCTACCCTCCAGGACCTGAGGCTGGTTATGTCCAGTGTCCCGAAACCAGAGCAGAACATGTCGGGTTTTCCTTTGAAACTTGGACGAGAACTTGGACGAGAACTTGGACGAGAACTTGGAGTGGTGCTTGACCTGGTGCTTGATCTGGTGCTAGGCTTGGAGCTTGCCTTGAAGCTTGGCCTGGAACCAGGTACGGACTCAGCTTTAGCTCCTGGATCGGAGTCAGCTTTGGCACCTGGATCGGAGTCAGCTTTGGCACCTGGATCGGAGTCAGCTTTGGCACCTGGATCAGCGACAGCTTTGGCACCTGGATTAGAGACAGACTTGGAGACAGACTTGGAAAAAGACCTCGAGACAGACCTCGAGACAGACCTTGAGACAGACCTCGAGACAGACCTCGAGACAGACTTGGAAACAGGACAGAGAACTAGGTTAGACCCAGAGCCATAAAAAAAATCAAAAACTTGGTTGGAAATAGAGCTGACAACTAAATTAGAGACAGGGCTGGAGACAGGGTTGGAAACTAAATTGGAGACAGCTTCTGAAACTGGACTGGCTGCGGAGCTAGGAAGGTAACTAGAGACAGAGGAGGAGACAGAGGAGTCACTTGGGTTGGAAACGGAGCTGGGAACGGAGCTGGAAAGGGAGCTGGGAATCAAATCAGCAGCCGAGCTGAGAAGGAGAGCAAAAACATAACCAGCAATTAAACCAATATAGCTAGCTACTAAATCAGGAACTGGACTAGGAACTGGACTAGGGACTGGACTAGGGACTGGACTAGGAACAGGATCGGAACCTGGACTTGGATTTGAACTAGGAACTGGACTAGGAACTGGACTAGGAACAGGGTTGGAAACTGGACTAGAAACTGGACTGGAAACTGGACTGGAACCAGGGATGGGAGCAGGACTGGGAACAGGATTGGAAATGGAACTGGGAACAGGACTGGGAACCTGACTGGGAACTGGATCAGAAATTGGCCTTGGAATAGGGCAGAACTCTGGACATGGACTTGGACATGGACTAGAATTAGGGCAGGAACCTGGACATGGACTTGGACATGGACTAGGACTAGGGCAGGAACCTGAACATGGACTCAATTTTGCGCTAAAACATGGGCTAGGACTTGGAACGGAGGTCATCCCTTGGACCTCGGATGTGGACTGAGCTTGAGAAGAGGTCATCCCGTGGACCTCTGACATGAACTTGACTTCGGAGGAGGTCATCTCGTGGACCTCTGACATGAACTTGACTTCAGAGGAGGTCATCCCGTGGACCTCTGACATGAACTTGACTTCGGAGGAGGTCATCCCGTGGACCTCTGACATGAACTTGACTTCGGAGGTCATCCCGTGGACCTCTGACATGAACTTGACTTCGGAGGAGGTCATCCCGTGGACCCCTGACATGAACTTAGCTTCGGAGGAGGTCATCCTGTGGACCTCTGACAGGAACTTGGCTTTGGAGGTTTCTTCATGGACCTCCAGTATGAGCAGGCCAGGAGAGGAGGTTTCCTCTTGAATCTCTGGCATGAACAGGACTGGAGTGGAGGTTTTCTCTTGAACCTCCAAGAGCAGCTCAGCTGAAGGGAACTCCTGCTGGGTCTCTGGCTGCAGCTCAGGGCTGGAGGTTGCCATGTTAATCTCCAGGTGCAGCTCCCATGAGGAGACCTCCTGCTGGGCCTCCGGCTGGAGCTCGCCACGTTAACCTCCAGGTGTAGCTCTGTGGAGGAGACTTCTGGCTGAGTCTCCGGCTGGAGCTCGGGGCTGGAGGTTGCCACGTTTACCTCCAGGTGTAACTCCGTGGAGGAGACTTCCTGCTGGGTCTCCAGCTGGAGCTCGGGGCTGGAGGTTGCCACGTTTACCTCCAGGTGTAGCTCCATGGAGGAGAATTCCTACTGGGTCTCCTGCTGGAGCTTGGGGCTGGAGGTTGCCATGTTCACCTCCAGGTGGCGTTCCGCTGGGGAGACCTCCTTCTGGGCCTCCTGCTGGAGCTCTGAGGGTGCCCGCCTGTGGAGCCACTTATGCACCCGCCAGCTGCCCTTAAAACAGCCTTGGGAGCAAAAGTAGCTGCTCCTTACTCCCTGGTTCCTGCAGGTGGGGTACTGCAGGATGGCTGGTCGGGTGCATCCCTCGGTGGCACACTCCTGGGTTAGGGGATGAGAGGTGCAGGCCGCCATGTTAGCCCGCTTACTCTCATAAAACTCCAGGAACGTTTGACTAGTTCGGTCGCCCAGACGGTCCTTCCCCAAAAAGGTCCTGAGGTCGGGTTGGAAGTCTGGGCTTCCGAACACCTGGACCAGTAGATCCACAAAGCCCAAAACTGTTTTGAGCTGCGTGGATCTACTGGCAAGGTGGAGCTCCGCCCATTGGTGAGCGGAGCCAACCAGACTAGAGAGGAGGAACCCCAACCACTCTTCTTTGTCAGGTTTGGGGTCCTCCAAACTCAAAAAATAAATCTGCACCTGCAAAAAAAAGCATTGTGGCCAAGTGGCAAAGCCGTCATAATCATCCGGGGGATGAATGAAAGTATACTGAGGAAAAAACATAGAATTATAAGCAGGCATATTAAATGTGGCGTGGCATGGCGTGGCGTGGCGTGGCATGCCCTCGCTTTCCCCGCTGCATCCATTTTTTGGCAGAGTATTCTGTTACAACACGTGGTGTGTAGTAGGACGAGGGAGTCAGGATGCATGCGCAGGGGAAACGTCAGTTTATTAGGAACAGGAAGTTCACAAATAAAGGGACACACAAAACACCATCAAACATAAATCATCCACAAAAAGGGTAACAATAATCCGAAATGAGAGTTTACTTGGCCGAAGAGGCAGTAATCCAAAAAGGTAGTAATCCAAAACACACAGGGAAAAATACGCGAGGCATGGAGGTGGTCTGGGAACCACGGACTATGAGCTAGGAAACAAACACGCGAGGCTAGGAGGTGGTCTGGAAACCACGAACAAAGAGCTAAGGGATAAAGCTCAGGCAAGGAAGTGGTTTGGAAACCACGAACAAAAGGTTACGGAACATATCTCAGTCAGGTTTGAACTACACTAAACTAAACTGAGGTACGGTTAAACTAATACTCCGCCCCAAAGCGGAAACGGAGCGGCGTATTTAAACACACAGAAATCAAATGCACAATAAATGACACCTGAAACCAATGATTACACAGAATGAATCAGACGAACATGAACCAATACGAAATAAGGAGGCGGAGACATGACATGAACCAAAACATGAGCACATGGTAGAACACGGGAGGCGGAGGCATGACACATACCAAAACATATGCACACGGCAGAGGTAAACAAAACGTGAGTTCATGAATGACAGTCCGGAGGGTTTTTATGAATAGCGCTGGAACGCGCTCAGTGGAATGCGGAAGTATGCCACTTGTTAGCTTCACAGGGAAGCTAACACAAACATTTATCTGTAACATTTCATTTTGTGCTAGAAAACTAATGTTTGGGAATCTAAAATGTTTTTTGTACTGACTTGATAATGTAGAAACAAATCTATAACAAAGTTTGTACTAAAAAAAAATAGGGTGCCTAAAACTTTTGCACATTATTATGTATTATAGCAAACAGTATGTTAGAGTGCTCACTGAATATGTTGATATGTTTTGTGCATGAATGCTAGGTATAATTACTATTTGTGTTTAGGCTATAATGTGGCTTAAGTGCTATTATTGTATATTGTTTCACCATCAGCAGCTTTTTTTAATTAATAATATAATGTAACAGTCATATACTACTGTTCTTTTTTTGGATGCACCTTTGAAATATTTGAATCCCACCCCTGCAAATCCTGGGCCACCTGCAGACACCTTCCCTACCTCAGCACAGCCCAGCAATGCAGCATCAAGTGGGGGGTTTTGTTTCTAAAATAAAGAAAATCTCTAAGACAAAAAATTCAGGTTCTGTTTTTGAGTGTATGAACACAATGATCGGTCGTGGAATTGGCTGCAATGCAAGGGGCACCAGCTAAAATCTTGCCTAGGGCACCAAATTGGTCAGGGCCGGCCCTGCTGAACACTTTTCACACAGTAAAATGGGATTTTTTTTTTCCATAGTGAAATTGCCATTCCAGAATTCACCTATTCAGTTCAGTGGACTCAACCCTCTTTCTAATGCAAGTAATCAGACACCTGGAATGACCCAGCAGTCAATTCATTCATTTCAGCATACCATTTTCACTCTCTTTCCCTTACACTTATACATCTATCAGACTCAGCTAGCATTCCAACAAGGCTCACCTGCAGGATTGGATGGACATGCTTTTATCACTGAGATCTACCTTAAAGCACTTCAGTATCATTTGTCTGAGGCTATTATGGGCAAACCAACTGGACAGCTGGTGTTTTTCCAGTCTTCAACTGTCCAGTTTGGGTGATAGCCTCAGATTCTTGTTCTTGTCTGACCTGAGTGAAACCCGATGTCCTCTTCTGCTGATGTGTTGTGCATTCTGAGATGCTTTTCTGCTCACCATGGTTGTAAAGAGTGCTTATTTGAGTTACTAAAGATTTGAATTGAAAATTTTGAATGGTGCAAGCACTTTCTTAGAAAAGGATAATTTACTCATTTGTATCTGTATTAATGCACATACAAGGGATATAAAAAGTCTACACACCCCTGTTAAAATGGCAAGTTTTTGTGATGTAAAAAATGAAACCAACATAAATCATGTCAGAACGTTTCCCACCCTCAATGTGAAATTACAACGTATAACAATTAAGTGAAAAACAATCAGAAACATTTTAGGGAAAATAGGAAAAATAAAAAAACTTACAATAACCTGGTTGCATAGGTGTGCACACCCTTGAATGAATGGTGAATGAACCAGTCACATTCAATCTCATGTTCAAAAGTAATTATCATACAGCTGTCATAAATTAAATTATTCTGATTAATCCCAAATAAAGACCAGCTGTTTCTGTAGGATTTTCTTCACATCCTCTTGGTTTCATCCGACTGCTGAAGCCATGGTCTGCAAAGAGCTTACAAAGCATGCATGGTATCTCACTTGTTGAAAGGTATCAATCAGGAGAGGGGTATAAAAGAATTTATAAAACATTAGATGTACAACCCAATTCCGAGAAAGTTGGGACAGTATGGGAAATGCTAATAAAAACAAAGAGGAGTGATTTGTAAATGTACTATGACTTGTATTTAAACGAAAAACATATAAAGACAAGGTATTTGATGTTTTGCCTAATCAGCTGCATAGTTTTTAGAAGATTTTGAAATTGATGAATGCAACACATTCCAAAAAGTTGGGACGGGGCAATTTAGGACTAATAGCGATGTGACAAGTTGAAATAAGAAGGTGATGTGAAACAGGTGAGGCAATCGTCTAGTCATAGTATATAAGGAGCCTCCAAAAAAGGCCTAGTCCTTCAAGAGCCAGGATGGGTCGAGGCTCGCCAATCTGCCAACAGAATAATCCAACACTTTGAGAACAACATTCCCCAAAAACAAATCGGTAGGATTTTGGGCATTTCACCTTCTACAGTGCACAATATTAAAAGATTCAAGGAATCCAGTCAAATCTTGGTACGTAAAGGGCAAGGCCGAAAACCACTTCTGAACGTGCATGATCTCCGATCCCTCAGATGTCACTGTCTTAAAAACTGTCATGAGTCTGTAATGGATATCCTGACATGGGCTTGGGAATACTCTGGTAAACCTTTGTCAGTCAACACCATTTGCCGCTGCATCCACAGATGCAAGTTAAGGCTTTACTATGCAAAGCAGAAGCCATGCATCAACACTGTCCAGAAGCACTGCTGACTCCTCTGGGCTCGGTCTCATCTGAGATGGACAGTAGCACAGTGGAATCATGTTTTGTTGTCCGACGAGTCAACATTTCAAATAGTTTTTGGACAAAACAGCCATCATGTTCTCCAGGCCAAACAGGAAAATGACCATCTAAGCTGTTATCAGCGTTAGGTCCAAAAGCCAGCATCTGTCATGGTATGGGGGTGTGTCAGTGTCCATGGCATGGGTAACTTGCACATCTGTGAGGGCACCATTAATGTAGAAAGATATGTACACATTTTGGAGCAACATATGCTGCCATCCAGAGCAGGACAACGTCAAACCACATTCTTCCCAGATTACAAGCTCATGGTTGCATAAGCAGAGAGTGTGGGTGCTAGCATGGCTTGTCTGCAGTCCTGACCTGTCTCCGATTGAGAATGTGTGGCGCATTATGAAGTGCAAAATAAGGTAACGAAGGCCCCGTACCAGTTGCACAGCTGAAGAAATGCATAATGAATTAATGGGGGACAAATCCGCTTGCTAAACTTAACCAACTGGTGTCTTCAGTGTCCAAATGCTTAATAAGCATTATTAAAAGAAAAGGTGATGTTACACAGTGGTAAACAGTCGACTGTCCCAACTTTTTTGGAGTGTGTTGCAGTCTTCAGATTTGAAATGAGTGTATATTTTCAAAAATAAATTAAATTCACAAAGTAAAACATCAAATAATGTGTTAATAATGTGTTTTCAATATAGTACAGGGTGAATTTAATTTTCAATTGACTGTTTTTGTTTGTTTTTTTGCATTTTCCATACTGTCTCAACTTTTTCGGAATTGGGGTTGCACCACGGAACACCATAAAGGGCATCATCAACAAATAGAGAAAATGGAGCACCACAGTGACATCACCAAGAACAGGACATCCCTCCAAAATGTATAAAAGGGCAAGACAAAACTTACCAGGGAGGTGCCAACAGACCTATGTGAACATTAAAGAAGCTGCAGGAATATCTGAGAAGTACTGATTACTCTCTGCATGTGACAAGAATCTCTCATATTCTTCACATGTATGGGCTATGGGGTAGGGTGGCTAGATGGAAGCCCTCAAACCATGTGGCAAAATGTGTTATGGTCTGATGAGACCAATTCCAAAAGGTATAATAATCCCATAATTCCAAAAGTTATGTTTGGTGGAGGGAATCATGAATAGCTACAAATACCAGTCAATTTTAGTGCAAAACCTTCAGGTGTCTGCTATTAAGCTGAAGATGAAAAGGAATTTCACCTGTCAGCACGACAATGACCAAAAGCATACATCCAAATCAACAAAGGAATGGCATAACGAAAAGAAGATCGATGTTTCTGAATGACCTAGCCAGACCTGAATCCATCTAAAATTCTGTGGGTGAACTGAAGCAGGCTGCGCACAGGAGATGCCCTTACAATTTGATGGATCTAGGATGTTTTTGCAAGAAAGAGTGGGAAAATATTGCCAATAAGTCAAGATAAGACAAGATCAGCCACGCTGATAGACTCTTACCCAAAAAGACGGAGTGGTGTAATAAAATCAAAAGGTGCTTCAACAAAGTATAAGTTTAGGGAAGTGCACACTTACGCAACTAAGTTATTGTAATTTTATTTAGTTTTATTTATTTATTATTTTTTTCATTTTTTCCCCTAAAAAGTTTCTGATTGTTTTTCACTTTAATTGTATACCTTGCAATTTCACATTAAAGTTGGGAAAAGATCTGACATGAAGAATCTTAGTTTTATTATTTTACTTCCCTGCCATTTTAACAAGGGTGTGTAGCCTTTTTATATCCACTGTAACTAGGTTGGCTTACATTAGGCAGTTGTTCAACCAAAACATGGGACTTGTCAGCACATTAGAGCTTTCACTTGGGCTAGCTAATAAATGTACAATTTTCCCATCTCTAATATATTTTATATACAAAGTGCTGAGGTTGTAGGAAGTGAAGGCAGTAGATACGTTTAATGCCTAATGATGTAATAGCTGTTGTCAAAACATAACATGCATTCTGTGGGGTTCCTAAGTTGAAATATTATTTCATAATTATTAAACGATATATGTCAGTCTGTCTTTTCTTTTCCATGCAGTCAGATTAAATGTTTTGGCTTAAATGAGGGTGAGTGCATTTGGTTAATGTTGATTATTTCCAAAAAAGGTATCCATTAAGTCTCTACATTTGGGTTATGGTTGCCCACAACCAAATGAGTACTAATGAGTTGTGCAATAGAGAATCTTTTACCAAATCCTATTGGTATAAAAAATAAATATTTTTAATTCAAATTTGATGATTTGCTGGAAAAAAAGGCAAATAGTAGTGACGTGGAATTGCCCAGAAATTTACACAATAATTTTCACATTAATCAGTCTAACAGTGTGTTCCAAGCAACTGTAATCAGTAAAAATAAATAATCAAAAAATGTTTCTCTTTCACCATTGCTGAAGGGCTGTACCATAATGGCAACTGATAGCTGGAGTTTGCAGTGTTCTGTGCAGTGCAGCATTGTCTTCTGAAACAAGGGGCTAATGATTGCCTAGTAGCAATTTTTATTTCCAATAGTATTCTCCATTGGACCTCTATAAGTGTTTATCACCCACTTTGACCTTTGCTCTCCTTTAGTTTGTGTACCTACCATCCCTGACACTTCATTTCCTAAGTTTTTTGAGAATGTTATGTGTGTGTGTCAAATGGATTTTTATCCAAAGATTTCTGATATAGAAATGTTCATTGGGTGAGGTCTTAAGACTGTTCTATTTATCTCCTTTTGTAATAGTGTCAAAGATCTGTACATATATAGTGTTAACTAAAACTGTGGCTCTACTCTGCAGGAGCAAACAAGGACTTTGATCAATAATATCCACTGCTAGTATAGTTGTAACAGCTCTGCTTACAGAAATACAACATTGTTATGGATTTGCCCAACAGCCTCTTAGACTTATTTTTTGTTTAGTTGTCGACTTTATTGTTGGCCTCCTTGGAAGTAGTGGTGTTTTGTTCTACACTGGGTTAAGAGTTTGATTACTGTGGGCTTTTACACTCTTTAATGGAATAGTTGGCCCTGCTCTGTGTAGGAAGGATGGGCAGCTGTTAGCTCATGCATACAAAAAAGGGTAGTTAGTTGAATTGAATCTTGAATTTCAGTTAATTTATTTTTACATACTGTATTTCCTTTGCATCAGAAGCTCATGAGCATAGATTTTTATTGCAGCAGGATGGCACTAATAATGACATAGCCTAAAAAAGAAAATTAAGATGCCATCACACTTATAGTCTACTATCTAGTGAATTTTTAGAGTAACCTTGCTATAGGTAGTTGAGAGCCAACTACAGAGTTTACCTTATCCACTTCTTATCCACTTCTTCCCCCTTTTCCTCTCCCAATAATTGCAATACATCTTACAGTAGAAATGGTTCTGTACATCAAACATACTGTTTTCATTTTTATTTTGCCTTTTTGTGGGAATTTATAATAAATTATTAAAATTATTTAATAGAAATTATTAGATTTGTGTGTCGGCAGTATGTACACAACCACCCTATAATGGTAAAAATCCACCCATTCCTTTTATATATATATATATATATATATATATATATATTCCCCATAAATCATAAACAGTGTCTCAAAATGAGTCGCTTTAGTTGTCTCTCCAGCGTGACGTCACATTGGAACAGGCCCCGCCCACGATTGGTGACAGATTCTGCCCTATTAGCATAGATCCTCGCCTGAGTGAGCTGCACACAGTCCGCCATGTTCCCCACGCTGGAGCAGCTACAATGATAAGAAGAATGTCTCAGCTTCGTAAGCTTTGTAAGTGTTGTGTTGCTGGCTGTAAGAATGAACATAAGAGTCTTCATGTACTTCCGGCATCAGAGCCACTGAAGACGCAGTGGAGTAGTTTTATTTTTGAAGGAAATGTCCCCCAAAAAATAGATAATTCGTATATGTTTGTTCAAATCATTTTACACCAGACTGCTTTGTGCACGAGGGTCAATACAAAGCAGGATTTGCTGAAAAGTTTATTCTCAAGCATGGATCAATACCAACTGTTCGTGATCTAGCTTCATATCCAGAAGACGTAATATCACACTTTATATTTTGTGAATGTTTGCAAATTGCCTTTCCGAAGGTACTTGTTAGCAGATTCCATGGCTAATGCGGCTAAAGTTACCATTGTCTCTGATCGTATTCACAGAAACCAGAGCTATGTCGCCATTTTTATTTTTAACCCGAAAACGCTTACTGTCTGTATTAACTCATAACCGCACATTTATTATGCACAATACAACTGTGTGTCATGAAGGAGGGTCCATAGAGGCAGATGCAAATGCAGAACTTCTTTATTACCGACAGACACAGGGAAACAGGCACAGGTAAACAAGCTCAGGGAAACAGGCTCAAGGAAAGAAACTCAAGGAAAACACTAAGAACTGGCATATCCAGAAACTAAGAAAACTAGAAAAATAAACCCTAAGGAATCAAAACACTGTGCAAAAACAGAAGCAACAACAATTACAAAGGAACCAAACACAAACATAACCTGACTTGACTTAATGCTCCAGCAACTGAGGAGAAAACACAAGGAACTTAAATAGAGCACTAATCAATCAGGGAAAATGAAAAACATATGGGTATGATTAAACCAGGAAATAAGGGGAAACAACAGAAGAAGAAGTTCTACACGGGGGACAGGGGTGCCCTCTAGTGGTCCATGAAGGAATAACCCCTGGGGGCCATGACACTGTGTATGTTTTGTGTGAATCATTTTACACCAGATTGCTTTGTGAATGACTCTGTTAACAGATTCTAAAGCATGAGCTGTTCTCTTCTGGAAAGGGGGCGGGGAGCAGCAGCTCATTTGCATTTAAAAAGAGACACACATTTTTGCTTCCACCCAAAAAGGGGCATTTTCAGCATGGTATAATAAATGATCCATGGAGTATTTTGGGCTGAAACCTCACAGACACATTCTGGGGACACTTGAGACTTATAAAATCAATCTTGTGAAAAGGGTCAAAATAGGTCTCCTTTAATAAAGATTATTTTCTATAAATTAAGACCTTGGCAGCCGCAGAGTATTTTTTTTAAACTAGCCCCCGTGGCAACCCTGTCATTTACTGTCCAGTCCAGTGCTCCTCCCCAGCACATGGGGCAGCGTAAGGCGTGTCCCAATGGGCCTCTATTAGCACTTGTTGCAGTTCCCATTTTTGACCACTAGGTGCAATAATAACAACTCAAGATTCAAGATTTTTATTTGTGACATAAACAGTTATGTACAGAATATAACTTTAAGTGAAATGAAAACCTAAATCTATGGAGTATAATGGGGTTGTGAGCACACATTTGCGCAACATCTAGAAAGGCGAGCAAATCAATGGAAATCAGCTTATATCCATCAAATAGCAACATTTTAAAATCTGTGGTGCTAAAAGTGGTAACATAATTTTAAAATGTATAGAGTTGTGCATGAAGGCATTATTAAGATAAAAATTTGTTGAATGGCTGATATATGAATATATATGCATATTTGTGTGTGTGTGTGTGTGTGTGTGTGTGTGTGTGTGTGTGTGTGTGTGTGTGTATATATATATATATATATATATATATATATATATATATATATATATATATATACACTCAAGACAGTCAATTAAAATCACAAGAGGGTGCATCCATTTTACAGTGGAAAAAATGGATGTTGACCTACGGATATGAGCAGTCCATTGAACACATTGATACAGGCACACTGTGATCTAAGTACAGCTAAGTTTTTATACTTTTTTCCTTCATTACTTTTCCTATGTTTTCTTGTCTCTTTCCTTTTCCTCATCTCAGAAAAACTTTTATCAACCTTGTCTTCATCCAGCCTTTTATCTCTCCTGCTCTATCTCATTGTCTCCCCCTCGGTTCATCTCTCTCTATATCTCTGGATGTCTCATTTATCTGAAACCTTTGTGGCCTTGTTTGAACCACCCTCTCCAGTATGTGACAGTCCGGTAGCACGATTAATACCCCACACACACGCAACCACACACAAACACACACACATACTGAAGTGTTCCTGTCCCTGTCCTCCCATATGAATTTTAAATGAACAGGAAATCTTATCCATATATCAAAGGCTTCATCAGTCACACAGCATCAGTCACACATACACACAGTGTGTGTGTGTGTGTGTGTGTGTGTGTGTGTGTGTTGAGAGAGAGAGAGAAAGAGAGAGAGAGAGCTTGTGTGAAGAAGGGACAGCAGGACAAAATTCTCATGGCTCATTTCCCTTTAAAAACATAAAGATTGAAATTTGAAAATAGTCAGGTTTACTTTTGCTATTCATCTCAAGGCAAAATGACTACAAAATGACTGTGAACTGTCCTTAGATGCACTCTTCTCTCCAGTACCAACAGCAAAGATATCTACATATCTACAATATGTCTACATGTGACATGAGACTAATTGGTGGTTTGTAAAATGCATATCTCAGTTTGTTTTGTTCATTATGCTTGTTTTTGTTTTCTTATTTAGACTTCCTGTAATACTGCTAGACAAATCTGTTTGCTAGTTGCAGTAATGTTCGCTGATTGGCTTAGGCTACAAGTTTCTTAGTTTGGTACAAATTACCACTTAGTTAAATTTTAAGTTGTTATATGTTAATACTTAGTAACATAATACGAGCAAGATAAAAATCATTATTTACCGTTGTTTTACCAGGAAGTCCCATTGAGATAAAAAATCTCTTTTCCAAGCGAGACCTGGCCAAGGTAGATACAAACTCACAACAAAATTAAAATGCAACATATACAACATGATATACAAATGGCCACAATAAACAAAAAAACAGCCATTTAAACAAAGAGGCCTCTCATGAAAAACAATCCTCCTTCACCACATTCTTTAAGATGCCCTTAAATTCATCAATGGATATAAATGTGTCTAATTGTAAATCGTGCTGCAAATTATTCCATATCCAAGGTGCATAATAGGAAAATGTAGTTTTCCCCAGATCTGTCAACATCCGGGGTACATTAAAAAGCAGCCACTTGGAGGAGCGCAACTTGTAACTACCAGAGCTGAGCCAAAGAAGAACTAATATATTGTTCTATATGTATTATTAACTATTGTACTGATGGCATCAGTCTGTCATACTGTCTTGTAAACTAAAACATTTAACTCAATAAAATTAAACCAATTGATGTAGTACACATTTGGCAATGTGGTATATTAACTAGGACACATTTCTGCAATGTGGACCTCACTAAAATTTTTAATCCTGATTATGGCTCTGCCTGAGATGTCTAAGGGTGCTAATACAGTATGCAGCATTTAGTCTTTTTGAATTGAAGCCTGGTGTCCTCTTTTACAGCCTAAATCAGATCAATTGCACTCGGGTATAGATAGATAGATAGATATTTAAATAATTATCTAGTAATTTATTGAGTGCCATTTCCACCATGTTCTCCATGCTCAGGGGACTTTTTAAATTCTGTGTGTACTTTTAAAAGGTTTGTTTGCCTTGTTTTTCTGATCAATATATTAAAAGAGTTTTACGAGTATGCTTTCAGCCCTACAGCCCATCAGTCAGTGAATTTTGCTTTTGGTTTGTGAAAAGAGAAAGGAGTAAACAAACCAAAAGTATCAATTTCACTCTGATTTAGGCTTGGCAAACAGAATAACGGGTGTGAAAGCACCCTAAAGTGGTGCATTCCATTTACTCATAGCACTAACATAAAATACAGCATTTACACAAATGTTAACAAATATACAGAAATTCATACATGATACATAAATACACAAATGCACACATAAACACAACACATATTACATATTTATAATTATTGATACCAAGTAAGTATTATTAAGTATTGTTAAACATTTAAATATTTCTTACCTGATGACATGGGTAATTTATATAAATACATGTTTGTCAATGACTCCACAAAGATAAGTGCAATATATATATATATATATATATATAGATATATATATATATATATATATTTTTTTTTTTTGTTTGTTTGTTTGTTTGTTTGTTTTGGTTTTTTTTTTTTATTTTAGGTGGACTGACCACCAGACTGAAAAAACGCCTGTGACTAATCTGTTTTATTTGTAAATAGTTCACTAGAGTTATTTGTTTTTCACTTCTAAAGTCTATATTTTGCATTTATGGTGTTGAAAAAAAAAAGATTATTGGAAAAAAAAACAATTCGTTTAGCTTGTTTTCCTACTTTTTTAAATAAAAATGTGAGTTTTTTATTGCCGGTTTTTTCTTTTTCTTTTTTGTGGGTTATGGAAGCACTTACATCAAAACTGTATATTATATTTAAAAATTAATACAATATCCTTAAAGCTGAAGTTGTGCTGAAAAACATGATACCAAACTCTTAAGTTAAAAACATTTGTAAGGTGGTTTAATACAGCAAAACAAAATCTATGGCAAAACTTTTCAGTTCTTTTTAAGACTTCAAAGGGTTAATCTTGCTTCAATCAACATGGACACTATTTGACCCATTGTAATAGAGTTGTTATTAATTGATATTATTAATTAATATCATGATTAATTATATCTATAAAAAAATTAGTTGTACACACAAATGACTTGGATATTAAGATCATTCAAGTTAAATTCTTCTCATTAATTTTATTCTGCATAATGAAAAGTTCCAGCAACACTGGAACTTTCATGTGATTAGTAATCCTCTGTGGTCCCTCGTGTAACTGATTTGATTATGCATGAATAAATTGACTATGCACAAATAAAAATACCAGGATTTTTCTGCTGCTATGACAACACTGGCTCACAATGACAAATTCAGGAAAAAATGCCAATGTCAAATGCGGATGGTGTATCTTTTCTTACGACTTTATTTGTATATAATGCAATAAAACAATTCTTATACAATATTTTTAATACGTCAACCTTACAGATATAAAAGAATTCCAACCACACAAAGACAAGCAAGAGCTGGTAAGCAGAAAAAAGAGTCAGAGACTAATGTTTAATCTAAAAATATTGTCCAATCTTATTCTTGTTGTGCAATTTGTTGAAATAGTTTTAACAAGAGAACTCACAAGAGCTGGCTAATAGCTACCTGAATGTGTTTGATATTTCTGTGTTTTTGTTTTCGTTTCTGGTGGGTTCCCCCCACCCCCTCCACTTTTCTCTCCAATTTGGTTACTTGCCAATTCTCTCCCACCAGCCATCTCTCCTGTATCATATGACAGCTACCAACTGGGGAGAGTGAGGCTTCCTCCAAGACATGTGAAGCCAGCCAATTCCATCTTTTCAAACTGTTGCTCATGCTACATAACACAATCATAACACAGCATAACACAATCTGCCCTCCTTAGGATTAGTTCACAGACATGCACTATTGCCTAGTGTCACTCTGATTGACTGGGGAGAGAGTATGCCATCCCTCCTACCCAGAGAGCACAGCCAATTTTTCTTGCTTGGCTCAGGACCATGTGTGACTGTGGAATCACCAGGATTCAATCTCACCATCTCTAGACAAGTGGGAGAATGCTTTTCTGTTGTGTCAGTTAATCCTCTGCTTTGTTTTAGCTAAGACTCATGTTAGCTAGAAATTGGCCAGTGTGTCTTTGGTTTGTTTACGTTATGCATTTAAAATCTATTATATTGTGTAAGAATCAAGAGTCAAGTTTTCTTAATATCTCTTTACTGTGTATTTTCTGCACTGGTCTACTATCCTCTGCTCTGTATTTTAGCTAACGTGTTAAAAGTGGCTGGCGAATGGTGAATGGATGCTTTTGGTGTGTTTATTTTTACTTTATGGTCCATTTTCACAGTTGAGTTAGGTGTGAGAATTTAATACAGAAATTGCACACATTGGTATTCATACCTCAGACATAACTACAAGCTTAAGCATGGATTATACTTGCTTTTGTGTATGCATACGCAATGTCACATTAAAAGCTATTCAGAAGTTATATGAGTGGTGGAGTCTAAACCAGAGGCATGCCTCAGTTATGTGCTATTCTGACCCTGGACTTAAGCTAATTTTTTTGTGTGGTACTGTATCAAGCAAAGAGCAGTATCCAGTCCAGTACCACTGGCTGACAGTTAATACAGTTAATGACAGTTAAAACTGGCTGATCTAATAATAGCTAACAAGCACATTACTACAGATCATGTGCGCTCTACTGTCTTCACTCCCATTGGTAGTCACTGCACCAAGTCGCTCCAAATTTGCATAAAGTTAAACTTTTCTCAACTATGTCTTGTCACTGGACATACCCACACCTAGTTGCCCATCACTCATGTCACCAGGAGTTGCCAGCTCTCATTGAAAATGAATGTCTCTCCGGTCGCTTTGTCGCTGTATGTGTGAACATACCTTTAGTCTGCATCTTGGAATTGAGTGGTTTGTTCCTAATTGGGTCTTGGGTCAATGAACATACACACACACACACACACACACACACACACAAACACACACACACACACACACACACACACACACACACACACACATTTTTCTGACCACCTCAGTAGTGCTAAGCCTTGCATGCTCAGTTATTAGCTGGCTAAATTAAAAACATGGACATTTCATTGTGAATCTGGGAACAAAAGATGAAAAAGGAAGCTGAAGATGAGAATGGGGAACATATTACTAAAGGCATTTTATGGCTGGTAATGACTGCTCCTCTACCTCCTGCTTCAATTTAATCAAGTCCCAAATAATTGAGAAAGAAAGAACAAAAGTGTCACACCGGGTCAGGATATTACCCCTTTCACTTCCTCATTTAATGTATATGAATTGAATGTCTTCAACAGTTAATTCTTGCCAATTCTCTAATTGTGTCTTGTTCTTTCTAGTTAGCCTTGAATGTCTAGACTGTTTGCCTGTTCATTTGACTACTCTTTGTATTATTGTCTGGTTCTGTTGTCTGATGCCTGATCATGCTTTGACTCTTGCCTGCTATCATTTTGGCCTTAGTACACAAGGACTAACACGAACGCATACTCCGGATACAAGAAGATCCATACAAATTCTTCAAGAGGATCTCAATAAAAAGGGAAGATGGCTCAACGGTGCATTTGGGGTGGTTAGAAGATTCATTTGCAGCAAGATGCACAAACCTGATATACATCACCACAAATGTCAGGCCTATAGAAATGCCATTAAAGGTGTAGTGTTTTATCTACCCCTAGGTGCCTGGCCATGGAACTACAATAAGTTGTGTTGAAAAGCATTTCCCTACGGGACTTTGGGACGAACAACTGGGTCACAGCAGAGGTCCCACTGCTCCACAGCTCATCCCAGCCTGGTCTCTGCCAAGACCGTGCAATCCTCACTTTAAATGACTGATTTTTAACTGATACTTGGTTAATATGCTGCTGTTGGTTTGTTATTTTACTGATTATTTCCAAACATGGACAAGATATTCACATTAATGTCTGCTACTCCAGTTAAATACTGCACTGCATGCTACTCATAGAAAGGTGATATGTTACTGTTCAGTTGGTTAAGCAGTCCCTCCAGGATTTTGCGATCATGGAAATTAATGCAAAATCAAGCAAAATTTCAAAATTACCACAGATTTTCCACAGATTTTGGGCAAGACATCTCATGTGACATCAGTCAAAGTCTTCTTCAATTCAAGTGTATCGAACATGGTTACAGCTAAAAGGTCTCATTTACCAACAAACATCACTGCGAAAGACCGTGCAAAACAATTTTGTGCAATTGCAATTTCGCCAAATCAAGTAGTTTTCTGCAGAAAAAGCACAAAAAACTCTGCAAATTGCATCGCAGATTTTGAAAAAGCTGCAGCAAAATCAAGCATTTTTGGCCGCAGCAATCACAAACAACTCCTTGAAATTCTGTACGGGCTGGTTAAGGTCTTACTACTGTTTTACTGATATATCATATTGCTTTCCAAAGCACTATTTTACCCAACCATAGTTGACATGCTGTTGGGAGTTAGTTCACTGTGTACTATAAGGAGGCTCCAAATAAAGCAGTACATTTACATTTACGGCATTTGGCAGACGCCTTTATCCAGAGTGACTTACAGAAGTGCTTTGAGTCTCTATCATCAAATACATCCCGAAACTGGTTCACTAGGTCACAGACTAAGAATACCATCAGTCTAAAAACTCTGTTTTTACCATATATCTAGCAGTACCATATATTCAGTTTATTCAATAATACTTTTGTGGAAATGTGGTGACCCAATTTAGTGAATATTTATGAGCTTACATACTTGTGTTTTACTATTTATATTGCTCATTGCTATAATAGATTCCGAAAAAGTTGGGACAGTATGGAAAATGCAAAAGACAAAAAAACAAAAAGTGTCATGAAAATTCAATTCACCCTGTACTATATTGAAAACACATTATTTGATGTTTACTTTGTGAATTTAATTTATTTTTGAAAATATACACTCATTTCAAATCTGATGACTTCAACACACTCCAAAAAAGTTGGGACAGTTGACTGTTTACCACTGTGTAACATCACCTTTTCTTTTAATAACACTTATTAAGCGTTTGGGCACTGAAGACACCAGATGGTTAAGTTTAGCAAGCAGAATTTTCCTCCATTCATCCATTACGCATTTCTTCAGCTGTGCAACTGTACAGGGCCTTCGTTGCCTTATTTTGCACTTCATAATGCGCCACACATTCTCAATCAGAGACAGATCAGGACTGCAGGCAGGCCATGCTAGCACCCGCACTCTCTGTTTACAAAACCATGTGCTTGTAATCTGGGCAGAATGTGGTTTGGTGTTGTTCCGCTCTGGATGGAAGCATATGTTGCTCCAAAATGTGTACATATCTTTCTGCATTAATGGTGCCCTCACAGATCTGCAAGTTACCCATGGGCACTGACACACCCCCATACCATGACAGACGCTGGCTTTTGGACCTGACGCTGATAACAGCTTGGATGGTCCTTTTCCTCTTTGGCCCGGAGAACACGATGGCTGTTTTGTCCAAAAACTATTTGAAATGTTGACTCGTCGGACCAAAAAACACGATTCCACTGTGCTACTGTCCATCTCAGATGAGACCGAGCCCAGAGAAGTCAGCGGCGCTTGTGGACAGTGTTGATGTATGACTTCTGCTTTGCATCTGTGGATGCCTTAACTTGCATCTGTGGATGCAGCGACAAATGGTGTTGACTGACAAAGGTTTACCAAAGTATTCCAGAGTCCATGTCAGGATATCCATTACAGACTCATGAAGGTTTTTAAGACAATGGAGTCTAAGGGATCAGAAATCATGTGCATTCAGAAGTGGTTTTGGCCTTGCCCTTTACGCACTGAGATTTGACCAGATTCCTTGAATCTTTTAATTATATTGGGCACTGTAGAAGGTGAAATGCCCAAAATCCTACCGATTTGCCTTTGGGGAATGTTGTTCTCAAAGTGTTAGATTATTCGCTGTTTTCAAAGAGTGATAAGAAGAGCAAAAGTAGGCTCAAAATGTGCCATCACTTTCAACGAGATCAATACTCAGTTTCTGCTCAGCTGCAGAAAATTGTTAGTGGATCCCCTAGTGAGATGCCAGCTCATTCATCTCAATATTTTTTCTACCATCCTAATGGTTGTGCTCTGATGGACTTGCCAATCTTACCCACCTACAAACCGTCAAACCGTTCTACACAGTAGGGTGCAGCCCATTAGGGAGACATTACTTCACATTACTTTACTGACTGGAAACTTTGTGCTTAGTTGATTTACTTCTAGTTTCTCCTTCAAAGGCATTTGGGGGGGCATTTAAAAAGTAAACAATCTACCTTGTTATGTTGATTACACCTGCTATTGTATTTCACACTGTCACGTCACACCCAACCTCGTCACACCCATCACAATTCTCGGCCATTGCAGAGAATAAACTGCTGATAACTTTTCAACATACTGGAGCTTTTCACTCCGTTAATTACTAATTGGTTCATAACTGCTGAAACGGTTTACTGTTTATGTCTTTATTCTGGCTTTTTAACAAACACACTAAAGTGTCCTCTCTGTAGCACTTTACAATGGCACATTTGTTGACATTATTTAATGCATTGACATTAGTTAATGCATTAGCTAACATCAGCCAGCAATGGGCAATATATATTATAGCATTTATTCATCTTGAACAATTTTTAACTAACATTAAGCATGTTTTTTCATAGTGCTTTAACTAATGTTAACATCAGTAAATGCTGTAGAAGTATTGTTTATTGTCTGTAGTCCAAAGGAGGTATGTGGTCAAACTCAAAGGTTGATATATTTATATCTAATGGGATTGTCAGTGTATTTATTGAAAATGTGTTATTCTGATTCTAACAAAGATTAACATTGTTTATGCATTTTTTTCACAGACATCAAGAACACTGAAGCAGCCAGGCTCAGCACAGAAGAGGCCATTATATGTAAGTCATGGCTGAAAACCATGTGTTTCTTTGCGAATTCCAATCTGGCTTTCCAATTCATACTGCTGATGAGTGGTTTGCATCTTTTGGTATGGTCTCTATATTTCTGCTCTTGAAGACTCCTTCGAATGATGGATTGTGATACCTTCACCCCTGCCCTGTTGTTGTTGTTGTTTATGACACTGACTGTTGGTTTTGGGTTTTTCTTCACAGCTCTCACAATGTTTCTGTTATCAGCTGTTGTTTTCTTTGGCCGACCCATTCGTTGAATGTTGCTCAGTACACCAGTGGTTTCTTACTTTTTTGGGACATTCCAAATTGTTGTATTGGCTATGCCAAATGTTTGTACAATGTCTCTGATTGGTTTTCCCTTTTTTCTCAGAATCAAATGGCGTGCTTTTCTTCCATAGACAGTTCTCTGATTTTCATGTTGGCTTATACTTTTTAACAATAAATGCCGTCTTCACAGGTGAAGCTGAAGGCTAAAACCAAGAGTAGATGTTCGATTTATTGTTCAAACAATAAATCAATCTAACAGGACACACCTGGATAACAAGAAACACCTGTCAGTCACGTGTTCCAATATTTTCGCTCACCTACAAATTGGGTGGTCTGATACAAAATGTGCTATGTTCTATGTTGTTTAACACATCTACATATAAATACCAGGAAATAAAAGCGGAAATTCTAAACTCTCTTCTCATATTCATCTTTTGATCTCAAACACAGATGTCTTCACTCTACAGCAAAAAGAATTTAACTGGCCATGCCATTCCAGTAGTTTTGGAGGGGATCTTAATCATCCTAATCTATTACTGATTGCTATATAAGCCCCATGAATATGGAGTTTCAAAAAGCATGTATCATTTTGTTTGCATGTAATATATTCTAGTTTTGAGAAATACAGTACAAATGAATAACATGCCTTTGGGTATCAAACTGAGGGGGAAAAAAAAAGAAAACAACAGAAGAAACAGCAGGCCATTTTATATCTACACAACTGGCACATGGATTGCAACCTTAATGATCCTGAACACACGTGGCCAGAAAAGTGAGTAAAATGTGGGCCACATGGGTAACAGATCATCAATATATGTAAATGCAGTTATTTAAAAAATATATTTTTTTTTTTTTCAAAAGTAAGCACTACATTTAGAATGATATAGTTGATGATAGTTTTAGCTCCTGTGATATAGTATGTATCATATAGTCCAAGCTCCTGTAACTCAGGTTAGAGTTACCTCAGGCAAAATATCCACATGGGGCATGTACTAGATCAGAATACTCTCCTCAAACTGACTTAACCCTTTAGCTATATTCCTGGGGTGGGCCTGAGCCAATGATGCCAGATTTTAAAATCAGATCTTGGGTAATGGTCTAGCTGGGGTCAAGGACCCCAGTCACAAAGCTCTCAACTGCACTCTAGGTGCGCATCTTTGCACTGTGAGCTGAGTCACCCAGAGCCCACATTTTTCACTCCAAAAAATTTATTATACATACCAGACAAGATGGAGCTGATGTCTGAGGGCAAAAGCGCAGGACCTCACATGCCCCCTGGGCTCTCTGAAACATGTCTATCATGGGTCACTGTTTGTTTTAAACATTTTCTATTTGTTCTTTATTCAGAACAGATTGCTTTCGACTAAGGATGCCTTGGATGAGAGCTTTCGATGGGAGGTTGGTTTACTTTCTCAATTAACATAATTAAACAAACCAAACCCCCCAAAAAAGTTGTTGGCATGTATGGCTGTAGACATCCTTGTAAAATTCATTCATTCAATGTGTTATTCTGCCTGAAAATAGACAAAACCACCTCAAAGGGGTGACCCAGTTACACTAACTCTTTTTGTACGCCAGTAAAGCATATCATTGAGAAGGTACTCACCAAAGTCCTGGATCTGTGCTCTGGGCTTGAAAAAGGTGAACAATCTGCTCCTAGGGCTGGTCCGCTCTGGATCAGTCCCCCCATACTTTACTCCTTGGTTGTGGACAAAGCTGGATGCTGGTTCTGTGAAATATGAGTCTCTATCTAGTCTAAGCGAAAAATCAGCCAAACAACTCAAAGATTTGTGATTTTTCGAATCGTCAATAAATTTGACTTCGGTTTATTAATGTCTTACAATAATTTGAGTATAATAGTTTGGTAAATACAAAATAATAAAAGAAACTTCTGAGAGGACCCTCTAGTGCAACTTTCGAGCTAGATTTTTCACTAGGCCCTATGGCATATGCTAGAGAGCAGGGACTTCATATCAGAAGTAAAATAAAATTCAAGAGAAATAAAATAACCAAAGAATCTTCTGAGAGGACCCTCTAGTGCAACTTTCGACCTAGATTTTTCACTAGGCCCTATGGCATATGCTACATAACAGGGACTTTATATCAGAAGTAAAATAAAGCTCAGTCTAAGAAAATTCACTCACTGTTATCCAGTGTCGAATGTTCTTTTACTGACTCAGAAAAGATACTGCTTGTATCTATCTAGAAACTATGTGAGAGCAGAAGTAAGCAAGCAAATATTTGTCATAAATGCTTGGAGAGATAGAAATCTTAAAGGCTCAGAACTCTCTAATAGCTGAGCGATTTCTACTCTGTCTGAACACCTGTATTTATACAGGGAAAAACTGCTCATCAGAGTGACTCAGCAAAAACTGAAATTCAAAATTAGCTCATCAACTTCCTCTAGAGGTGGCTGCAGACTTGCTACTTCTGCTCGTCGCTTAATATTCATCTTTCGCTTTAGTTCAGTTATCTTACGATCATGGTATTTTAATCTCACTTTATCTTCATTAATCACATTCAAATTATTTCCTATTTTTGCTAGCACATTTTGTTCAATATGTAACATATGCAATTCATCTTCAATAGATAACACAGTTTCGTTTGCTAAAGCCAAAGTCTTTTCAAGTGCGATCTGTCTTCGCTTCAATTCTTGAGATTTAAAGTCCAGGTCGGTTGAAGATAATTCCATCAGGTAGCCAGAGGATGATGTCAGATGGCGTTGATGCTGTCCCCAGACTTTCCTTAGGTTTCTTTCTTTCGAGTGAGGGCTTTGTTGCTCTGCAGCAGTTGTCTTCCACTTTCTCCCTCTTTGTCTTTGACTTTCTCAAGATATATAAGCATTTATAGTTATTATATTTACAACATATTCTTATTTACAGTAGACTTAATTGAGATGTGAGCGTAGGGATGCTTTAGTAATGTTGGTTTTTAGGAGTAGAGGAACTGGGAGGAGTATGCTCCATAGTCAATTCTGGATTCTCCATAACATCAATAATCAGTGATACAGTGACAAAAGAATTGAACAAACCTTCACCAAGTGCATGTAGAAATCTCAAAAAACACCCAAGTAGAGAGAATACACAGCCAGAACTCGGGAATTTACTAGATAATTATATAAATAACTACTTCAAAACATTTTGTGTATCGTGTATCAGGCATTTGTTGTTTACAGGTCGAATATCCAGAGCACAAATGGCATTACTGATGTGCTGCATTAACAAAATACATGGCATGCTTGGTTCATGTCCTGCAATTGGGGTGATTCAGGATCTAATCGCTTTCTCACTTCTATCGAACTGTGTTAAGAGTTCACTTGGAAGCAGACTGAGACCGACTCATTACACTGTCTTGGAATGCACCCAAGTGTGATTGCTGTGTTCACATCTGTCTAAAGAATGGCCACAAGCAGGGGGAGAAAAACAGGGTTTGATTCAAACCGATTAAAGGTTGCATATGTGAACGCTCTAAAATACTCTGAATTAAGAAAACATTTTTAACTTCAGATATCAAATATTTGTGGACAGTATGACATACTCTTTTCACTTAGTCCTTGGGGTTTGATTTTACTTCAGTGTATTTTAGTTCAAATCCATGGACTACCAGAGCAAGTACCTGCTAATCTGTGTATTGGATTGCATTTGCTTTGAATGAAAGAATCTGGTGAATAAATAGTGGAAGATTTTAAATGCAAAGACTTGATAAATGAATATAAAAGGAGTTAATACAAAAACATAAACTGCAATACCAGTCCATCCAAAAAGGAGGCGCCGCTCCCTCTAACCCTTTTACCTCTGTATTTCTCTCCATACTTTCATCTCATTTTACCCCTCCTCCTTTAGTCTACACCCCCATCATGCTGCCTCTTGCCTAATTTGCCCTTCCTTCTCATCTGTGCCTGTGTGTGTGTGCTCACGCTCGTCCCATTGAATGTATTAGATGAGAAACATGTTTTGAGTCTTCAGGAAAGAAAGGAGGAATGAAGACTGCTCCACATGAGAGCACAAGGAAACAATCCAAACTTTTCATAAGTTCTATGTTTCTATAACATGCATGTGAGTTTCTGGAGCTTCTTTTGTATTCCTGAAAGAAAAAAAAAGACACAGTTTGTTGAATTGCATGGTACTGCTCATTTCTATGTAATGCATGTTATTTAAGAAAAGTATTTTGACTTGTCACTGACTCTAACATTGTGGTTAAATGCTCAAGCATGCATGTGCGTACATCTGAGAGTGTGTTTGTACTAATAAATATGGTGTTAATAATCAGACATTCAGTTTCATGTGTTTGAGGCAGGCTTTACTTTTCATTTCCTTTTTCCATTTCTTGTATCCACTAAATCGCTTTACTTACTGTAGTAATTTACTTTACCTTATTTTACTACTTTTGCTGCTGCATAAATCATGCATTCCACTACATTTTCCTCTGTCATCTCCATCCTTTTTCTGTTATTCCTTTCATATTCATATGTTTTTGCTGGGATGGACTCCTGCCACAATGAGGAAGGCACAGCAAGTGTCTGCATGCCTAAATTTGAGAACGCAGCTTTCAACCGTACCGTAATTGTTTCAAACGTGTGTGGCTCTCCTCCTGAGGACTACTGCATGCAAACGGGTTCCACACGCTCCTGTCACCATTGTGATGCTTCAGACCTCGAGACAAACCACAATGCCACCTACCTGAACGACTTCCACAGTGACGAGGAACCTACCTGGTGGCAAAGCCAGTCCATGTTTTACGGAGTGCAGTATCCCAACTCTGTCAATCTAACACTACACTTAGGTAAGACTATTTGATAACTAAGAACATTTCTTCTCGGTGCAAACAAGAACTGATTTTTGGTTTGCTAATCATGTTAGTTGATTCCCAGTTAGCACATGATGTCATGATAGATTTGGAAGTAATAAATGGAGACTATTTATGGTATACTATTAGGTTAGACTATTTTGGTGCCCTATTACACAAAGTAGATTCTGCTAAATGTTCCTGCTGGCTTCTGTTCACCGGTAGCCACATTGTCATTTTGGCTGAAGGTTTCATTTAGGAAGAGTAATAAACGAGCAATATTTGCTAATCAAATAGTGAAATGGACCACTCCATGGTGTTATGAGAAGACTATTTACTCAACAATACCCCTTTTAATTTAGGTCAGACTCAATTTGAATTTGCTTGAATGCTGCTATTTCAGTTCAGTTCAGTTCAGTGATGAGTAGGAACTATCATACCTTCTCTGATTACATATTAAAATCCTACATTTGTTTTCAAGGACAAATAGAAAAGGCCTGAGACAAATTTCACAAAAACCTTCAAACATATTATATATTTGTCTATACTTATTAATTCAAATATTAATTATACATAGAATTTTATCAAGGTACTCATCTTTTCCAGTGAAGTTGAGTTATATTGTTATTTTAGGCATCTGTTAATGATTTTCAGTGTAGACCGTTTAAATATAATGCCTTTATAATTGAATACTGCTAATTCACTGATACTAGGTCCATATTTTTGGAGGATTTACTGCTGTTGTTTCATGTGTCATTCAGGATTTATTTGCTTCCTGTGGTGATTTCCTGTGTTTATTGGATCCTGATTTTCCTACTTCATTGCATTCCAGTGTTGTTTCTATTTTCTAAGACTAGATTTAAACTAACCAATATGCTCGAAATGGCTTAATAGCCACTAACTAAGCTCAGCAAAGTATCTAAAAATTAGGGGGGGGGGGTTAGAGGCATTAAGTTAATTGTATCAAAATTCATAAATACCACTGGCTGGATTTATTTGGCCTCGTGACCAATTGAGATGACCCCAAGTATAGTCTTTTATTATTATTTTTTTTTTTTTTCAAGAATCTCTTTAAAATGTTAATGCAAAACAGCTGTCTGTAAAAACCATCAGCCTGTGGAGCTTTAAGCTTGTACACGTTTGCAACATAATTATAAGATCTTCCAAATGATTGCTTGAGTGCATGCTTGGTCACATACTTAATGCCATTTAAAGGGGACCTATTATGCAAAATTCACTTTTACATGGTGTTTGACATAAACGTGTGTCGGCAGTGTGTGTACACAACCGCCCTATTATGGTAAAAATCCACCCACCCACTTTTTATATTCCCCATAAATCATGAACAGTGTCTCAAAATGAGTCGTTCGCGTTTTCTCTCCAACGTGACGTCATGTTGGAACAGGCCCCGCCCACAACTTTTGAAGGACTCTGCCCAATTAGCTTAGATCCTCCCCTGATTGAGTGGCACACAGTCCACCATGTTCTCCATGCTGGAGCAGCTATAGTGATAAGAAGAATGTCTCAGCTTCGTAAGCTTTGTAAGTGTTCTGTTGTTGGCTGTAAGAATGAACATGTACTCCCAGCATCTGAGCCACTGAAGACGCAGTGGAGTAGTTTTATTTTTGAAGGAAATGTGCCCCAAAAAATAGATAATTCGTACATGTTTGTGCGAATCATTTTACACCAGACTGCTTTGTGAACGAGGGTCAATACAAAGCAGGATTTGAAAAGTTTATTCTCAAGCATGGATCAATACCAACTGTTCGTGATCCAGCTTCATATCCAGAAGACGTAACTATCACACTTTATATTTTGTGAATGTTTGCATATCGCCTTTCCGAATGTGCTTGTTAGCAAACTCCACGGCTAATGCAGCTAAAGTTACCATTGTCTCTGATTGGATTCACAGAGACCAGAGCTATGTTGTCATTTTTATTTTTAAAGGGGTCATATCATGATTTTTAATGTTTTCCTTTTGCTTGGATGTGTAATGTATCTGTTTGTGCATGTATAATCTCTGCAAAGTCCCAAAGCTCATAGTCTCCCCCAAAGGGATTTATTTTATCTAACAGAGAGCACTGCTCCAGACCTGCCGGAGACGCGCCCTTCAAAGTCCAGATTTACATCAGTAATTTCTCTACGTCACAAAGTGCACAATCAGCATAATCCCACCCAAAGGCAGACACGAAGAAGGATGCAAAAGGTGCAAAAGCAAAACCTCTGTTTAGCCTTCCGAAAACGTACGAAATCAGTGGTTACTGTTTATTTATAATGCTGTTCCTGAGCAGTACAACCTGAACCTGGGACAGTACAAGGCAGGATACACACAATCGTATCTGAAAGGTAAGAGAGTTATAAAATAAAAAAGTACCACTGTGAAACATTCTGCTCAAGTCGTGCTTGCAAACTTGCTTCCGCTTGATCATCCGCATTTTCTGAATCTGACTCGGGCTCGAACTGATACGGTAAAACCGACATGTTGTTTAGGAGCTTAGAATTGCTTTAGCTTTGGAGGCTAAAGTTAACCCAAGGGGCGTAACATTTCTGACACACTCGTGAGGCTTTCGGCCAATCACAACGCAACGGGTCAGCTGGCCAATCAGAGCACTCTGGGCTTTTCTGAAGGAGGGGCTTTGGAGAAATCGGAGTGTTTCAGGCAGCACGGGAATAGAAGCACTGCAATAATGTACATTATTTGACAAACAATGCATATTATTTAATTTTTTAACTTTAAAGCATGTTAACCTATTTTATTACACCCAATAAACAAAATAATTAGTGTTTAAAAACGTTTAAAAATCATGATATGGCCCCTTTAACCCGTAAACGCTTACTGTCTGTATAACTCATACATATAGGGCTGAACGGTGTCAGTCTGGTTCTCCTGAATTGTTGCTGTAGTTTTGGAAGCATGAGCTGTAAAGGCACAGCCGACTTCTGAAAAGGGGGCGGGGAGCAGCAGCTCATTTGCATTTAAAGAGACACACACCAAAACAGCGTGGTTTTGCTTCCACCCAAAAAGGGGCATTTACAGCATGGTATAATAAATGATCCGTGGGATGTTTTGAGCTGAAACTTCACAGACACATTCTGGAGACACCTGAGACTTATATTACATCTTGTAAAAAGTGTCATAATAGGTCTCCTTTAACAAAAGGTCAACATTGTACTGATCAAACTGGCTGAACTGTGAGGCTTGGGAAAGTGTTATTTTGTAATAATGTCATTGGTAGTAACCATTATTACTTCCCTTTGAGCAAATAGTCAACATGTAAAGCCCTTTTAAACTGTTGTAGTGCCATGTCAAGTTTTTTTTATAGAACCTGACCAGCTTAAAATCTCAAGCATACCACTTTTTATAGAGAGTTTAATGTGGTTGGCTTGCCTGGAAAAATGTCAATGCCTTGCACCCTAAAAATGTATTCAGAATAAAATGTTAAAGACTACATGTAGCATGTTATATACAGGATTTCAAAATGTATTGTAACACAGGGAAGTTGGAGTCGGTAGGGAGTCTCTTGAATCATGGTCAGTTACTTTTTCCAGACAAATTTCCTTAAAACAAACAGACAGACAGACAGACAGATAGATAGATAGATGCTATACTTGGAGTCATTGGTACAGAGCCATGGCAAAGACAAAGCAAAAGTGAGAATATGCAGAAACTAAGGAAGGTTCCAGATAGGACTAATAATAAGCACTGTTTATTTATTTTGAAAGAATTAAAATTAGGTAGAGTATTTGAAGCTACAGGATGTAAGATCTTGTAAATATCTGGTAGAAAAATGATATTGCAAGCTACTTGTGAATTTCATAATGTGGATTGTGTTTCATCCTTCTCCATTGCATCCCAAACTTTATTCTATGCACTTAAAATAGGATTTCGAAATAGAGACACCACTGATATCCTTGAGATAGGACTAGCATCCCATACAGGGTGTATACCGACCTAGAGTCCAGTTTTCGCAGGATAGGCTCTGGATCCACTAGTGTATACTATTGTGCTAATGCTAGCACAATTTCTAAAACACAATGCCTTGTTGAAGGAGAACGTCTTTGATCTGTCAGCATGCTACTTGTGCAGGTCCAAAGAGTGATTTTACGAGCTGTCCATGGCACTCCATATGTTATGAAGCCTGGGCTGTGTGTTAATCCATACTGAAAATTTGGGGTTGGGTCTTTGGTTGTATTTCTTTCAGATACAATGACAAAGAACATATCAGAGATGTTGTATGACATAGGGTCATGTGAAAAAACAAGTACACCCCATGGATTTATTTATTTATTTATTATTATTATTATTTTTATATATACATATTTGGACAAGCAAACATTTGATCATCTTTGAAACAGTGCATATTAATAAAGTTGATACAGTTGAACAAAACCACAAGGAAAATTAGCTTTTTCAATTCAAGTCAATTCAACAGAAATATCAATAGGTGTGATATTCTTCTGTGGAAAAAGTAAGTACACCCTTGGCCTCAGAAACTAGTATTGCCCCCTTTAGCAGGAATACTGTATCTCACAAAAGTGAGTACACCCCTCACATTTTTGTAAATATTTTATTATATCTTTTCATGGGACAACACTGACGCTTTGCTACAATGTAAAGTAGTGAGTGTACAGCTTGTATAACAGTGTAAATTTGCTGTCCCCTCAAAATAACTCAACACACAGCCATTAAAAGTGAGTACACCCCTAAGTGAAAATGTCCAAATTGGGCCCAATTAGCCATTTTCCCTCCCTGGTGTCATGTGACTCGTTAGTGTTACAAGGTCTCAGGTGTGAATGGGGAGCAGGTGTGTTAAGTTTGGTGTTATCGCTCTCACACTCTCTCATACTGGTCACTGGAAGTTCAACATGGCACCTTATGGCAAAGAACTCTCTGAGGATCTGAAAAAAAGAATTGTTAGACATTAATGGCTGTGTGCTGAGTTATTTTGAGGGGACAGCAAATTTACACTGTTAAACAAGCTGTACACTCACTACTTTACATTGTAGCAAAGTGTCATTTTGTCAGTGTTGTCCCATGAAAAGATATAATAAAATATTTACAAAAATGTGAGAGGTGTACTCACTTTTGTGAGCTACTGTAACTGCTTGTAGACATTTTGCATAATTGTCCACCAGTCTCTGACATTGGCTTATATTCCATAACCCTCCATTACTTCTTTTTGAGCCATTAATTGGTGGATTTGCTAGTCTGCTTAGGATCATTATCCTATTGAAAGGTTCACTTTCGGACAGATGGCCTCACAATTATCTTCAAGCACTCTTTGATATGATGCAGAATTCATAGTTGAATCAATGAATGCAATCTGTCCATTCCCTGAGGCAGCGAAGCAACCCCAAACCATAACATTTCCACCACTTCACAGTGCTTCATGATTGGCTCCTGGAAAGCTGTCTTTGGTCAGCACCAAACATGTCTGCTGTTACTGCGGCCAAACAACTCTATCTTTGATTCGTCTGTCCAGAGCACATTATTCCAAAAGGCCTGGTCTTTGCCTATATGCTCATTGGCAAACTGTAGTCTTGCTCTAATGTTCTTTTAGATAGCAAAAGCTTTTTCCTGGCACGCCTCCCATGCAGGTCAGATTTGTGCAATCTCTTTTTGTTTTTAGAAGCATGCACTTTGACACAAACAGTTGCAAGACTTACTAGCAGATCCAGTGATGAAATTTTATTTTTTGCATCAGGAGGTGTGGGCTGAATTTGCTGGGACAGCCAGTCCTGGACAAATTGGCAGTCGTTTGAAATCTGTGCCATTTGTAGATGATTTTCCTTTTAGAACTCTTTAGATCTTGGCATGATGACACCACAAACCTCAATAACAAAGGGAACACCAGACACTAGTTATGAGAGAGGTATAAATAAGCCAGGTTCCACCTGCACCTCCTAAACAGGTTCTAATCACTGGCACCCAATCTTGAACACTTGATTCTAATTTTATGGATTTGAAGGTGTGATAAGTGTAGGGGTGTACTTACTTTTTCCATGTGACTGATCCTTTTTTTTGTTTGTTTGTTTGTTTGTTTGTTTGTTTGTTTGTTTGTTAATTTAAATTGTGAAAATTACTACAAAATGTCAATTGTATGTGTCATTTGATAGAGTGTATCAACTTTATTAACAGGCACTGTTTCAAAGAGGATCAAATTTTGTTTGTCCAAATATGTCAAAAAAGCCAACAATTTCCATGAGGTGTACATTTCATACACATCATGTGACAGCGGGCCACTATTGATTTGAGCTGTACTAAATGAACCAACATCCCTGGTGCCAAGACATGAACCTCTGAACAGGAAAGTCTACTATGTCTGTCTCTTTCATCTTAGGTTCTACTTTTCCCTTTTGATCACCGGATGGCTTGTAGTCAGGGGTCTGTGTTCAGCTCTCTTTTGCCTCCAAACCAAACAAATTACTTCCTAGGCTCAGACATGCATCAGCACACACATGTATGTGTGTGTGTGTGTGTGTGTGTGTGTGTGTGTGTGTGTGTGAGAGATGGTAAACAAAACACTACGACGAAGAAGACAAACACAAAAAGCAGCAGAGGTCTCATTGCTTAGATTTCAGGTCAGGTCTTTCCCACACACACACACACACATACAAACACACACACACACACACACACTTTCAAAGAATACCTCGCCCATCTGGTTTTCATTGTAGTTTTCCCTCAACGACCTTCAATATGAGAGACAGATGCCATGCCGTGCTTTTGAAATTTTCAGACAAAGAAGCAGCATGTTATGCAATCCTGACAAAGTGTCAAGCCCCCCACAGGCATTGTCCCAGGAACATTTGTTCAGTGGAGACAGCTAAAAATTCTCTGAGAATCTCACAAACTCTCTAACATTATAGCTTCAGGCTAGTGATTCCTATATAGAGGTGCCAACCAAAGCATTCACAAATTTTGATTCCAATTCACCAAATGGGAAAGGACGTGGGCTGTAAAAGATGACTTTGCTTCAGGTAGTGGTTCCTTTTGGCTTTATATAGGTGAACTTTGACCTGTGAATTTGCAAACTTCAGTCTTATGAGCTAATAATAATAATTGTAGTTTGTAGTCTCTTTGGTAGGTAAAAAAAATTGAGCTGCTGCTAGTTATTATGGATGAATAAGCTACAGTGGTGCTTATAAGAATTAGAATTTAGAATTTTAATTTTCTATATATCTGCATAATTATGACTTAAACATCATCAGATTTTCACACAAGTCCTAAAATTAGACAGAGAACCCAATTATACAACAAATGAGACAAAAATATTATACTTGGTTATTTATTTATTGAGGAAAATGATCCAATATTACATATCTGTGAGTGGCAAAAGTATGTGAACCTTTGCTTTCAGTATCTGGTGTGACCCCCTTGTGCAGCAATAACTGCAACTAAACTTTTCCGGTAACTGTTGATCAGTCTTGCACATGGAGCTTGGAGGAATTTGAGTCCATTTCTCAGTACAGAACAGCTTCAACTCTGGGATGTTGGTGGGTTTCCTCACATGAACTGCTTGCTTCAGGTTCTTCCACAAAATTTCTATTGGATTAAGGTCAGGACTTTGACTTGGCCATTCCAAAACATTAACTTTATTCTTCTTTAACCATTCTTTGGTAGAACGACTGTGCTTGGGGTCGTCGTCTTGCTGCATGACCCACATTCTCTTGAGATTCAGTTCACAGGCTGACATTTTCCTTTAGAATTTTCTGGTATACTTCAGAGTCCATTGTTCCATCATTGATGGCAAATCGTCCTGGTCCAGATGCAGCAAAACAGGCCCAAACTATGGTACTACCACCACCATGTTTCAGAGATGGGATATAGTTCTTATGCTGGAATGCAGTGGTTTCATTTCTCCAAACATAACACTTCTCATTTAAACCAAAAAATTCTATTTTAGTCTCATCTGTCCACAAAACAGTATTCCAATAGCCTTCTGACTTGTCCACGTGATCTTTAGCAAACTGCAGATTGGCAGCTCTTTTCTCCTTGCAACCCTGAAATGTATGTAGTCTCATAATGTACTTCATAATTTTTTTTGTATATTTAGTAACTTTATAATGTAAGCTTATACACTTGATTAGTCTTTTCTGTTATCAGTTCAACCACTAAATGCTTTATCATCACTTTATCATTCTCTCTCTCTCTCTCTCTCTCTCTCTCTCTCTCTGATATTCTTGATTTCTTGGCACCTCTGCGGCTATATATCTTTGAAATAGTTATAAGACTTCATGAAAAGTACTTGTTTAAAACATTTCTATCTCTGTAGAGGCAGATGTGAAACTCCAGCTTCAGATGGAGTTCAGACATATTTTATGTGATGGTGATGAAATTATTTGGCAACCCAAGATACCCATAACAGGCAGATAGGAATGAGTTGTAGATGTATTCCCTTCTGCTAGATATAAAATAAACAATATTACATTCCAGTGTGTGCCACTCAGAAATACTTAGTCTGGTAGAAAGTAAGTAACATAGGCATTCACATATAGTAGCGGAGTTCCTCAAGTTCATTGCACATACAGGATGGTTTAGTCTACTGAATCATAAACAAGGATTAGACATTCTGCCGCAGTAATTATTGGTGTGTAGACTTCAAGGGATAAGTGCTAGATGTTGTAATCATAACACACAAGAACATACAGCTCTCAACAGTAGGCCTCATTTATGAAGCTGGAAATTTTTTGTAAATTATTCGTAGGAGCATTTACACACGAAATGTGCTCATGCAAATTTTGTTAATTTGGAAAATGTTCATATTCATTGAGAGCTCCTGAGTTTGTGCAAATTTATACATTGAAGTTGAAATTTACATTTATAAGAAGACTTACTAATGTGAACCACAATTGATCGGCTTCAAATCATATAATTGGCGATGAGTTCAATGTGACTGACTACAATGTTAGACACAGATTATGCTGTTTAAATATTAATTTATTTCAATTACACACAAATTTTATGAAAAGTTTATGAAACCCAGTCATTTTGTATTAAAATTAAAGAAATATTAAATTTGGGGAAAAAATAATTAGGGCTCAGTGGCACAGCATCTTCTTTTAATGCTGTGCAACACTTTAGAGCCAGTGACTGATAACTGAGCGATCTGGTATGTCTCAGTCTACAAGGTGCCGTAAACTCCCTGCATGAGGTGCGTGCACCTGAATACATCAGGTTTCCTTACAAGACACGCCTTCCTGCTTCTCCAACATGACTGAAGTCAACGAGACTGAAGAGCATGTTAATCATGAGAGACCTCTGGCCAATAGTCACCCAGATACTTAAAACAATGAAACATAGCAGTTCCCAGGCTGCTTGGTGTCCATGAACACCTGGGTAGAGTGTACATATGAAACTGTTCTCTTTTCTATTTCACATTTTCTGTATGTCTCCAGATTTTGGCCTTTTCAAGAGATGGCAGCTGCTAAAGATTTAGTTGTTGTTGTTGGTGTAGATGGGAGTCAAAATAACTTCCACTTCTGCCTCTGAGAAATTCCTTTTCTTTTGCCATTTTTAGTTCCTTTGTCCTCATTTCTTTTGTCCTCATTTAGTGTTTTCAGCTCTCTGTGAGCTTTACCTTTTATAGAGTTTAGTGGGCATCACTAACTGTAAATGAGCTGTGCAAATGATATTCTGCATTTATCAACTTACTCATACAAGTATGAAATAAATCAACATTGCCTAAACTTATCATATTATAAATCTGCCAGAAATTGTTCAGTTTTTTTGTTCAGTTTGGCTGAAGAAAACATTTATACACAATGTTAAGGAAACAATCAGTCCCTCAGGATTTTGCGATCGCAGAAATTAACGTGAAATCAAGCAAACTCCACAATATTTGGAGCAGCTTCCAAGTTTTCAAAATTACCTCCGATTTTCGCCAAGACGCGTCATCCGATGTCATCACACACGTATTCAGCCAAAGCCCTCTTCGATTAATGTGTGTCGAACATGAGTCATCACTGTGAAAGACCATGCAAAACAATTTCATACAATTGCAATTTCACAAAAAAAAAAAAAAAACAACAAAAAAACAGCAAAATCCTGTATGGACTGAAACAATATATGAGCTCTAATTTTATCAGTGAGTATCTCTTCTTTACATTGGAGAGGGCACCTTTCTTATGTTCACTTGCTTTCTCTCAAGCAGTCCCACAGGATCTTTTTTTTCAGCCTTCTGCTGTTCTCTTTTTCTGTCTCTCTGCTGCCAGCTTCCTGTTTTACACACTTATTTTAACGTCAAGCATTTCTACTTGTAACTAATTTCCCTCCCGAAAAGAGCTGGACTGAATCTGACAGAACTGCAACAGCCTGTGTTTTTTAAAGATTCTTAGAAAATTTAAAATAAATTATTACAATGATAGAAATGCCTTATACGATTTTAAGATTTAAGAACTTTCAGGATGTTTCACTGTAGAAAAAAAACTGAAAAAGAATTGAGAATTTTTCTGAGTCTTTTTTTCTGTCATGGTTTCCTCCTTGCTGCATCTCCAAAAAAGGCCAAAGAACTGCAGAGTCACAGATGACCTTCAGGCCAGCACTCATGTTTTAGCCTGTCTGTATCCGCTCATCTGTGTCTTATGTGGCCAAAGAGATAACTGTATACTTTAATGATTTCCAAATAGATACATTGCCTCCTTGAGTGACTTGAATTTAAGAAACCTTACAAATATTTTCCTTCTGTTATTGCTGTTGCGTTGTCTCTTAATGTTGTTGTCCGTTTTCTCTGTTTAAATGTTGTTAATGTTGTTTTCCCAGTGCTGACGCCTAACACACACACACGCACACACTTAAAGGCAGCTGCATTCATTATTTATCATTTTTTCATGCTGTGTTTACTCAGAATACCAAACATTGTAACCATTTTCATTCTATCAAAAAAAAAAAAAAAAAACCCACTAAACTTGCATTTCTGTCATCTATCCTTTTGGATAATTTTTCATTTGATTGGACAATGTGTGCTCATTGTTTTTATTCACTTTTGGTTAGTACTCTTGGTATTTTGGGGGGAAAGGGTTATTTTACACCTGCAACCATATCTACTATTCTGTCTGTTTTTCTTATGACCATTGGTGTTGTTTTTGTACTTGGTCATCCACCTTAAAGGGATAGCTCACCCAAAAATGAAAATTCTGTCATCAATTACTCACCCTCATGTCGTTCCAAACCCATAAGACTTTCGATTGTCTTCAGAACATAAATGAAGACATTTTTAATGAAACCTGGGAGATTTATCTCCTTCCATTTACAGTCCAGTAACCAAAACTTTCAAGCTCCAAAAAGTTCATAAAGGCATCGTAAAAGTCCATGTGACTCCAGTGGTTTAATCCCAATTTTACGAAGTGATACAAATGCTGTGCGCAAAAGAACTAAAATGAAGTTTCTGATTAGCTAGTCTGTTCATACCCCATTGTGTCTTAGTCCTGGGGTGAAGTCTTAAGCCTAGTTCACACTGTCCCAGCAGACACCAACAAACTTTTTTACAGACAGTCAGACTGGTTTAAAAATGATCCCTTTACCACAATCAAAATTTTACTATTACTAGTGTTCTTACGTGTTGTTCTTCACCTGAAAGGAAGAAGAGTTAAATGAAAGAGGTTGCGGGTGAAGCCTTGGTTGTTGCGATGTGAGAGACAGGGCGCTTACTTACATTTATGCAGAGAACTGCAGACAGAGGATGTGCAAAGCTTTCAAAATTTTGCTCAGTTTGCCCCCAAGCAGTTTCAACAACAATGAGAAAGACATCTTAAGGTAGGCTATGTGGTAAGCTAAGACCATTATTAGATCATACAACCCCAATTCCAAAAAAGTTGGGACATTGTGTAAAATGTAAATAAAAACAGAATGCAATGACTTGCAAATCTCATGAACCCATATTTTATTCACAATAGAACATAGAAAACAATGTTTAAACTGAGGAAATGTACCAATTTAAGGAAATAATAAGGTAATTTTGAATTTGATGACAGCAACACGTTTCAAAAAAGTTGGGACGGAGGCAACAAAAGGCTGGAAAAGTAAGTGTTACTAAAAAGAAACAGCTGGCTGTGCAAAAATTTTAAGCAAATGTTATAAACAATAAATATGTTATAAACAATTATGATTTCTTTTCTTACTTCATGGAACACGGAAAATGTCATACGTTGTCAGGGTTTATTCCTGGGTCAAAAATGGTCTTCGGTGGTGGCTGACAGACATGGTCATCCACACACACACAGTAAAAAGTACCCTACCCACATGATCTGCGAGCCCAATACTGACAATGAATTTAAAATATATGCAAAGAAACAGTTGTGATTTTTCTACTGGCTTTCATAGCTTTGTAAGATAAGATCCTTCTTTGCTAGACCTGATAATTTGTTACGTCACGTGGTGTGTAGTAGGACGAGGGAGTCAGGATGCATGTGCAGGGGAAACGTCAGTTTATTGGGAACAGGAAGTTCAAAAATAAACGAACACACAAAACACCATCAAACATAATCTGTTCACAAAAAGGGTAACAATAATCCAAAAAGAGAGTATACTTAGCCGAAGAGGCAGTAATCCAAAAAGAAGTAATCCAAAAACCCCAGGGAAAAAACACGCAAGGCTAGGAGGTGGTCTGGGAACCACGAAGAACGAGCTACGGGATAAATACACACATAGAATCCCATGCCCAAATCAATGACACCTGAAACCAATCATTACACAGAATGAATCAGACGAACATGAACCAATAAGAATTAAGGAGGCGGAGACATGACACAAACCAAAACATGAGCACATGGGGAAACACAGGAGGCGGAGACATGACGTGAACCAAAACATATGCACACGGCAGAGGTAAACAAAACGTAAGTTCATGAATGACAGTCCAGAGGGTTTTTATGAATAGCGCTGGAACGCGCTCAGTGGAATGCGGAAGTATGCCACTCGCTAGCTTCGCAGCGAGAGAGCGGGGGAGCGGGAACCTAACATAATTATTTTGGTATATAATCATATCAGAATTAAAAAGTAGCATTAAAAAGTTTACTTTAACTAATAGTCTAATTTTCTACCATATACAATTGAATAAAATTAGTGGCTAGCTAACAACAACTTGCTTTGTGCTTTGTTCTGGTTTCACCTCACTCCAGTCTAAACTAAATGATTTTATAGGTAATTTACTACACATTGTCATATAAATAACCTGAAAATACTGTGGATTATTAAGGCTAAATCTTACTAACCACTCTTGCTAAATGGGGTAAGCACACTTACGTTCATTTCAGAGGTGTTCTGAGTATATGATTTGTTATACATCAATTCAGACAGTGATGTCTCATGAGTTCAATGTTGGACAGATCAGTTGTTTTAACCATTCATTAAAATGAATCAGTTCAAAGGAGTCATTAGGTTGCGAATCGGACATTAGCGGACGTGGACGCGTTGTGTGCTAATCCCGGATGTTAGATTTGTGTCAAGATTTGTGTCAACAGAGAAAACACTTCACCACTGGATAGGATTTTTTTTTAGTTTATTGAAAGTGTGGTTTATGTCAGCTGCATGTGCGGAACGCTTGTCAGAGAAGATAAGGCGAGGTTTTTTTTTTAGCACAATTCATACCCGGCGGTAATTCAGGAAAAAAAATGCTTTCATGTTGTTAAATTCTGAGCTGTGTTTACTAGTTTCCATGTTTCCTGTTAGATGTTTCTGATATACTTTCTGATTTAGACCTGTGCTTGTATTACTCATTTCTTGATTACAGATTATCCTTGTATATGTGTTGCTGCCTGCCTATGTTATGACCCCATAACAGACTTTGATAATGATTATTCGATTGCATGCTAGGGTTAGCGTCTCACGCACTTGCGTTCATTCTCTTCTGTCCGCACGTTACAAATCTAATGTAGATGCCAAAAAATGAAACCTTACATTGATATCCTTTGATATAAATGGTAACCCATTTATACCCCTGGAATTACTCTTTTATTTCAACAAAGGCAATATGTCTCTTGTGAATTAAATTATGGTCCATGTCTTAGATTCCTTGATTCAAGGCAATGTGAAAAAACAAAGTGTGTTTGCATTGTAACTCATAAAAAATGAAGAGGTGCATATGTTCTGTAAATATTGCAGGAGATTTATTTACAGAGTGGCAAGTCCGTTCTTACAGGGTTCTAGTTATGAGGCTAAATGAATAATTTAAATGAATAATTTAATTTGATGAACTTAAGTGTGAGTTGTATGTCATGATAATAAGACAGTATCAGGACAGAGTAATTATTAAAATAATTAAATCAGACAGTCACTTGCATTGTCTGCTGATACAGTTTGAACTTTTCATCTTTTTCTTGCTTCCCCTTTAGCATTCTATAGATTTTTTTCCCTGCCTACCTGGTGTCACTTCTTATTTTCTATAGCTTTTTCCCATTGCTTCAGATCCTTGTAAAATCCTTCCCCCACCCCAGAGAATTCTATTGTTTAAGGCATCTGCTGTGAACATATAAAAAATTAACTCATGACATTTTTTAAAGGTTCAGAAAAGGGTGAGTCATAATCCTGTCAATTTTGTAATATCACTGATTTGACCTACATGACTCACCTACACAATGATGCTATGAGAGTTACAACCTCACAGAATGTAGCACTGAACCCCATGTTGAAATAGTGATTTTTATTTTTTTATTATTTTTTTTTTTTTATTGAGCTGGAAGCCTTGGACAAAGAAAAACCTGTAAACAGAGGCAGTAAACAGATATTCTTACTTTTCTCCACAGAATGGCCATCTGCTTTTTCACAGCGGTTTATGTTGCATTCTAGACATATTGCTCAAGAAACTTCGTTATATGCTCCCACTCTGTCCAAATTTACACCGCTCACAACCGCTTCATATCAATGGTCATTCCCCAGAACGCTTTGGCAAGCATAGGTTTCAACCTACTTGGAAAGTCGTCAGCAGTGTTTTCTCAGCAGATCAAGCCAACATAATCAAAATTCCAGGAACCAATACATTCTAATACAAGAACCTTAAAAGAAAGTATATTAATCTTTATAATTAACATGTGCTTTTCAATGGCCTCCATTGATTACACAGGTAGATGTTGAACTGCTATGGCATTAATGCCTGTCGCACCTCCTCCACCCATAGGATTACCGGAGCAAGCTGTAGTGAGCCCCACTGGCATCGTTATTGCATGCTCAGTGCCACTGGTTCCATATTGTTCCCTCCAGTTACACCTAATACCACTCAGGCATGCTTGCACACCCAGAGCCATACAGACAACCAGACAGCCAACACAACCAGAGCCATACAGACCTTCCCAATGACTGAGGCTATGACAAGACCCACTGGCAACATTAATGCATGCCCACTGACACTGGTTCCATATGGCATAGGTCAGCTACAGGGTCGTCAGTCGGGTACCACTGGCCATGTCTCCCTGCCACCCCCTGCAATTAGACCTTGGGTTAGATGTAACTACCCCAATACTTCTCCTTTCTCCTCACCCAGAGCCAAAAGCTGCTCTTCTTGGCCTCTTCAGCCAGGTCTTTCAGGGACTCCCATATCCCTCAGGAGGCAACAGTTGATGTTCCAACAAAGCCATTGCATGCTACTTCTAGCGAGTAGATGGTGGTTCTTCAGCCAGCCTCCTTACACTCAGCGACAAGAATGGAGTACTTCAGCCTCTTCCTCTCAGTGGCAGCTTCTACTCCCTCCTCCCATGGGACAGTTAGCTCAATGAGGAGTACAGTCTTGGCGCTATATCAGGGTAGAGACTTGTGTTGGTGATCTCACTAGGGAACTGGAGCTTCCTGCCAAGATCGACTGTCATTCTCCAGTCCTCGGTGAAAGAGTTGGAACTCTTGGCGTGGCACTTGTTGGCACTGTTGCCCCCACCTTTTCTGACAAAGATTTATTTATGGTTTCCTCCATAACCCACAATGACTACCTTCTGAAAATGGTGCCAGTGGGATTTACTCACTTAATTTCTACCTAAAGAGAGCAATGCAGCAGCGTTTTAGTATTTTACCATCAGATCAGGTTCCAAAACTTCATGCTAATACCACCTAACACCATCATGCTTGTCATCTTTTAGATCGCCAACTAGCTGAGCTGAGTCTCTGCTGTGTATACATGTGTGCATACAATGTATACATGTAGCTGCATCGTGTTCTGTTTCTGGGTCCAATATTTGTTGTTTTCACTTCCTTTATATTTCTCATTAAAATGACATTGAACATAGATGAAAAATGATGAGTAAGAGAAAAGCTTTTGCTCTTTTGTTTTTCGGCAATAACAGTGATATCCCTTATGCTAGCAATGTCCCCTGTGATGTCATAGTAGCAGACAGCCACAAATCTTTCATGATAATAATACAATACCAAAATTGGCACCAGAATGGCTAAACACATCATAAATATTTCAATACAAACATATTTTTTATTTTATTTCATGTGTTTTACTGTGGAGTTTTCAAGGTTTTGACAACTTATACTTAGACAGTGGATCTCCAGCTTTTTCAGACCAAATATTCATGTTGAATTAGAAGGCCTGGCTCACAATCAAAGTTCCAGTTCATCCCAAAGGTGTTCAGTGGAGTTAAGGACAGGGCTCTCTGTCCTCCACACCACACTCATCAAAACATGTCTTTATGGACCTCATTTTCTGCACAGGGGCATTGTCATGCTGGAACAAAAAAGGGCTTTCCTCAAAGCACTGCCACAAAGTTGGAAGCATACACTTGTCTAAAATGTCTTTGTACGCTATAGCATCAATTCAATTCAATTCAGTTTTATTTGTATAGCGCTTTTAACAATGGAAATTGTCCCAAAGCAGCTTTACAGAAATATATAAATTCAGGATGTAGATTTTAAATGTATGAATTTATCACTAATGAGCAAGCCAGAGGTGACGGCAGCAAGGAAAACTCCCTGAGACAATATGAGGAAGAAACCTTGAGAGGAACCAGACTCAAAAGGGAACCCATCCTCATCTGGGTGACACCGGATAGTATGATTATAAATAAATCCCTTCTATAAATGTGCTAATACTACAGGGTCAAATAGTGCAGTTGTGTAACAAGGAAATTCATTACAGTTTTTACATGAAGTCTGTTTTGTTGAACTTTGTTGAACTCCACTGTTCACTGATGGAGACTTGAGTGCAAAACTGTTTGTGGCAATTGCAGTCCCAAAGCTATCATAGCAATTGTAGTCCTAAGCCATCATAGCATAACTGTTGTGAGAGATTATTAGGTATGCTTAATGCGTAATGGTTAAGGACAACATACTGTGCCTGAGTGCAAGCAGGGAGTAGTGAGAGCTGGCAAGACCAGCTATGACAGTATAATTAAAAGGGAGAGCCAGAATGTATCACAGACATGAGGGTGCCCTGGGACATAAGTCAGCCAGCCACTCCACCATCAACAAACCTGGGTGAATGCGTGAGAGTGGTGGGGCGACAGCATCCAAACGTCCCAGTTCACCATAACACTCTATGCCCATGAGACCTCTAGATCTGCTCCTTTACCTAAGAAAAAACTATTCACAAAAGGCTTGACTACACAAATACGTTTTCAGCCTGGACTTAAACACTGAGACTGTGTCTAAGTCCCGAACACTAATTGGAAGGCTGTTCCATAACTGTGGGGCTTTGTAAGAGAAAGCTCTTCCCTCTGCTGTAGCATTCACTATTCGAGGTACGAACAAATAGCCTGCACCTTTTGATCGAAGTATGTGTGGCGGATCATAAAAGACCAAAAGTTCACTCAGGTGCTGTGGCGCGAGGCCATTTAGCACTTTATAGATCAATAGTAGTATTTTATAAATATTGCGAAATTTTACTGGGAGCCAATGCAGTGTGGATAAGATAGGGTTGATGTGGTCATATCTTCTGGTTCTAGTAAGGACTCTTACTTGGCTTCTGCATTCTGGACTAATTGAGCTTGTTTATGGACCTACTGGAACATCCAGACAGTAAGGCATTACAATAATCCAACCTAGAGGTAAGGAAAGCATGAACTAATTTTTCTGCATCAATCAAGTGTCATGTAGTGACATTATATTTCTTATCAGAGCAATATTTCTGAGATGAAAAAAGTATATCCTAGTAATATTATCTACATGAGCTTGAAATGAAAGACTGCAGTCAATAATCACACCAAGGTATTTTACTGCTGCACATGGTGAAACAGAAAGGCCATCCAGAGTTATG
This sequence comes from Cranoglanis bouderius, assembly GCA_023630585.1. Classification (NCBI taxonomy): domain Eukaryota; kingdom Metazoa; phylum Chordata; class Actinopteri; order Siluriformes; family Cranoglanididae; genus Cranoglanis; species Cranoglanis bouderius. The sequence goes on from CM042540.1 coordinate 21,624,443, forward strand.
TTGTAAACAGAAAGCTTACTTCTAGCTGCATGTGGTCCTAGTAGAAGTACTTCTGTCTTCTCAGAATTAAGTAAAAGGAAGTTAATGAGCATCCAGTGTCTAATGTCCTTTACACATTTACTTTATTAAGCTGGTGTCTGTCATCTGGCTTTGCTGAAACATACAACGGTGTGTCATCAGCATAACAGTGGAAGCTAATACCATGTTTATGGATAATTTGACCCAGAGGTAGAATATATAAAGAAAAGAGAAGTGGGCCTAAAACAGACCCTTGCAGAACACCAAACTTTACCTCAGTATTCATAAAGTCACCATTTACATCTATGAACTGATAATGATCAGTCAAATAAGACCTGAGCCAGGGGATCTAGTATATAGGGACCTGGTATACAAGTTGATGGTTTTGATGAAGAAATTAGTGAAATTAATTCAGTCTCTCGAAGGGGAGTAAAATATTCTAATTGTTGATCTGATACTGTTATATTATTATCTACAGGGTTATTTATAAGACTGTCTGGTTTTCAATTAATAGTCACAATTTTTTGTCTAATATTTTCAATTTTGCCAATGAAAATAATCATGAAATCATCACTGCTATATAATGATTGTGTGTATCTTTCTGGTCTTATTCCTAATTAATTTTGCTACAGTATTAAATTAGAATCTAGGATTATTTTTAACTTCTTCAATTAGGGTGGAGAGATAGATTGATCTAGCAGCACTAAGAGATTTTTTTTTATAGTTCAGCAGGCTGTCCATCCATGCTGTTTGAAATACTACCAATTTGGTTTGATGCCATTTACATTCTGATTTTCCAGTGGTCTGTTTTAATGTCCGTGTGTGATCGTTACACCAGGGTGCTAGCTTTTTCATTCTAATTATGATTTTATAAGTGGAGCTACCTTATCTAGCATGTAGCAGAATGTTGACTCTAAGCATTTGGTCACCTGATCAAGTTCTTTGGGATCACACAGTGATCCAGTCCTAATTGATAAGACTGATAAACATTACCCTTAACTGGAATTAAGGGCCCCAAACCTTAAAATACAGCCCCAGACCATTATCCCTTCTACACCAGGAGGATGCAAGATGGAAACTGGAGTGTATGTAACTGAGGGGGGTGTACCTGGGACGTCAGGTGTCACCATTGAACCCTCTGGAGATGTCTTGGGCCTATGAATGAGACATCAAAGAAGGAGGGTGCCCACCTGATGACCCTGATGACGTATGTACCCTCCTTGTCGCCACCCCAATTCTACTGCTAATATCAAGAATTACCATAAAGGGATTGGATCATCAAGTCCTATTAACTCTACTAATCCCTCCTCCACCAAACTTTACTGCTGGAACTATGCATTCCAGTAGGAAGCATTCTCCTGGCATCCAGCAACGGAAAGCTAATTTTTATGTATTACGTGCTTCAGCACTCGGCAACCCAGCTCTGTGAGATTGGGTGCTCTACTGCTTTGTGGCTGAACTGTTGTTGATCCTTGTTATGAAAGGTACATGGGGGCTGGATGCAAGCTCTGGGGAAAAGGTCACTTTATTAAGGAAGTATTCAAAAGTAAAGGAACATATGCAAAACAGGGGAATAACTCAAGACAAAGGTAGGGTCCAAAAACAAACAATAATCCACAAAAGGGCAAGGCTGTGATTCACAAAATGGTCAGGCATAAATCCACAAAAGGCAAGGCAGTAATCCACAGTCCATGAAACGCGAGGTAAGTGCAAATGCAAAGAAACGTTCATTCATCTATTTCAATTCAATACTCCGTGCCGAGGCGGAGAAACGAAACAGTTTAAATAAAGTGAATAAACGAGGGGAAACACAAAACACTTGAAAATCATAACGAAACATAAAACGGATAACCAATGAACAAACAGGGGCAGAGACATGACATGAACCAATAAGCAAACAGGGGCAGAAACATGACGTAAACTAAAAACAACAAAGCACATGCCAAAGTAAACAAAGTGAAAGTCTATGAATGGGGAATGCTGAAGTGTGCTACTCGCTATCCTAGGCGAGCAGCGCGGAGAGGGAAACCCTAACAATCCTAGACATTTCTTTTGCATGGTGGTGGAAGTGTGATGGTGTGGGGATTGAGATGCTGTGGCAGGACCTTAAACAAGCAGTTCATGCTCGAAAACCCTCCAATGTGGCTGAATTAAAGTAGTTCTGCAAAGAAGAGCGGGCCAAAATTCCACCACAGTGCTGTGAAAGACTGATCCCCAGTTATTGGAGGCGTTTTGTTGCAGTTATTGCTGCTAAAGTTGGCACAACCAGATTTTAAGTTTTAAGGGGCAATTAGTTTTTCACATGGGTGATAGGTGATGGATAACTTTTTCTTTTTTTGCTTCAATAAAAAAAAATAATAAAAACTATATTGTGTGTTTACTCAGGTTGCCTTTGTTTTATGTTGTATTCCTTTCAGTCTCCGCCTCAGGAGGTGAAATGCATGCTCAACTGGGTTAAGGTCTGCTGAGCAAATGCCACAGGTTGGATGTCCTTGCCAAAATAAAAAAAAATAAATTAAAAAATAAATAAATTACAGTTATCATTATGAGACCTTAATGTCATGATTAATACCTTCAGATAAAAGGGCTACACAAAATCATACACTGTGTTAGGGTTTTCCCCTTCTGCATTCACGGACTCTTGTTTTGTTTACTTCGCCACATGCGTCTATGTTTTGGTTCATGTCCTGTCTCTGCCCCTGTATGTTCATTGGTTATGTTCCTGATATGTCTAAATGTGTTTCAGGTGTTTTATCTTAACCTCTTGTTTGGTCCATGTATTTAAGCCCCTTTATTTCTTCGCCTCGGCGCGAAGTATTAGCCTAGTTACTCTGTTTCTTTGTCTCGTACCAAGCCTTGTTTCGATGGACTGTTTATACTGGTTTTTTGGATCTTTGGTATGTCTCTCGTTATTGGATTATCGCCTTCCCCTTTGGATACTGTTTGCCTGTTTTTGACCTCGCCCTTTGTCTCCTGTTTTTTCCCCTATTCCTATTTTTGTGGATGTTCCGTTATTTTTGGTTATATTGCTATTAAAGTGACTTTTCCCCTGCACTTGTATCCAACACCCAATTCCGTGTTCTAACACACTGATCAAAGAACGCATTGAGCACGTAATTAATCCAAATTACAGCAAACAACAGCAACTAAAGCTAAATTCTCAACTCTCAGACATTAAATGAGACAAACAAAAGTATATTATTTACAGAATCAATAGTTACGATTAAAAAAAAAAAAAGATCCTGGAGAGAAATCACTGACTAGCCGTTTTTAGCTAATCTAATTTACTTGCAGTACAAGACGTTGCAACTAATATAATTATATAAATCAGTAAATATATTTTTTTTTTTTTTTTTTGCGTCAGCATTGCATATTAAGTGACATTTACAGCATTCTAACGTCAATTTGTTCATAACAAAGTCATAAAGATTCTTACCTTTCAATGCCAGTGGCTTCTCTGTGACTTGGAAGAATTTAGTCTTGTTAACGGGTCGTGCTTTGGTTTGTTTTTTTTTTCTTTCTTTCTTTCTTTTTATTTATTTATTTTTTTTACTGTGATGTGTTGTGATGGACCTCACACATGTATGAGAACTGCCTTGTGCAGTGTTTCAAAAGTTCCAAAAGGCCTCAAACTCCTTAAAATTGCATCAAAATGCAACCATAATCGCCTGTTTCACAAACTCCGACTCAGAAATAAGTTTCCCACAAATTGCATCAGCCAAATCTAATGGTGCCAATTTTAAGTAAATATAAATTAATTAGTATTTCACAAATTCACATGGCTTAAAAGCTTTTTCTAAATTACTCAATATAATATGTTTGATTTTAATCATAAAAAGTGTTTTAACAACTAATGCATATTAAGTAAGGTACTCAAAATATCAAAGTAAACGAATGAACATTAATTTATTTGTTGAAAATGATACAGTTTTGTGTTAAAATCAGAATCCCACAGAATCATTATCAGTGCACTGCACTTTTCATCTTTTACAAACAGCCTTATTGCTCACATTTTTGAGAATTCCAATTGGTCTTGCATGCACAATCTGACCATGGCTCTCTCCTTGTTTACCTAATTTTAGATTCATCTTGTTTTATTTATGTCCTTAGGCAAGAACAGGACTTACCAACATTAGTCAAGCTCATTAGTCAGTGCTCTGAGCTAATTATTTAATTACAAAGCTTGGTTGGAGTATAGAAGCTAAATAAGCCCTTTGCTTCACTGACTTCAGTAGAATTGAAAATGGTTTACAGGTAATAAAAATCAGTCACCAGAGCCAACCAAATTAAGAGCACTCAACACAAAAGAAATAACACTAAAAATCAGAGGCAGTGGGGTCACAGTGGTTAAGGTTAAGGTAACTGCTTGGATTGTATCCTCTTTGAATACTTTGAATGCACTGTCCTTTCTTTAACAGGTAAAGCCTATGAGATCACATACGTCCGACTGAAGTTCTACACCAGCCGCCCAGAGAGTTTTGCCATTTACAAACGTACAAATGAGACCGGACCTTGGCAGCCATACCAGTACTACAGTGCGTCCTGCCGTAGGACCTATGGGAAGGATTCCAAGGGCTTCATCCGACCTGGAGAGGAGGAGAGAACGGCACTCTGTACAGATGAGTTTAGCGACATTTCTCCATTAACAGGAGGAAATGTAGCTTTTTCTACCCTTGAAGGAAGACCCAGTGCCTACAACTTTGACCAGAGCCCTGTGCTACAGGTTTGCATATTTACAGTACTCGGTTATCATTCTAGGCCTAAAGAATGTTCTCATGTTATGGTTGCATATTATGCAAAGTAAATTGATGTTTGCCCCTTGGCAAGCCATCTAATCGGAGGGGATTTCCAGGAGATTTGATTTAATTAAACTCTATTGTGCTTATACAGTATCTTACAAAAGTGAGTACACCCCTCACATTTTTGTAAATATTTTATTATATCTTTTCATGGGACAACACTGACAAAATGATACTCGTCAGTGTATTATTGCTACAATGTAAAGTAGTGAGTGTACAGCTTGTTTAACAGTGTAAATTTGTTGTCCCCTTAAAATAACTCAAAACACAGCCATTAATGTTTAAACCGCTGGCAACAAACGTGAGTACACCACTAAGTGAAAATGTCCAAATTGGGCCCAAAGTGTCAATATTTTGTGTGGCCACCATTATTTTCTTAACCCTGTTGGGCATGGAGTTCACCAGAGCTTCACAGGTTGCCACTGGAGTCCTCTTCCACTCCTCCATGACGACATCACAGAGCTGGTGGATGTTAGAGACCTTGCGCTTCCGTTTGAGGATGCCCCATAGATGCTCAATAGGGTTTAGGTCGGGAGACATGTTTGGCCAGTCCATCACCTTTACCCTCAGCTTTTTTAGCAAGGCAGTGGTCATATTGGAGGTGTGTTTGGAGTCATTATTGTGTTGGAATACTGCCCTGCGGCCCAGTTTCCGAAGGGAACTGCTTCAGTATGTCACAGTACATGTTGGCATTCATGGTTCCCTCAATGAACTGTAGCTCCCCAGTGCCGGCAGCACTCATGCAGCCCCAGACCATGACACTCCCACCACCATGCTTGACTGTAGGCAAGACACACTTGTCTTTGTACACCTGGTTGCCGGCACACAAGCTTGACACCATCTGAACCAAATAAGTTTATCTTGGTCTCATCAGACCACAGGACATGGTTCCAGTAATCCATGTCCTTAGTCTGCTTGTCTTCAGCAAACTGTTTGCAGGCTTTCTTTTGCATCATCTTTAGAAGATGCTTCCTTCTGGGATGACAGCCATGCAGACCAATTTGATGCAGTGTGCGGCATATGGTCTGAGCACTGACAGGCTGACCCCCCACCCCTTCAACCTCTGCAGCAATGCTGGCAGCACTCATACGTCTATTCTGCAAAGCCAACCTCTGAATATGATGCTGAGCACATGCACGCTACTTCTTTGGTCGACCATGGCGAGGCCTGTTCTGAATGGAACCTGTCCTGTTAAACCGCTGTCTGGTCTTGGCCACCGTGCTGCAGCTCAGTTTCAGGCTCTTGGCAATCTTCTTATAGCCTAGGCCATCTTTATGTAGAGCAACAATTCTTTTTTCCAGATCCTCAGAGAGTTCTTTGCCATGAGGTGCCATGTTGAACTTCCAGTGACCAGTATGAGAGAGTGTGAGAGCGATAACACCAAACTTAACACACCTGCTCCCCATTCATACCTGAGACCTTGTAACAAGTCACATGATACCAGGGAGGGAAAATGGCTAATTGGGCCCAATTTGCACATTTTCACTTAGGGGTGTACTCACTTTTGTTGCCAGCAATTTAGACATTAATGGCTGTGTGTTGAGTTTTTTTGAGGGGACAGAAAATTTACACTGTTATACAAGCTGTACACTCACTACTTTACATTGTAGCAAAGTGTCATTTCGTCAGTGTTGTCCCATGAAAAGATATAATAAAATATTTACAAAAATGTGAGGGGTGTACTCACTTTTGTGAGATACTGTATGTGGGCAATACACTTTCCCCCCATCATTCAGCTTGCATGGGAGATGTTAGAGCTCAGGATTAGTCAATGTGCAGCAACTGGATGCAGTGAAGAGCTAAGGTCGTTATTCAGTGGGAATTGGCAGTTCTGGGAATGTCTTGGTCAATAACGCAGAACTTTTAACTTGATGAGCTTTCATTGTACTACAAGCTAGCATTACTGTTGATGATTTGTGAGCATAACAAGTTTATGTGAATAGATAACAGCTCTTATGGAATGTTTCCCAGCACGGGGAAGTCTTCAGGACAGAGGACTTTATGGTTTCCACTTTCTCAGGAAATGAAAGCAGAGGGTTGATTTTTTCCGCATTAAATTCAAGAGAGAGAAAAGGACAGGATAAGTGAATGACTGTTTGTTTATTGTTGTTATAACATAAGCGATAACCGAAACTTTTCTCATGGATGTTCCACATCATATCTAAGTAAAAACTGTTTCATTCATTACTAAATTAAGAAATGATAATCGCTGGCAAATCACCTTATTACAAATGGAATAACTCACTCCTGACTGTGCTGTTATACAAATATCCGCTTAGCATAGGGCCATATCACAACACCCCAGCGTATATTAATTATTTATAACAGCACTGTGGTCTTTTGTGTATTATTCCTTACATAACTTGTGTTTCATTAAGGTTTGAATGGATTCGAGCCAGATGTGCTATCATGTTTACAAAAAAATAAGACAAAGCTAGAAAGATATCTAGATCTTTCTCCTGCATACAGAAAATCCCATGTAGCAGATACATAATGCTCTTTCTTGCATCTCTTTCTGTCTGTCAATCTCCACCTTATCACTCTTGCTTTCTATCCTTCATTTCCACTATCGTTTTCAATCTCTTCCGCATTAGCATATCTTTCTCTTTATCTCAATCTCTTTCTTCTACCATTAATCATTCTCCAGCTTCTGAAATCCCTATCTGCTGTCTGTCATACTGCACTCTTTCAGTATATGGCCTGAGCATCTCAGCTACATTTCTTTAAAAAAATTTTTTTTTTTTTTTTTTTTTTTTTTTTTAACTGTGCTGCTTTTTTAACTGATAGAGGTCATGAGAACTTAGTTGTTGGCGCATTCTCTTACTTATGTCTGTACTCCAATAACAAGATTTACTGAATACTAAGTCTGTATGAATCACCCACCTTATTCTAATGGTACGAAGTGCTCAGTTCACAATTCACATGAGGGAACACGAATAAATAGAATATTGGGCTTATGAGAAACATCATGGAGGAATTTGTGAGACAATAACCGATTTTTGCATTCATAAACCATGATTAGCGAAAACAAAGCTTAGAAAACTGTTAACAAAGAATGCTGTTTATTTGAAGACCATGTTAAATTTTTGCTACCGAGTTCACTGTTTTCAGTTTCAGAGTGTTTTTCTTCTCTCTCATTGTATATTTTTGTTCGTTTCTTGAAAAGATAAGTTCAATACTTTTGGCACAAATTTAATTCCATATGAATACAGCTTAATAAGAAAGACGGTTAGTGGATGGAATGCTAGTTCATGAAAAATATGGACAGCACTATATTATCATGTGTATAATATGTATCTGATTTAATATTAATCTATGGGTATTTTTAAAAAGGGACAGATTGTTTTTTTAGCTCTACAGTGCACGTGTGCATTTAAAGAACCTTTTGTGACATTAATTTACATATACATTAATGATTGAATGTTTTTGCCATTTACAAGCTTAAGATTTTAGTCCCATGTGCTGAAGTCCACAGAGTCGACTATAGCATGGAACTACTGTTAGAGTTTCCCTCGTTCTCGGAGTCGCTCACTAAGCGAGCGGCTGACTCGAACGCTTTCGCATTCCTCGTGCCACGTTGCTGAGAGCAGCGCCTCCCCATTCATGAACTCACATTTTGTTTCCCTTTTATGTTCCGTTACTTTTGAAGACCTTTGTTTCTATTAAAGTGACTTTCCCCTGCGCTTGCATCCAGTCCCCGTTTGTGTTACATAACAGAATACTCCGCCTAAAATGGATGCAGCGGGGAAAGTAAGAGCACGCCGTGCCGCAGTTTTGGTGCCTGCATATGATTCCTTTTTTTTTTCCCACAGTGGAACTTCATTTATCCCCCCGATGCCTATGACGGCTACTCCATTTGGCCACAGTGTTTTTTATTGCAGGTCCAACTATATTTTCTTAGTTTGGAGGACCCCAAGCCCAACGAGGAACAATGGTTGGGGTTCCTCCTCTCCTGGTTGGTTGGCTCCGCTCGCCACTGGGCAGAGCTTCACCTTGCCAGTGGGTCCACGAAACTCCAAACCGTTTCGGGCTTTGTGGATCTACTGGTCCAGGTATTAGGGAGCCCCAAATTCAAGCCCGACCTCAAGACCTTCTTGGGGAAGGACCGCCTGGCCGACCGACCCTGCCGGTCGTTCCTCAAGCACTATGAAAGGGAGCAGGCAAACGTGGCAGCCTGCACCTCTCAACCCCGGACCCAGGAGTGCGCAACTGAGGGATGCACCCAACAAGCCAGCCTACAGTGCCCCACCTGTAGAAAACAGGGAGTAAGGAGCTACTACTTCTGCTTGCAAGCCTGTTTCAAGGACAGCTGGTGAGTCCATAAATGGCTCCACAGGCGGGCACCCCCAGAGCTCCAGCCGGAGGCCCAGCAGGAGGTCTCCTCAGCGGAGCTGCCCCTGGAGGTTAACGTGGCAACCTCCGGCCCCGAGCTCCAGCAGGAGGCCCAGCAGGAGGTCTCCTCAGCGGAGCTGCCCCTGGAGGTTAACGTGGCAACCTCCGGCCCCGAGCTCCAGCAGGAGGCCCAGCAGGAGGTCTCCTCAGCGGAGCTGCTCCTGGAGGTTAACGTGGCAACCTCCGGCCCCGAGCTCCAGCAGGAGGCCCAGCAGGAGGTCTCCTCAGCAGAGCTGCACCTGGAGGTTAACGTGGCAACCTCCAGCCCCGAGCTCCAGCCAGAGGCCCAGCAGGAGGTCTCCTCAGCAGAGCTGCCCCTGGAGGTTAACGTGGCAACCTCCAGCCCTGAGCTCCAGCAGGAGGCCCAGCAGGAGGTCTCCTCAGCAGAGCTGCCTCTGGAGGTCCATGAGGGGACCTCCGTTCCTGTCGGAGACCCAAGTGGGGTGCTCCGCCCCAGTCCTGTTCCTGCCGGAGGTCCACGAGGAGATCTCTGCCCAAGCCATGTTCCTGCTGGAGGTTCATGAGGAGACCTCCACTCCTGTCCTGCTCATGTCTGAGGTCCACAAGGAGACCTCTGTTCCAGCCCAGTTCCTGTCGGAGACCCAAGTGGGGTGCTCCGCTCCAGTCCTGTTCCCGCCGGAGGTCCACGGGATGACCTCCGCCCAAGCCAAGTCCATGTCAGAGGTCCACGGGATGACCTCCTTTCCTAGTCCTAGTCCATGTCCAGGTTCCTGCTCTAACCCAAGTCCATGTCCAAGTCCATGTCCTAGTCCTAGTCCATGTCCAGGTTCCTGCCTTCATTCAAGTCCATGTCCAAGTCCAGGTCCATGCCCAAATCTAGAGTCATGTTCCAGCTCATGCCTCAGCTCATGCCTCAGCCCATGCCTCATTTCAGACCCAGAGTCACATCCAGAATCCAGTCTAGATTTCAGTCCAGGTCCCAGTCCTGTTCCCAGTCCAGGTCCCAGTCCAGAATCCAGTCCAGTTTCTAGTTTAGTTTCCAGTACAGGTGCAGATCCATTTTGCAGTCCAGTTTCCAGTCTAGGTCTCAGTCCAGAATCCACCTCTGTCTCCACCTCTGTCTCCTGTCCGGTTTCTAGTTTCATTTCCAGCTCAGTTTCTAGCTCAGTTTCCAGTCCAGTTTCTGGTTTTGTTTCAAGTCCAGTTTTCAGCCAGGCAGCTAGCTTTGTTCCCAATCTTGTTCCCAGTCCTGTTCCCAATTCTGTTTCTAGCTTTGTTTCCAGTTCTGTTCCCAGTCAGATTTTTGATTTTGCTTCTGATTCAATTTCTAGCCTAGTTTCCAGTCCTGTACCCAGTTCAGTTCCCTGTCCAGTTTCCAGTCCTGTACCTATTTCAGTTCTCTGTCCAGTTCCCTGTCCCATTCCCTGTCTCATTCCCAAGTCTGTCTCCAAGTCTGTCTCCAATCCAGGTGCCAAGTCTGAGTCCAGTCCTGGTTCTAGTCCAGGCTCCAAGTCAAGCACCAGGTCAAGCACAGCTCCAAGCACCACTCCAAGCTCCAAGTCAGGCTCCAAGTCAGGCTTCAAGTCAGGCTCCAAGTCAGGTTCCAAGCCAGGTTCCAGACCAAGTTCTCGACCAAGTTCTCGACCAGGGCCTCGGGACAAACCGACATGCTCCGTTCTGGCCTCGGGACACTGGACATCACTGGCCTCGGGTCCTGGGGGGCAGATGTTATGATCCTGCCCAGGGGCCCAGGTCCGCTAGAGCGTTCAGAACTTTCGGCGCTTCGGGAGAAAAGGCTTTGGGGGGGGGCTCTGTTAGAGTTTCCCTCGTTCTCGGAGTCGCTCACTAAGCGAGCGGCTGACTTGAACACTGCATTCCTCGCGCCGCGTTGCTGAGAGCAGCGCCTCCCCATTCACGAACTCACGTTTTGTTTACTTTGCCATGTGCTTTTGTTTTTGTTTTACGTCATGTCCCCACCTTGGTATTTTCATTGGTTTTCTGCTCCCTGGTTTACGTCATGTCTCCGCCCCATTCATTGATAGGTTTTCTGGTTATTGTTTAATTATGTGTTTCAGGTGTTTTGTGTTAATCTCGTTTGTTTCTGATTACCCTCCTTATTTAAAACACTTCCCATTTCCGCTTCCTCACGGAGTAAATAAATGAAAGTATTGAATGTAGTGAAGGAATGTGCCATGCGTTTGCACTCTTCGGGACCATGGACTCCAGCCTCGTGATTGTTTGGATTACTGCCTCGTTCCATTGTGGAATATAACCTTGCCTTTGTGTTACTGCTTCATTCTATTGTGGAATATAACCTTGCCTTTGTGGATCTACTTCCTGGTGATTTTGTGGATTATCTCGTTTGGATTATTGCCTTATCTGTTTTTCGAATCACAGTTTGTTTCCCTTTTATGTTCCGTTACGTTTGAAGACCTTTGTTCCTATTAAAGTGACTTTCCCCTGCGCTTGCATCCAGTCTCCGTTTGTGTTACATAACAACTACAATTTCATTATTTAAAAATTTTATGTGTTGGGCCCCTAGTCCCATAATATCCTACTGGCCTTCTATTATTTCGACATTTAAATATTATAGGCTGTATTCAGATTTGGCAACTTAAGTCCAAAAGTTGCATAAATTTTTACTTTGGGAAAGTTGTGCTCATACAGATTTGGTCACATGCCTGCTTAAGTTCTCATACAGATCATTAAAATAACTTGCACATACTGTACATAGTTCATACCTCCATGTTTGCCAGATTTTTCTTCAGTAGAAGCATCTGAGACCCGGTCTTTCAGTAGCACCTAGATCACTGCCATAAAACACTAGAAGTTTCCTTTAAACCCCCCGAAAATCAGGGATAAAAAATGTGGACTGTAACAGGAAATAACATTTTTCCTCTTCTGTTAAATGTAATGTAATATGATGATATATAAATGTGAATAATAATCACTACAAATCTAGCTTAATTTCACAATATGGCTCCCAGCCTCATTATTTGGAAGCTTATAGAAAAGCACTTGATCCAACACATCCTATTATTTTGCTTCTTTTTTTTTTTTTTTAAAGCTATTATGCTCTGAAATTTACTTGTGCACACAATTTAATGAAGCCAGCAGAGGTCATGAAATTTGTGTGCAGAATATAATCTATTTTATTACACTTTAAATTTGCTGTTTGATTTGTCCCATTAATAACTTTTGAATAGCACTTAAGTCCATAGTTATGTTTGAGGTCCAATTGTGCACAATTTGGATATTACTCCCCCACTGCACATGCTAAACTCAACTCTGAATATATGGAATTAAATTTGTGCCAAATGTATTGAACGTAACTTTTCATGAAGCGAACAAAAATATACAATGAGAAAGAAGGAAAGCACTCTGAGACTGAAAACAGTGAACTCAGTGGCAAAAATTTACGTGATCTTCAAATAAACAGCATTCTTTGTTAACAGTTTTCTAAGCTTCGTTTTCGCTAATCACAGTTTAAGAATGCACGGGCAGAGTTTTTATTTATGCACCGCAAGTTTACGTTCGCCATTTTGGCTCAGACTACTCATGTGGGCGGGGCTTAACAGCGATTTACTCTCATTGGCTAGTGATATTTAGATGGACAGCTCCCTGACCAGGAAGTAGAGAGTTCAGTGTCATTCATTTTGGAGTGTGTTCTGATTGTGGCTCTCTGTATAGATATAGTGTTTGTACTTGGTAGTGGAAATTACTTACTTACTTATTCAGTATATTAGTTTTGTAATTAATATCTGAGGTTTGGGTAGTCTTATACGAAAATTTTTTCTAAATGAGCTCTCAGGAGCGGCACGGTGCGTCGTCATCATCATCATCATCAACGTCATCATCCTCCTCCTCAGCTGGACACTCAAGCTGTCAATCCAAATCTTAGCCAATGAGAGTAAATCACTATTAAGCCACGCCCACACGTGAGATTTGTGCCAGAATGGTGAATGTAAACTTTCGGAGCGTAAACAAAAAGATTGAAAGCATAAATGAAAACTCTGGCAGCGCATTCATAAACCATGATTAGTGAAAACAAAGCTTAGAAATCTGTTAACAAAGAATGCTGTTTATTTGAAGACCATATTAAATTTTTGCCACTGAGTTGACTGTTTTCAGTTTCAGAGAGGTTTTTTTTCTTTCTCACTGTATATTTTTGTTTGTTTCTTGAAAAGATATGTTCAATAAAAAAATGAACAAAAATGAATTCCATATGAATACAGCTTAATAAGAAAGACGGTTAGTGGATGGAATGCTAGTTCATGAAACATATGGACAGCATTATATTATCATGTGTATAATATGTATCTGATTTAATATTAATACATGGGTATTTTTAAAAAGAGACAGATTGTTTATTAGGGGAGAAATTTACATTGATAATAGTTCAAATTTGTATGCAAAAAAGGTAGTATGCAAAAAAAAAAAAAATACAAAAACAGCCGAGACAAAACATCAAACAGTTATCCTGCCATTAATCCTAAAGTCATTTCACTACTCTTGACTTAAAGACCTGAAAATCTTTCAAGCACATCAAAGTTAGAGTTAGTCTTAAAGATAGACATAGAGTTGCTGCTAATCTTTGCCTTAACTGGAAGAAACCAATCTCGAAGAAGGTGCTGAGTCTTAAAGGATTCCTCTAACATTCAACAGAGTTTTTCCTCTTTATTCACATGAGACTTAGTCATCACACCTTCCTGAAATGTAATGTAATTTGAAAATAAAATTACTTGATAGCTCTCACTGGATAGCTCTCCATCCAGAAAGATCAGGTGCTGGTGGTCCATTAATTGTGTCTTTCAGTAGTGGAAACTGCTTCAAGCCCACAGAAAAAAAAAAAAAAAACTGGTGGTAATTTTATGTTCAAAATGACATTTTGTTTTTCATTCTAGAATGCATTTAAAACTTTTCTACTTTTACTTTGTTTCTTGTATGAGATTAAAAACTACATTATATACATATTAAAATGCATTACAATATGAATTCTTCCTCTACTGAAACAATAATTATAATGAAGTGTGGAGGCAAATGAACTATGTAGACAGAGACAAATAGTTTCTTTCCTCTCTCTCTACTTACTTCTCTATGTCCTGTATTCACCGATATCTTTATTCTGTAACTACATTTAGGCCTAAAACACAAAGGTTTTAATTAAAATATCTGCATAACAGAGGGCCAAGTCAACCTCAGTGTTCATTTCTGACTAGAGTTGGCCCAATCTCACTTTTTCTTTTTCAATACTGATAACTGAGTATCAGTTATCTTTCTTTAAAAATTACAAAGCTAAAAAAAATATTTTTAGCACTTCACTTGAAAAACACAGGAAGAAATACATGGCTAAATTATTATTATATTAGCAGTTCAACTCTTTCACACAAAAGATGATATATATTGTAAATCCATGCATCCATTTTCTGTACAGCTTATCCTTACTGGGTTGCGGGGAACCTGGAGCCTATCCCAGGGAGCATGGGGCACAGGCGGGGGGACACCCTGGACGGGGTGCCAGTCCATCGCAGGGCACAATCACACACACACATTCACACACCACGGACACACCAATCAGTTTACAATGCATGTCTTTGGACTGGGGGAGGAAACTGTAGTGCCCAGAGGAAACCCCCGAAGCACAGGGAGAACATGCAAACTCCGCACACACATGGCGGGAATCAAACCCTCAACCCTGGTGGTGTGAGGCAAATGCGCTAACTAAGCCACCGTGCCCCCTATATATTGTAAATATAAAATACAATATATCCTAACAAAATACAATCAACACTCTTGATATGTAAACATGTCCTGATATTTAAGGCTATATTTGTTATAGGATCGGATTGAATTAGTTCTTTTTTTCCTCTGATATCAGATCCACCATTTTTTTGTTGGTATCAGCCCCGGGTCTCATATCAGTGCAATCATGTTTTAAAATACAACTATTACATAGTGCATACATTACAAAGTTTTAATGAGCCAATAAGATGAATGCAATCAGAATTCCACATTGGCTGACCACTGAATGGTATTTATCATTAATTTACTCATCTTCAATAATTGCTTTGTCAACGTCTGATCCAGAGCCTATCCCAGGAACACTGGCTGTGAGGAGGGAATACACCCTGTATGGGACACTAGTCCATAATGAACATATGCTTATTCACACACTCATTCACACCTAGGGGCAATTTATCATAACCAATCCACCTAATGGCATGTTTTTGGGAGGTGGTGGGAAACTGAAGAACCCATAGTAAACCCACATAGTCAGTAACTGGAGTTCATGATTGGAATTGGGAAGACTGGAGTTGTGATGCACCACTGTTCCACTCTGATAATAATCAATACTAACTCATTTCCATGGCTGTGTATAATGTCAGTGGGATCTGTAAAATGGGCACATGGCATGACAGCCTGCAAACAAAGATAGTTTATTGGCATCTGACTCTAAATGCTTGCTGAACAAGCAACCGCACACATACAATATTGAGAATTATCAACCATGTCACCATGCCAATCAACGTACATGTGTCGTATTATTAAATGTCCAAAGACTGAGCCGTTCAGTACTTTCAAGATCATTTTTCTGCATCCAATACAAACTAGGATGCATGCACATGAATTGTATTTTTTCAAAGAGTTCAGACAGTAACATGGTCAAATCCAGCTTTGATCATAAACATAGCAGACAGGGCTTAATGGTTTTGACTGTGCAGTAAACAACAAGACTTTGCAAAGGCAAACACAAAGGCTAAATACTGTATGCGCAGTCTGATTGACAAGCAAGTCTCCAGTGTTTATCATAGCACAGTGCAATTCAAAAGGAAGAGCACTTGTATGCTGTTGCAATTCTGCTCTTTTTCCCTTCTACTCATAATGTCACATTTACACTAGATTTTTTTTTAAAGAGTAGTCTGCTTTTTAGAGAACAAACAGTACAACCAGATGAAAATCACAGAATACAATATTTTAACACAACGTTATCAAGTACTGACTGCTAAGAAAAATCATTTATTGAATACTTTACACCGTTATTTTCCTCTGAAATCCCTTCCAGGCTTTTACCTAATAGCCTGCCATCTGTAGATTTCTCCTCAGCAATGTTCTCATCGACACACCGATTACAGTGCATCCTCCGATCAATGAGCCAGCCACTTTACACGGAGACATTTGAGTGTGTCCACTATTAGGACTCTGTTTTGTTTTTGGTTTTTTTTCTAATTGCCAAGTCATTTAACAAACAAGAAAGGAGGTTTAAGATATCAGCCATTTATACTACTTTCCAATTTGAATGAAAGGGAGATGAGTTCATTCCTCTTAGGCTACACGGAAAATTGCACCGATGCTATAAGCATACACGCAAACTAAAATTGCAGGATGATTATAGACCTTTCTGTTTGCTCAGCCTGGATTTTTCTATAGAAATGACATAACCTATGCAGAAGTAATTATGAGCAACAGGGCAGCAGGGTGTTCGACATGTGGAGTCTGGCCTCAATTATTCATAATGTAATAGAAAAACAAGTGTTGGGAGAATAAAAAAAAGATTAACACTGTGTTCGGAGCAAGCATGTTGCTATATAAATTAAATATTACAGAACAGGATTTTTAAATTATTTTTTTAAAGGAAATAATAAATGTAAATGAAGATAAACATATGTGAACATAATATTTGTGTTACACCACACAATACGGGCTGGATGCAAGTGCGGCGCAAACAGTCACTTTATTAGGAATATTCACTAGTATTGGAACAGTCCAGAAACGTGAGGCAAAGGCAAGGTCAAAAAACAGGCAAAGTTCGTGGCAGTGGCAAACAGTATCAACAAGGGCAAGGCAATAATCCAATATTGTGAAAACCAGAACAATGATCAAAAACCAGGAGAGACAGTCCGTAGAAGCAAGGCTTGGTATCTGACTTTGAAACAAATGTAACTCGGCTAATACTTCGTCCCAAGGCGAAGACAAACAGGGGTTTAAATACATGAACCAAAACTAGAGTTAACGTAAAACACCTGAAACACATAATGACACATTAGGAACAGAACCAATGAACACACCCGCCTGGTCGGCCCCGGACGGGAACTTGGATGGGAACTTGGACGGGAACTTGGACTTGGGGGCCGCCTGGTCGGCCCCGGGCATGAACTTGGGCATGAACTTGGGCATGGACTGGGGCATGGAACATGGCTTGAGCGGAGGTCGTCCCATGGACCTCTGGCATGAACGTGGCTTGAACAGAGGTCTCCTCGTGGACCTCTGACAGGAATGTGGCTGGAGCGGAGGTCGCCATGTTGACCTCCAGTTGGAGCTCTGCTGGGGAGACCACCTGCTGGGTCTCCGGCTGGAGCTCTGGGTTGGCACGCAGTGGTTTGGCCTGTCCGATGCAGCACCCGGTCGCACACTCCTGGGTCTGGGGCTGAGAGGTGCAGGCCATGACGTCATTCAGCTCCCTCTCATAGTGCGTGGTGAACAGCCGGCTGGGCCGATCAGACAGGCGGGCCCTCCCCAAGAAATTCTTGAGGTCGGGCGCAAAGTCAGGACTCCCGAACACCTTAATTAGTTGATCCACAAAGCTAGAAACAGTACATAGCTTGCTGGATCCACTGGCGAGGTGAAGCTCCGCCCACTGGCCAGATGAGCCGACCAAGCGTGATAAGAGGAACCCCAACCACTGTTTTTCGTCGGGCTTGGGGTCCTCTAAACTAAGAAAACACTGGGGGAAAACAGAAAAACCATCGTAGGCTTTGGGGGGATAAATGAAAGTCCATTGGTGAAACAAAACACGGGTACAAAAAATTTGGCGCGGCGTGTCCTCCATTTCCCCGCTGCATCCATGGTTAGGCGAAGTATTCTGTTACAGCACAGAATAAGGGCTGGATGCAAGTGTGGAGCAAACAGTCACTTTATTAGGAATATTCACTAGTATTGGAACAGTCCAGAAACGTGAGGCAAAGGCAAGGTCAAGGCAATAATCCAATATCGTGAAAACCAGAACAATAATCAAAAACCAGGAGAGACAGTCTGTAGAAACTAGGCTTGGTAAACAAACGTAACTCGGCTAAGACAAACAGGGGTTTAAATACATGAACCAAAACTAGAGTTAACATAAAACACCTGAAACACATAATGACACATTAGGAACAGAACCAATGAACATACAGTGGTGGAGACAAGACATGAACCAAAACATAGACGCACGTGGCGAAGTAAACAAAACAAGAATCTGTGAATGCGGAAGTGAGCTGCTCGCCCGCTTCAGCGAACAGCGCGAGGGGAGACCCTAACAATATGTATACACATCAGTTCCATGATGATCTCTTTTAATAATAGGGTACTCACCACAGTACAAGGAACATGTATTTGGAAGTTGTACAGTATTTCCATGATCAGCAAAAATGTGGGAGAACTCTGAGAAAAGCGCTCATCTTATTGTCAGGATTACTATCTCCCCTGTCAATCAGAGTGACACCAACCAATCCTGGGGGTTGCTGAGATTATGTAGGTGGAAGAGGGCAGATGCTGCATGAGCAGCGGTTTGAAAATATGTGGTGGCTAGCTTTGCGTGTCTCAGAGGAAGCATGTGCTATAGCCCTAACCCTTTTTGGCTTGTGGTTGTGTGATAGCGGAGAGCTAGTTAGTGTGTGGGAATTGCCAAATGACCCTAGAGCCAAGAACCTTCTTACCAAACTGGCGCAGGTTCTGAATAAGGAACTGGGTATTTGGGGATCACAGAACCTTAGGTACATTGAGAGAGTTATGTCTGTGTAGGGCCTGGGCGTTTAGCTAATCTCTGGGCTATTGCACCCTCCTATATCTAGGGCTTCTTTTGTTGACAGAATCATAAATAGAAGAAAAGACATTAGTTTGGTATGCTCTTTGATAACCATTTAAATAATGTATTTTAGTTTCCATGCATCCATATTGTGTTGAAAAATGTCAATGTACAGTGTTTATTTCTAATCCGTTTTGCCTGAGACTCTCTAGGCTTGTTTTATCTGTCAAAAAAGCATAAAAGTACATGTGCAGTTTTGCTGCTGGCTAATGTCATACAGCTGCATGTATTATAAGGCTTCATTAAAGCTTTTGTACTGTATTTTATCATATCTAAAAACCTTAAACATTCTGGGTAGTAATGAAGTACATGTAATCTGGATTATATGAAAATAAGAATTTTTAATAAAAAAAAAAAAGTGTGATTCTGATCAGAAGTTATTTTAAAAAGTAATCAGATGGGATTACACTTTTTTTGTGTATATTTCTATTTTGTCTTTAATATTGTCTTTTACTAAACTCTAAACCAAAAGCCTGGAGAGTGGAAAGAGGATAAGAGAAGAGATGTTTGAATTTGGAATAACAGGATATACAAGGGCCCCCTGGGTAAAGCTTCCACAACAAGAGGAATCCAGCAATAATAAAAGCAACTTATAGAAGAAAACAGTTTTCTCAATTTTATTATACTATACTAATCCCCCTTATGAACTCTTTTTTTGGGCACCATTTTCAATGGCTCTTATTTTGTTCCTTACTATTCTTAATATCAGTCCATTTCCCATGTTTATTTGACTTGATTGAGTTCCTGCAATCCTCTCTACTGTTTGTATAAGTATTGTTTAACTTGATAAGAGAGTAGACGGGTGTGTGTATGCTAATGTATGTGTTTTTTTTTTCACTTCATCATAGATAAATAAATTGACTTGAATAACAAACGGTCACCTTGTAACCCGGGGCTTAGATATTTCCGCATAAGTAATGGATTACCTCAAAGGGGACCTGTTTTCCAGTTTGTATGGTTAGGTTTGGGCATTATTATAGGGTTTTTTTCCCTCCATAAAAAAAATCCACACCAAAGATGAAAGCTGCTCCATGAATTCAAATTTAATTTGTTCAGTCATCTATTAAAATGCTGGGTATGTTCTCCCCCTCTCTCTTGCTCTCACTCTCTTCCTGAGTGAGCATGAAGAGCTGGGTGTTAAATTGGAAGGCCAGCCTTGAAGGAGAATGAAAATGAGAGCGTACAAAAGATGCGAAGGCACTGTGAACTGAAGCAATCAAATTAAAAAAGTTATTAAGTTGGACTGTGGGATGAGCCTCTTCTCTGCACGGTGTAATTCAGTTGCTTCACCAAAAATCTGGGGTGGAATGATAGAGTGAGAGATTTGTATTAAATAGTAAGTAAAGGCAGAATAAAAGCATAACAAGGCAACATAAAGCAAAAATCAAATAAAGTTGTTTTGATATTTATTATAACCATGCAAGTTTGCATTTCATTATTATCTGCTCACAAGGTTACATGCCCATAACATACCCCTTATGTAGGTTATACCTGTGCAAGGAACTCATCTAATTTACCTAAAACCCCCAGAAGTGTCCGTTCATCAACAAGTCTTCTGAAATGTCATCACTTTTTTATTATTATTATTATGGGTTTTAAACTTAATCTTTGCAGACATTGGAATGCACAGTCTATAAAAATTACAGATGGATTTGGATGGGACCAAAATCCCAGAAATATACTGTAATAATTACATTACTCCTCATCCCCATTTAAAACTAATCCAGTCTAAACTGGACATATGGCAGAGCTGTTGGCTGATAAACAGAGGCATTGGCATTGTGAATGAGAAATATTGGGGAAAATATTGGAAAAAGACCACATGATGCTTTCCCAATAATTAACTGTTCAGTTTTAGTGAGCCGGGTCCCACTGTAGCCTCAGATTCCTGTACAAGGCTGACAGGAGTGTAACCTGATGAGCTGTTTTAGCCTTTCTGTCCCAAGGTTCGACATGATTTGCATTTTGATATGCTTTTCTGGTCACCATGGTTGTAAAGAGTTATTATTTGAGTTACTGTATACTTGCTGTTAGCTCGAACCAGTCTGACCATTCTCCTCTGTCCTCTTTCATCAACAAGGCTTTTCACCCACAAAATTGCTGCTCACTGGAGGTTTTTTGTCTTTCGCACCATTCTGTGTAAGCTCTATAGACTGTTGTGTGTGTGAATATCCCAGCATATCAGCAGTTTCTGAAACACACAAAGCAGCCTGTCTGCCACCAACAACCATGCCAAAGTTGGTCAAAGCTGCACTAAGATAATTTTTCCCCCCATTCTGATATTTGATGTGAAGATTAACTGAAGCTCTTGATCTCTATCTTCATGATATTATGCATTTCACTGCTGCCACATGATTGGCTGATTGGATAATTGCATGAGTGGCCAGTGAGTATAATGGTAAGATCCAAGGACAAAAAATTAATCTGATGTGTCATTTATTTCCTAATACTCGGTTACACTTCCCCTCAACTTAATAACAGCTCCAATCCTTTCAAGAAAGGATTATTATTACCAGAGTTTTCAGTTCCTTGTAAAATTTAGCCCATTCTTGCACTATATGCATGCAGAATTCAGATCGAGGCTACGAGTGCCTATTTTGGGGTTTCTCCTGCTGTTCAAAATAATCCCAGAAGTTTTCCATGGGATTGAGCTCTGGTGATTTTGCAGGCCAGTCAGTGTGTCCCAGTCAGTGCTTAATTTGTAAATTTGCAGGTCCCGGTACAATAAGAGGGTAGTGATCTGGCAGGTCGGGGGGCACGCGAAAGTTCCCAGACCCCAAATTTACAGACATGTAAAAGTGCTTCTAGAATCTCATGTAGCCAAAGATATTCAATGCTGATAGGTAGGCCTATGTAACTGCTCACACTGGTACAGTGATGCAACGAGTTTATAGCAATGATTATTCTCAGTACAAAAAAGAAACATTTATGGATTGCATATTCTTTCAATTTATGTGCTGTCACCTCAGTTAGCTACAAAACACATTTTCCCAAAGCACTTCGAAAACAAAGCTACATAATAAAGTTTCCTACAGTAGGCCTTCTTACAATAAACTAACATTAACTGCACAACATAATCAAGAAATAAGAGTCTTACCTAACACACAGTATTCCACAAAGCAGTCATGTCAGTGTCCTCCTACTCTTCCGTGTCCCTTACGTATCCATGAGCACAAATGGCTCAGGACTGAACTTTGTAAGCAGTGGACCCACGATGTTCAAAAACGTCAGAGACGAGATGGTGGGGATGAGAAGGGATGCACGCTGCGAGCTACAAATGAGATTTTGGACAAACCCTGCCCGTGCTCCACTTGAGATCGGTGTGGTATTCACAAAATCCAACAACTGCCTCAGTCCTTCTGGAACTTTTTGTCTATTTGAGTCCCTGTACTTCCTAAAAGCCTGAATGACTGTATGTGGGCTGCTCACTCAATTTAATTCATGTCAGTCTCACTTTCAAAGCCATGCGCAGGTTAACAACATTTAGCCTCATAAGCTCTTCTAAAAACCTTCCACAATCAGGCTATAGCATTATCACTGCTAGGTCACCAAACTGCTTCAACAGGGCTTCCTGCAACTGCTCGCTCTCTTGGACTCCGGCCTTTAGTATTTTGCTCCGTTTTTTTCATGGTCATTGTTTGTGTTCTTAAAAAATGCTGTTAATGATAACTGCTTTCTTTTCGTCATGACACACTCTACAGCGCATGCTACGTGACTGTAGGCTTCGCTTTGTGACGAATTCAGGTGAACTTTTGAACTTGAAATGATTACGTTATGTGAAAGAGGCTATTGATTGGCTGTTAGCAATATTTGAGCACCAGTAATATAAGATTAAGAGCATTTTTATTGCAGTTTTTTTTTTTGTTGTTCTATTTTACTTTTGGTGAATTAAAAACGAAAACTATTTGTTTTGATAATATTGCTGCGGGAGACTTTAAACACCCAGCTGCAGAGGTGCCGGATCCACATAAAAAGGTTCCAGAACGCAGGTGTGCTACAGTATATTTTAGTGGAACAGGATCCGGCTCAAATTAAACTCTGGTCCCAGTGTTCCATCATGCTTGTGACACACATATTTGGTTGTATCCATCCTGGAACATAGGAGTGAAAATATTGCAGATGGACATGAAGCAGAAAAAGCAACCTCAGATTCTGGACAACGTCTGATTATCTGGTTGTTAAGTTACATCTGTTCAGCCATGCAACCTATTGACATTGCAATTTGTTATGTATTTTTTGCAGTGTTACAGTAATTTGCTATCATTGATCAGATCCCCAAAGAAATGGGGACCTAAAATCTAATATCTACCAATATCTCAACAATTAAACTATCAGGGCTGAGTAATGCATAGTATCAAAAGGTCTCATCAGTGGCATAATAAAAATGATAAAGGCCAGACAGGCTCATGATTTCTTTTTTTAAGTGTTTCAAGTCAATTTCCAAATCCAATGCTCTGCTGGATTCATTCCTCAGAATACCAAACATGGTCAACAGAAAAGTTTACCTTTTGTTAAAAATAAATAAATAAATAAATAAAATAAAAACACCTTAACTTTGTATCATCTGTCCTGTCATGTAATTTGTAATTTGATTGGACAACGTATGCTTAGTCAATCTATTTTGGGCATTTTGGGGTCTAATTACTCCACCTTGTTTTGCGTTCATTATGTCCGTGACTTTATTTCACATGTACCTTCTTAATCACTGCTGATGACAGTATGTATATGTCACAACATGGGCTGACAAATATTAGCACCAATACATACAGAATTTAGGGGGCTGTCACTGATAGACTTCATGAATCTACAGTCTGGGCTAGAGAGACATCAGCCCCAGCCTCGCTTCTTCATTGCATTCTGTGTAATTTTTGTATAACCACTGGTGGAGCTGTTGAGTATATTTCCACAAAAGTCAGAAATAATCCTCATTCATAGGGTTTGTTAACAGTAAGCATAAGATAAGTAAGTCTTCTTTTCATTGAAAGACAGGGGTACTTATTCCCAGTAGTCCATTTTTGCCAGCTTCCACTGGTCTTGGTCAATATTAGTTAGTGTAGTCAGAACTGAAATAACTAGATTTTGGACATATCTATGGCTACTACAAACTCAGCAAAAGTGGACCAAGTGGACATTAGACTACATGCAGTTTTCACTTGGATAACATTCTGAATCCTCTCATGTGATACAGAAAATCTTTTCTCTCAACTTTACAGAATACATTGTTGTTTGACTCCTAGGAAGCACAAACCCAGTCATATTGTTTCTGCTTGGTCTGCATACACCCAGTCTCTTAGGAGATACAGAAAGCAAGAGAGTGAATGAAATAGATTAGGATGGAGGCAGAGAGGGAAAACGGAGGTGATTTAAACAGAAGAAAAAGAGTAAATGCACACAGAGGTAAACATTTAAATAGAAAGCAACAGAAACAGGTGTATAAATATTTATATATATAATAATAATATTATAATTAAATAATATGGGTAAATCATATAGAATAATAATTTTCTCAGATTCATGTACAAAAACCTAGAGTTGGGGTACTCGATCCCGGACTCAGACTCGAGTCCAATTATGAACGAACTTGGACTCGGGTAAATTTGTACTCGAACTTGACACGGACTCGGAAATTTTGGACTCAGAAATTTTCCTGAGTATAGTCGAGTCATGTATAGGGGTGTAACCTGGCCTGGGCATTTTTTTCTTTAGCCCTGAATAATTCTCCACTTGGAGCGGTTTGTCACTACGTAATTGAACGCCAGTAAAAGAAGACGGCCTGTAATTTTATATCTTCAGTGAATGGAGGCGATACCAATCAGACATCGTTTACAGGAAAATACGTGGAAATGCTCGGGTCTTATTGGTTGACAGTCAAACGCTAGCTCACAGTCAGTGTGACGAAAAATGGATAAAATGGATACGCCGATTTTATTTTATTTTTAAAACAGTAAAGGGGTTGAAACTGAAACAGTAACATCCTCCCGTGCTGAGCAGGAAAACAAGGTGTGTAAATGTCTATATGAGTTTGTGAATATGATATGAGCAGAGCTTAAGGACAGATAACGCTCTCTGCATGGCTCTGTAGCAGCTAAACTAAGCTACAGTGATAGCTTAGCTGTTCCTCCCCTTGGCTAGCAACACCAAACTAGCCTAGTCTCGTGTTAGATAGCCAAAAAGTTTTATATTTTATCGGTCTGGTAGTCCTGCAAACAGTGATAACACCCGAGGCAAGTTTTATGATAAATACAACTTTTTGTCCAATTTTCGATTGGCTCCAAGAAAAAAATGCATGCAAACAGTCTATTTAGAAATATATATATATATATATATATTTGACTCAGCTCCGGATGATTAACAGTTCAGCTAACGCCCCTGGCCATGTGTAACATGAAAAGAAAGATAAAAAATAAAAATAACAACATAAATTTAAGATAATAAGAAATTAATGAATGTCTCCCTGCCTGACCATAGGGCTTGTGCACATACTTGAAGTGCGCGCACAGAAAGCTGCCTCATGTGCCTCATCCACATCATAAAGAGTACTGAACTGAGTTCTCTTTAGTGGCTTATTCCGCTTGGACGGTCAAATAAATACACACACATCATGTAAAAATGCAGGTCTGGATGAGTATTTATGTAATCACAGTTTGTTATGTCTTAAGTGAATGTAAACAGTTGGGAAAAAATTGGAGGCGTCAATACAGTATATCAGATCTGTGCATTAGGTCTTAAAGTGACAGCAGTTTAATAAACCTGCTGCTGTTTGTGTCATTAATGTCAATCACATAAAACACAAAGAGTATAAAAAAAAGAGAAAATCACTCACTCACTCATTTGACTGAATAACTTTGGTAAATCTAATAAGAATCCCCGTATATGTCATACAGTGAAGTCTATTTTATTTTACATTTAATTGCTTTATTCAATTTCCGTAGTATTTCTTACTTGAATACTACTGATAGACCTACCTGAGAAAATGTATCGTAATGGTGAAATAAGATTGTAGTCGTATTGCCCACCCCTAAACATTAGCATTTGGTGATTCCAGTCTTGAATTTCACATAAAATGTGAAATGTACTTCTTAATGTAGTAAATATCATAAACCCTACTGATAGGGATTTATTTATTTTTTTATTTTCATTTTAGGAATTAAAATGAATAAACGTTACAAGAACAGAGCTGTGTTCAGAAATGACTTTGTTGTCATTCACAGACAGATTAAAAGCAGTAATAAAGCATGAAGCTTGTTGTTATGACATGCTGCTAAATGTTACTCTACTCTGTACTCTCTCTCTCTCTCTCTCAGCCTATATAACTGTGGGGGAGAGACATCAAATCATTGAAATGTCAACTCGAACTGGAGGACACAATATAGTGTGACAATATCAAAACAGGTTAATTTGTATTTTCATACACTTGTAATATAATAAAAGTTCTACATATACATCTTTATCCCCTTTTTTCATTGAAACCATTTTTTGATAGGAAACTAGTTGAGGTGCTGATGACATGAAATAAAAATATTAAATGGCAATGGCAAGATGTACTCGGCCCCTTTTGGAGTCGGACTCAGACTCGATTGGTTAAGGACTTGGTCTCGACTCAAACTCAACAAAGGTGGACTCGGGCAAATGGTACAATTTAGAAACCTATACAAATGGTGTGTATGCTGATAGTTTCATGATTATAGAATATTAAATATGTTGGGTACAATTTTTTGCACACAAATTGGACATTTAAAAAAGTGCACTAAAATGGGCTACAAGATTGTAAAACAGGTCAGTCTAGATCTTAAAGAACAAACATACCAGGGATGGTATTTCGGCATTGAAGGCTGAACGTAATGATTATCTCGATTATCTAAATGCTTATCTAAAGAGATTTCCTTGCCATATAATTTAATACTTGAACAGTTGTGCAATGAATTACTGTATATCTCATTCATGTCATTTGAAAGTGCAAATTTGTAAGCCGATGCCAGAAACCATGATAATGGGTTGCACACATCATAATGTGATTTTTTTTTTTTTTATGTTCCGCCCCTATATTTCTTTAATATTCCAAAAGAAAACTGAAGTGTTTGCCATCAAACACTGTTTCTCCCTAGTCAGTGACTTTAATGAACCCATTAGGAAAATGAGTGAGCAAGAACAAGCATTAATTAAGCTTTTGCTGCTGTTTGCACAATAAGCCAATAAGGCTAGTAATGATTAACCTTTCAAAGATTTCTTTCATCCTGCATAGTAATAATCGTTCAAAGAGCAATCAGTCCAGACAATTAGATATTACCTAATATGAATAGAAAGGTGGCAAAGGGGTGTTTAATATTATGATTATAATGACATGTGACCTGTTTTTGTCAATGCCAGTAAGGTTTTTCAGTCTTGTAAAATTTTCACAAAGATTTCACATGGTTTTCACACCTCCTGCTGCTTTTTGAGAGTGTAGGAGTTGTTTGTGACAGCATTAGACATGATAATGTTGTTTTGTGTTTAAAATTTCCTCATTGCAAAGGACTATGGTTTTTACACAAGATTTTCATTTCTTAATTATTATTGATACGTGTACCTGATATATTGAAGTCTTGGAAAAGTCTGTTGGATACATGTGCAGGTTAAAATGAAGACACTTCTTTAAAAATAATGTCAAAGTAAAAAAAAAAAGGCAATGTAAAAAAACAACAACAAAAAATGAATGGCAGAAAGGACAAAAACCACACACACACACACACACACACACACACACACACACACACACACACACGCACACACACACAAAAGTACACACTATGACACAGTAGACAAACTGAAGACTGAGATAGCAAGCAATATTTAGCAGTGAAATTTTGTTGCATTTGATTAAAGCTCATAACTCAGAATTCCTGACCTCCAAATAGGTAAAACCAAGCCCCCCCCCCCCCCCCCCCCCCCCCGGATTCCTATTCAGACAGTCAGGATTATTATTATTATTATTATTATTTTACATGTCAAACATCTTTTTTTAGAACGCGAGTCAACATCAGCATAGAAAATCATGGACACGTGTATCCGGATGGGATTAAATTTATCTGATGGCCGCAGAGTTTGGTGAAAAAAAGGAGGTAATTCAGCCTGTCATTTTCTCAGGGGAGAATGGAGAAAAATACTGACATGGTCAGTCTGGACGAAAATAAAAATGTAAATTTTTGTAATGTAAATTTAATGCTGTCCTGATAGGGCTGTTTTCAAACCTTAATTTCAATGTTGCCAACAATACAAGTAATGAAAAGTTTTCTTTACTGCACTCAGACATGACTGGGTATATCAAATGACACATGCTAGAAATACAGCTCAGCTAGAAAAAGTACTATTGTTTCATTTGTTATTAGCACAGCTGTGCTTAAGGGTCTCTACATTAAAAGGAAAAAAAAAAAAAAGGACTAGCCATTGTAAGCATTTGTTTCCAGGACAGAAACGTGTGGAGCATAAAGTACTTGTGAACTCAACAAAAAATAGTTTTGCCTCCTTTAAACTAGGACTGATTTTTTTTTTTTTTTTTTTTTTTTTTTTTTTTTTTTTTTTTTTTTTTAAATGAAAGCATTGAACAACGAAAGTAGAGGATGTAAGTACTTGATACAAATGTTTTCCAACTGAAGGCAAGATAAAAGAAGGAAGGCAGTTTGAAGAACTTCTAGTGGAGTCATTTTTTTGCAGTGCAATATATGCACCAGGGACTTTTATGATTACAGCAGAGGTTTCTAGGTACAAGTCTACAGTATCCAAGTTAATTTATCCATTGAGGATCAGATGAGTCTTGGGCATAAACTGTTTTTGCTAAGTGCAATCTTTTGGGTGTCCAAGTGGTAGAATCAACAGCAAACTTTAGTGTACCCATGTAAGGCCATTCCCAGCAGCAGGGAGTGATTCACAAGTGCAGGAAGCTCTAAGCAGAATTAGTGCATCAGGATGGGCCAGGCAGGTCTGGAGGGCAGAGTGAGTCACCGACATCCTATCAGGCAATTACTGATTCTATTTTTATCAGCCAGTTATTCAGAAACAAATCTGAAAGGATTACTGAAAAGTATTTTCTCTAATGCATAACCAGCAAGTTTACACATTTTCATTGCTGGAAGGGTGAAAGGTCACATAATATGTCACATCTCATAAAGTAATGGATCATCCGGAATCACGTGTGTCTGTGTGTGTATTCTCTGTATATTCACCTTCATGGTCTGGTGTAAATTTTATTGGGTGATTCATAATAGTGGATGTTCGATTAGATGTTAGATTTAACCATTCCAGATGCATTCAAGGCCAATAACACAGTCAAATTGTGCTTATTGTCAAAGAATGTAGTTCTCCTACAGTTTTCAGAGACACCCATTTGACACTAGCATGCTCAGTGACTCTGGCTTCACTGACGATTCTAGCATAGCACCATCCAATCCTACTCACATCATCACAATTTTAAGACTGGCTGCCATGGTGACTACAAGCTAACAGTCACAGGCCCAAATCTATTCTCAGACAATGCTGAGGCCAGAGCTAAGCATGCAGGTTCAACTACTAGGGTCATTATTAGCATGGAAGAATCTCTAGGATGTGGCTCTGGACATAGAATCGTCACATTCTGTTTATGAGGACTGACTAGGATAACTAATCATTTGGGTATTAGTAGAACTCTGTAGTACATGAGCCCTGAGACGTGCTCTCTGAAGCCACAAGTCTTTTCAAGTTATTACATTTCCTAGAATTAACTCGTAATAATTTCTAGGCCTCTTATTTTGCTTATTAGTCAAAGCAGGCTACAGGGCTTGACAGGCCAGATTTGACTCTGAGTCAGGGTCTAAATCTGCCAGCTGAGAGAACCATGTAGACATTGCTGAGCAGTCAGTCCAGGGGATGTACGTGATATTGTGTCCTTTAAATGGTCAATGTCGAGGCAGTGAGTACATAGCTGCTGCCTGTTCTAACAGATGAAGCAATGAAAAGCATGTGGGACAGCAAAGGAAAACCACTCACCCAGACCAGCAGCATGTAGCCACAGGCCCATTCACAGAGGGAAAAATGACCAGCAGGAACAATGAGAGGCAAGTTTGCTTACTAAGTGGAGGAGAAAAATTAAACAGGGGTCCATCTCTATAAAAATGATAGCCTCTGAAGCCATAGTGCATATGTGATTTGTTCCGTTTCATACAGCTCCCACACTTTTTGGATCCATACACTGTATGATGGAGGGTCAGGTTTAACCATCTGAATGTGTTACACTTAATAGCGGCTGCTTGTAGGATTTGTAGCAAATATATTTTAGCTCTACCCTAGAAGCCTTCTAGATGCACACCAAGAAGGACTACTTTGGAATCTTTGGGAATCTCATGATGGAAGATTTCTTTAAGAGCATCAAAAACATTGTTCCAATAATTTCTTAATTTTGGACATGACTACAGAATATGGATATGATTACCAACTTGCTGTCCACATTTTCTCCAACACTTGTCTGAATTCCGGATTCCATTTTGCTGTTTTGTGGAGTCCAGGAAATATCTTGTTATTATCTTCCATTTGAACTCCCTCCAGATATTAGAGCTAGTCACTGGATGTGCCTCCTCCCAAGTTTCAGGATAAAAAATTGTGTTTATTTCAGCCTCCTATTGGATTTATAGACAGAAATATTCGTATACATTGGAAATTATCCAGTCAATTATACATTGTCCGGTTTGTAGTTCTTAAAAAAAAAAAAAAAAGAGAGAGAGATCTGTTTTTTAAAAAACATTTTCTAATTCCTTATGTGTTGTAAGGAAATGTCTCTTTGTCTCTTTCAAAGTCTTTAAGATTTGAAAGCCTTTATGACCTACTGATGAGATGTTCTTAGACAGGCCTACTGATGTTTGTATAGAGGTGCCACCTTTGTCTGATGTGTCCCTAAAAGAGGCTCAAATGGGAGAGTGGACTAAAACGGTGTATTGAACAAAGGCGATGGGAGAGTGGACAAAACGATTTATTGAACAAAGGCTCTTTTCAATATTGATCCCAGAAATAATACCTGAAGTTTGGAAGTCCCAGACCCTCATTTGATTTAGATAATTGTATTGTTTTAAGTTGTAGTCTTGGTCATATTCCTTGCCATATGAATTTTGAAATTATTTTATTCAGCATATCGAATGTAGATTTTGGGACTTCTATAGGCAACATTTGGAACAGATAGAGTAGCCTCGGCAGGACATTCATGCATACAGACTTAATGCGGCCAAACAGAGAAAGGGAGAGACGACCACCAATCCAGATCCTCGCTAATATCTTTTATTATTTTCTTATAGTTTGTATCATATAGTTGATCTAAAGAAGAGGGTATAGGTATTTAAAACCATCCTTAGGCCAGTTAAACCTACTCTTGGTTTTGGTCTGTTTTGAAATTTGGTTATCGATATCCATGGCTTTAATCCATTTATCATCCTGAGTAGTTTCCATACTGAAAAATTAGTTTTGGGTTTTTTTGTTTTTTTTTAAATGTGCAATTGTTGTTTCAGGTTCTCTTAGGAAGAGTAGGACATCATTGTCATATCGTAATAGCTTATGTTCTTCTCCTCTAATTGTGATGCCCTTAACTGTTCTAGCATCCTGAATAAGTTATGGGCTAGGGGTTCAATACTGATTGTGAACAACAGGGGTGACAATGAGCATCCTTGTCTACAGCCACGTTCCAAGGCAAAGCTCTCGGATCTATATCACTGACTCTAACCAAGGTGACTGGGCTTGAGTAGTTTGTGTTTGTGAAACTTGGGACCGAATTTAAACCGTTCAAATGTTCTGAATAAATACTGCCAGGTCAAATGCCTTATGTGCATTGAGTGGTAAAAACAATGCCTTCTCCCCTTTGGATTTTGTACAGCTCATTATATTTAATACTCTGCAAAGGTTATCTCCATCATATCCCCCAGAAATAAATCCAGTTTGGTCCGGATGTATAATTTGATTAATGATTTAATTGACCCTTTTAGTTAGAATGGCCATTAATACGCATAGTACACTGTTCAGCAATGAGATGGGCCTATATGATTGACAGCAGGATCGTTACACTCTTTGTGAATTACTACTATGGGTGCTTTCTTCCATGAGGGGGCCACCGTGCCTGATTGCTGCCCATAATTATATGCTTTTAGTAGAAGCGGAGATATTAGTTCTTTAAAACTAATTCGTTAATATACCCGTCAGATCCCGGGCTTTAGTTGTTTTTCAACATGGAAATTGTCT
The DNA here is from genome assembly GCA_023630585.1 of Cranoglanis bouderius. Lineage (NCBI taxonomy): Eukaryota > Metazoa > Chordata > Actinopteri > Siluriformes > Cranoglanididae > Cranoglanis > Cranoglanis bouderius. Next base: position 21,656,681 of record CM042540.1, read on the forward strand.
TTGTTATCTCGCATTTCTTAATAGGCTCATCCTGATACTTTGCCATTTACTCTGTAAATTCAGTTAGTTTTAGATTCTTTAGGAATGGTGCCAGAGTACTATCATCAGAACAGCTATCTGTATTTTTTGTATAGGGCAGGGGCAGACTGGCAACAAAATGCAGTACGGGAATTTGCTGGAATTTGGCCCTAAATTGATACACCAAATTTGAACTGACACAACATGTTTCTCGATCAACGAATCATTAATTTTAAAAAAAAAACTAAAATACAAAAATATTTTTGTAATAAAAAAAAAACAAAATGCTTTTGCACAATCCCATACTATAAGTGGTGATACTTCTGTGGAATCATTTGTACTTAAATTTAATATAATCTGTGTTGTGATTGTAGTGATGAATTCTTTATCATTAAGAAGAGATGCATTTAGTCTCCACTGCTTGATAGTTGGCCTATATCCTATGTTCCAGAACAGTTCTATGGGTGAATGGTCCGAGACCGTCATATATCTTCATATCGGCTATTCTGTGAAGCTAAGCCTTGGGAGTGAAAAAGTAATCTATTCTAGAATAGGATGCATGTCTGTGGGAGTAAAATCTCTACAATGTGGATATTTGTTTCTCTACACATCCACAATTCCTAGCTCAGAAGATTGGTATTTTAGCATCTTACTCACTCGAGAGAGTGGGGTATTGGAAATAGGTTGTCTGTCCATGAATTATGACATTATACAATTGAGATCTCCCCCTATTAATAATATTCCAGAGCTATGCTGTGTTATTGCATTAAAAATCTTTAAATAAAATCAGGTTTATCTTCATTTGGTGCATACACATTCATGAGCCAGACATCTATGCCATCTATAGAGCCATTTAGCAAAATATGTCTTCCCTCTGTATCTTTATGAGTCATTGCTGAGGTCAAATTTACTTGTCTGTATATCAAAATAGATACTCCTTTCTTTCTCTCAGATGGATGAGAAGAGAAATACACTTTATCTGCCCAAGAAATGGACAAACAGTTATCAAATATAAATCCACACAGGCTCCTACAGAACCATCAAGACAAGAAATGAAAATATGGCTAAAACAGCATTGTAAATAATAGCAGTTCCTGAATATACTGCCACAGTTCCTGAATATACCTCTAGCATTGAATATAAATCCACCCAGCAGATAGCTCTATATAGTGTCTATGTGGTTTGACATGTGTACAGGACAAGAAGAAGGAAGGAAATATGCCATATGACTGCAGTATTTATTCCAAATACTGGGGGTGAAATTTAACTTAAGGTGAATCAAAAGACCCTAGGACTACTAATGCTAGATTACACCAAAATAGCAAAATTGTAAGCTTAAAACCAATGCGATAATGTCTAGTTCTACCATAATTAAGACAAAAATCAAATAAATATCTCATCGTAAAAAAAAAAAAAAGATGTCTCAAACTATTACACAATTAATATTCAAAGTAGTATAAATAAATACTTATGCCACTAGGTAATTGGTGTGAAATGTTCCATTGTAATGCATCCTGCACAAATAGCCTACATTATCTTGGCAATTTGTTTTTATTTTTCAACTATGAATCTAAATTGCAGAGTCAGCACTGCTGTAGCATCTCTCTCTCTCTTTCTCTCTCTCTCTCTCTCTCTATACTGTGGTTACTTATCTTTGTGATTCATAGCACGTTGTCATCCACCAACCCGAAGAAAGGTCTCTACCAGATGCACAGAGCAACATTCAAAGGGAAAGAAGAAAGAAGGTGAACAATAGAGAAGACAATAAAGTAAAAGTGGGGAAAGAACAAGGCTGGACATTCAGAAAAGAAAGAGTGGAAAATAAGGGGGAACATGAGAGAGAATGTGGAGATGCCAGTGGGTTCCTTTCTTAAAGAAGAAACTGTATGTTAGTGCAGAGACAGAGAAAAATCTTGTGTCGATTAAAGGAATGATGCAGAGAAAGAAGACAAGAGGGTATATACAGAGAGCAATCATTAAAGAAAAAAGTTTGAGGGATAAGAAGTCAGGTTTCTGGAAAATTCTTATGTGTGTTATTTTCCCTCCTAAATGTACTCAACGTTGCTGCTTGTCCAACTCCATTAATGAGAACAGTACAGTGGCTAAAAGGTTAGCCAATGATAATGAAGCCTTTCTCATTCTACATCCACAGACCACACACTCGCATTCAGTAAGAATGGTTAGGTCACGGTGTTCCGTCTTTTAAAGGCTGGACCTTGAATCAGCATTACTTGAAATGTAACCATTCAGCAGTAGATATGCCGGAACACATTGCCTAGGAACAGAATAGCTTCTAGAATGCAGATAGGGGAGTACAATTGTTCTTGCCCTGTTTTCCTGGCTAAGCTAAATGCTTATGGGATTCAGAGTATGTCATTCCAGTGAAGTAAAGCACTTTATTTAAAATAACATTCAGTACATGGGATGGACAAAAAGATGTACTGTAAATATCCGACAAGGGAGCATTTTCAGATCTACAAATTGATGTTATTAATTATCCAAAATCAACAGACGAAAGAGAGGCTTTTGCTAAACATTAAAAGAGAAATTAGAACACACAAAGTGCATGCAATAATTAAAAAACAGCACTTAAAGAGCTGTAAACAGGAGAATGCCATTCTGGAGAAGGATCATCTCCATTTAATCCCAACGTATTTCTCAGACACTTTTTACACACACTAAATCAGAATGCATATGTAGTAACATTGTAACCGAATTACGAATACAAATACATTATTCAAATTGAACAGAAAATGCATAATATCTAAACAAATACAAATACAGCTATGAATAGCACATTTTTAAAAATAATGTGCCTGAAAGCATCACATTCAGACTAGATGTGTGCATAAGGATTGGAATCCTGCAGGAGAAAATAAAAATGTTGCACAAGTGAGAGGTTTTTACTTACATGTTGAACTTGAAGGGCACTAGTATGAAGCTGCCAGTCATGATTGCCGTTTCTTTGCAACATTCCCATCCCAATTTCATCTTGGAGACTTCCTGCATTTCTGATTTGCAGTATCTGCAACATGCAGGCATTATCCACTCCATAAACCCATTTTCCCTTAATTTATCTCAAACAGAAATTGTTCTACACTGAAGATGCACTATGTATACTTACACATTCCCTTCGTTTGCAGTAGTCTATGTTTAGGGAAACTGGACTTGCTTTTTCCACTATTAACCAAAACAAGACCAATGTGGTGTAAAAACTGTAACCCTGGCAACCCTACTCATGGGACAAAGACCTCGTTCATTACCATCATATAAATATGATAACAATATGATACCAGTAGGAGGCTGGGTTCTTCAAAAAAATAACCATTTATTTATTTATTTATTTATTTAAATTACCTTGTCTGTTCATTATGCATGTAATTCTTAAAAGAATTTTCAACATACTTTTGACATACTTTCAAATCATACTGTCATGATTTGACATAAAGATTCCAATTAATAGATCTTATTCTGACTCACACCAGTGCATCACAGCTTAACATAACATTCTGATAGCATGTGCAGTGAACTTTTCAGATATTTCTACAATGTAACCTAAAGTAGAAACCAAAGTAAATCTGGTAAAATATTATTAAGCAGCCATTGTTTTCAACTCTAAACAATTTGGGAAGGACACAATTGTTTTCTGAAACATAATTAGCTTGCTCACTGAGTCCCATTAGATAGAAGATAGAAAATTTGCCAGAAAGGTTTACAGGGAATGTGGTTCAGGAGTTGTGTTCTAATAATTAATTTTTTTTTGTTTCTTTGTTTATTATAATTTGTGTGTGAAAAATGGCTACCTTTCACCTAATTTTCTCCCTGTTTTCCAGTATTTTCAGGACATATTGATAGACTTCACATAAAACCCCAGTCTAAACCTTTCCTACTTCCAAACCAAATTCAAATATGAATACAAAAATGAATATTGCGAATACTAAACAAATAAAGATTGGGGGTTGGAGGGTATGTTTTTATATCCTGATGTGGACCAAAATCCCCACAAAGATTTGTAATATCTGACAGTTTTGACCTTATGGGGACACTTGGCTGGTCCCCATGAGGAAAACTGCAATTACCCACCTAACCTAACCTTAGGGTTACGTTTATGTGTATTTGTGTGTTAATTAGCTGCATTAATAATTATGGCAATGCAAGGTCCTGACAAGGACAATAAAATAAACATTTGTGCCTACATGTGCTTTCCATTCATCTGAGATACCTTTTGTCTTTAAACTTTAACCTTGTTACCTGTGAATTTGTGGACATTCAGTGCACACATATGTGGATTCCCACACATACAAAGCTCAGCTGAAAATATATAGACAAACACAATTGCTCATTTGCTGTATCTCATTCTTTTTATCTAACCTTCTATTGTTGATTGCTGTTTGCCATCTTCTAGTCCAAACAGATGGACAGTTGAAACAGAGGGCCCCTGAGAAGTTTAGTGTGTTTAATATCAAATGGTAGAAATCAGTTCAAATACTTAGTAAAATTATTTGAACTCATTTCTACAATAAACGCACTATGCTACTCAGGGACTTTCTAAAGCCTATCAATTTTGTTTTCTGTTCTAGTTTTAGTGCATTGTGTAGTGCATCTAAAATGATCATGTCATTTAAAATACACCATAGATTAATTGCCTACTTTCCCGTAAAAGACATCCCATGGAGAAAGGTATCTGTGTCAGCTCCAAATGACCAGTACAGCTCCAAATAGCTCCTAACCTTATTACTTTTAGCCACTTTGGTTCATTCCTAACCTTCTTTTTACTGACCCTTTTTCCTGAGAAACAAGCATCTCATATTTTAAGGTCTCTTACTTACTCGTACTTGCAGTATAAGACCTTCTCACTATGAGGCCTCCCTTCTGCGGATTCATACCTGAACTGACAAGACATACAAGTTAATGAGTGTTCATTTTGCATTTCAGATCTGAGGAGATCTTGCCGAAGGACACAAGACCAAAGTCAATTCGATATTTATTCACAAAGCTGTCACATACAGCAAAAAGCAAAACATTCAAGTCAATATGGGTATTGCATATGAACAATGGTGAGCTCTGAAAGTATTATCGAACTTGCTTCTCCTGAATAGGTATGCTGTGTTTTGTAAAGGCAATTGACAAATTGACAACACTTAAAAGTGACTTCCGCCTATTACTTAGAACAGCGGTTCTTAACTTGGGGGTCGCAAAACAATACCTTTGGTGGAGGTCGCAGGGAAAACTTTTATTTTAAACAATTGTAAACAGAGGTTCACAGAGAAGCCACTGGCGGATTTTTGAATATCCGTGCATGCTGAATACCGAGAACTTAGTGACATGGCATCAACCTGTCTCTGTGAGGCTGGTTTTTCAGCGCTGGTGTACCCGAAGAACAAGTATAAAGCCAGACTCATGGTCGAAGATAGTTTGTGTCTTTTCCTCAGCCCTGGGGTTATCCTTCTTCCCCAGTGACAGGGTCCAACTACAAAAGCTTAACATAGCTTAACATAGCCTGAAAGAGGTATAATTTTGTGACAATATCCAAACAGGATTTTGCAGAGATTTTTTGTGATTGTTGCAGCCAAAAATGTTTAATTTTGCTGCAGCTTTTTTGTTACTTGCAGATTTGCTACTTGCAGAAAACTACTTGAATTGGCAAAATTGCAATTGCATGAAATTGTTTTGCACGGTCTTTTGCAATGATGTTTGTTGGTAAATGAGACCTTTTAGCTGTACTCATGTTCGACGCATGCAAATCAAAGGGGGCTTTGGCTGCATGTGCGTTGTGATGACACCACATGACGGGACAATCTGAGGTAATTTTGAAAAATTGCAAGCTTCTGCAAATATTGCGGAGTTACCTTGATTTTGCATTAATGTCTGTGATCGCAAAATCCTGGAGGGACTGTGTATACATTGTCTTACATATAATCAGGCTCTTGGGATAAGTAAAACGAGATCAGTAAAACAAAGGGAAAAAGTTACGAAGAGGCGATATCAGAATGTCATTATACAGTAAACTGTAAGGGTTGATTCATTCATCGTCAGTAACTGCTTTATCCTGGTAATGGTCAGCAGTGGAAGTGGTAGCCATTCCCAGTAACATTGGTGCACGGTGGGAGATTTCAGTCTGAATGGCATGTTTGTTTCAGAACTACTTTTATTTATTAACCCATAGTGATGTTCTACATTGTACTTGGTATACAATTTTTAAAAAATACAAATGCAAATTAAAATCTTAGCATACAAGGATAGGTTGAATCCAAAACAGCACAACAAATTTTAAAGCAATTGATTGTAAATATGTTCGTCATAGGATGGCACAGTGATGCAGCAGGTTCCAACCTTAAGCTCAGGTTACTGTCTGTGTAGAGATTTGCATGTTCTCCCTGTGCATTTCCTTCTGCCTCAGAAAAAAAACATGCATGTAGGTGGACTGGCTGCTCTAAAGCACCCTGAGTTCTGGATCCACCACTACCCTCACTAGCCATGACTCAAAAGGAATAGATGGATTTTCATCAACTTCTTTCGTTCTCCATTTTCTGTCTCTCCTCAGGAATGGGTGACAGCTACAGACCTGCTGATCTCTTTGAACAGGCTGAACACCTTTGGAGACGAGTTCTTCAAGGACGCCAAAGTGCTACGCTCCTACTTTTACGCCATCTCTGACTTTTCCGTGGGGGGAAGGTGATATTCATGCGCACACACGCACACACACACACACACACACACCCACACCCACACACACACACACACACACACACACACACACACATATACACACAAACATGCACACACACACAACATGGGATCCTGATGCCCACAGAACCACAAAAATCAGTTGAGTGTGTGAGTCGATGTCAAAGTCATTTACATACAAATACACCCACATACAAATACACTCTTCAGAGTCACATACAACACAGACAATTATACATTTGTGGAATAATTTGATAAGAGACAGAGAGACATTAGCAAAAACCTACAATCTGCTCTGCAGCAGAAACAAAGCTTGTTTCGGTTAATGTTTTTACCATGTAAACAGGATATTGTTAAGGGGGAATGCTGTGTGTGTGGTGTGGGGGAGGATGTGTCTGTATGTGTTTGTGTGTGTGTGTTTGCATGTCTGGGTGGTCGTTTAGTTTAGACAGCCAAATGTGTGTATAATTATCTTGAAATAGTTGTTGCTGACCTTGTGGCATTATGAAAGAACAGAAAATCTAAACAGATCTATCAAATTCACAACTCTCTTTTCCATTAAATGCTCAACAAATGTTTATGCATTTGTTCTTCTATGTGTTGTTTTATCCCCAAAACAAGAGCATTGTTTTTTTAAATAATTTTTTTTCATACTACTCAACATCATGGTCTCTTTAACAAACTACAGATGCAAGTGTAATGGGCATGCCAGCGAGTGTGTGCCAAATGAGCAAGGCCATTCGGTGTGTGTGTGTGAGCACTACACTGCTGGGACGGATTGCCAACACTGTGCCCCATTCTACCGAGACCGGCCGTGGGCTCGTGCCACTGCAGACTCTGCCAATCAGTGTGTTAGTAAGTACTGATACTATCTATATCAAAATACCCACGTATCATCAGTGCTTAAAAGCTTCCAATATTACATACAAACAAGTTTTGCATGGAAATCTTTAATTTGCTACTACAATCAGCTGGCTTTGGTCAAAAATCAACAAATGGAAAAAGAAATCATGTCATGAATAGAGCAAATAGATTATGTAATCATGATGTTAGACATAAAAAGCTGTAATGAGAAGGCTGCGACAGACACTATATCATAATTTATTATTGTTCTGTAGAAGACTGTATCAAACCCGCCAACCTTTGAGCATTTTGCACAGGAATACTCCAAAATAGTTTTTTTTTTTAAATTTTAAAGACAAATGAACGAATCAAGGTGATTTGAACTCTTTGATATTAACTAACGCTTTCTGAAGCCCCACCTCCTTCCACCATTTCACATGAATAATCTTTTGGCCCAACCTGGTGGTGCTTGAAAGATGCACTGATGCAGCACCCATGCTTTGTTTTAAGTACACCAAAAATGGTCAGAAAACTGCACCTTTTGGCCAAAATTCTGCCAAAAATTCAATAGACCCACAACAAACTGTTAAATCCAACACTTTCCAAATAATGTTAACAATTTAAAAAAAAGATATTAAAAACAATGTTTGTTTGCTTTGCTGTCCTGTGTTGGTCGGTCCTTGGACACGTTCAAAGCATTTGAGCAGCAGATCAATAATGAGGATGTAAATTCTACATTATAAAACTCTTTTTAATGTGGTTCTAATTTAATTTAATGTAATTAGCCAGTTAATAATATATAGTAAAAGTCTGCACAAACATCATGACTTTAAATGACATTTATGCTGCAGTAGTTTACGTAGCCTATTGACACGTTTTTTTTTGTTTGTTTGTTTGTTTGCTTGTTTTTTTTTGTTTGTTTGTTTTTTTGCTGTTGTTGTTGGGATGCAGCAGAAATGGCCAGATGTGCTTGGTGCAAGTTCTCTTCTTATAGAATAAGTTTGAATTTTGTCTGATTTGTAGCATAGTGTCTTCAGTGAAATGCCAACTTATTTAAAACAGGTAGATAACCCTGCAATGCCATGTGTTTTGCCATGTCTAAGCTTTAGTTATGACCAGTTACAGCAATTTTGATTGGTAACTGCATAAATGCATAATAGGGGTTACTGATGTGCAATAATTAGAAATAATTATTCACCACTGTCACTGTCAGTAATTTATATCTGTTAGGTAACGCCTGCAGTGTTACTCGGTCTCCTTCCTTAGGAGATAATGATCTTGAACCGTACTGTAATGTGAAACACATGATAATACATTACTAATTACTAGTTAGTTAGTAGTGCTCCAAGAGATATACAGTATAAGACACAGCAATTATTTCTTAGTTCATAATGAACTACCAAACAATTACTTTACTATTATTTACTGAGTAACTACTCAGTATTCATTAGTAGTTAACAGTAGCCAGTAATGTGTCTGGCCTTCTACCCTGACCTCTCTCTTCAACAACGCCAACAGGACTGTCGCTCACTGGATGTTTTAGAGATCTAGAGATTGTTGTCTGTGAGAATCCCAGGACATCAACAGTATCTAAAATACTCAAACCAGCCTGTCTGGTACCAAACATGCCTTTACTTTATTATTATTTATTGAGTAATTACACAGAATTCATTAGTAGTTGCTAGTAGTGACAGAGGTGTTAACATAGTACTGCACGTTCACCTATGACTTATTAAACAGATGATGATATGATGTTCCCTAAGAAAAAGAAGTTGTTTTTTCCTGAAATTATTTTGCCCTTTTTTTCCCTATTGGACAACATTATTGACTATGGACTGTGTGGGTATTTGCTGTATGGCTTTTTTCATGCATAAGGAGGCAATGACTGATCTGATAAACTCACAAGGCAGAAAATAATGTGACGTTAATTATTTTAATTACCCATTCTATTAGGATCTATTCTCTTAACTTGTTGTTTTAATTGCCTTCTGTTATATGTCCAACAGATGGCTTCTTCCAAGTGTCAGTTGTTCTTCCAATAAAACGAGGAATTACACTTTGGTTAACTAATGCACTGCTAAATGACAGTGAAGGTGACAAAGGAGCAGTTGGTGTATTATATGCATTATATGGTTGGCTTATGGTAATTGCCGTATGTCTCTGTTTTTCATGCCCAACAGACAAATTAATTGATAGAGAACATTTATTTCTTTACTCCCCAGTGTGTGAACTAAATTTAAGATACAAATCAAACCAGAACCAGAGCTGAATTAAAGATACAGACAAAAAAACCCAATTTGGTGGTGTTAGGGTGAGGTGGCTGAGATGGTTTCACATCAGAAAAATTATAAAACAAAGAAAACACTTTAAACTGTAGAGTAAAGAGAAAGGTCATGACTTGTATCGCCTTTTGTTCTCTTTTCAAAATAAATATAAAGGAATGCTTATTTTATCTGCTAATTTCAGGGAAATAACATACGTAGTTACTTGTTTCTCACATGGTTGCCACAGAAGTAATAATCTGGATGCCATTCCTCAATCAAAAATAATATATTATATTCAGCTAAAATTGTGTCCAATCACATTCATTAAAATTTTATTGAAATATATGGCTACATGAATGGTGTAGTCACACTATAATTTTCCTAACACTACTAAAACTTCAACTGTAAGAAGCTGTGCCACAAGCCTGGAAAAGCATTACAAAAGATCAATGCAACAGTTTGGGACTGTTCACAGAACAATTCACCAGCTTGATGCAGTTGTTGCAAGCATGGTATATGCAACCAAACATGAAGTGTTGTTTACTTTAATTTATTTTAAATACTTTTGCTCACCTAAAATAAATGGGTGGTCTGCCAGCAAAGGTGCCAAGAGTGCATCTCATTCATCTTTTGATCTCAAACCCAAATGTCTTCAAGACATACTATGGGGTGGTGGAAGCTCAGTGGTTAAGACGTTGGGCTACTGATCGGAAGTTCATGAGTTCAAATCCCAGCACCGCCAAGCTGCCACTGTTGGGCCCTTGAGCAAGGCCCTTAACCCTCAACTACTCAGATGTATAAATGAAATAAATGTAAGTTGCTTTGGATAAGGGCATCTGCCAAATTCCGTAAATGTAAATGCATAGCAAAAAAACAAAAGAATTCACCTTGTCGTTCCAATACCTTTTGGAGGGGACTGTATTGTACACATTAAATTATTTGTTTTTATGTGAGAAGTGAGATGTTGAATGTATGTGAGATGTTTTAATCCAGTAATGTTATATTAATATGTTAATATTTTTTTTCAAGCATTTAAAATGCATTTCGAGAACAGATTTCAATTCCGTAATTGAAGTAAAATCAAAAACTTGATTTTACTCTGCTGATGGCAAGATCTCTTTAAAAATTTTAGTTAATAAAAGGTAATACCTCAATGAAACACAAGTGAGATTCACTAAAATAAATGTTTAGGCAAATAACATTTCCTCTGGGATTACACAGTCAACTGGTCAAGAGAGTGTTTATTGTAATGCTATCTTTTAATGTTGGATTGTGGTAAACTCAGACCTGGTACACAGGTTTGACATTTTGCTTTTTTTCCAGCCCCAAACTCAAACCTATATCAGAAAGTCAATGCTTATGCTTGCTTACTTGCTTGCTTTGGGCACACAGTAGATGGAAGATAGCAAAAATTAGGACCATCTGGCATCCACATGCTCTGGTTTAGAGCAGTGGTGCTCAAATGGTTTTGCTTCAGGACCCAAAGTCTACATTGGACATCAAGTCATGACCCAACACTACAGTTTTTTATCATTTGGATGTAAATAAATAAATCTGTATTAATGTTGCATATGAATGTTGTTAATTCTAATAATTATTATCCATTGCATAGGCCTAATATAGTTAATGTATTATATTACAGTATAATAATATAGTTGGATAATAATCATTTACCACCTGAGATAACAGGAAATAAAACAACTTACATATTGCATTGTTAAGGTTGTACCTCATATGTACATACAATGGAAAATATTTAAAATTTAAAATTAAGAAAGTGCAAAATTAATTGTTCACAAAATTAATATGAAAATGGGCCACTATATAAATCCATAAACATAAACCGGAGTAAGTGCAATTTACCTAGCCTAAAAAATAAACCTAACATTGAGCCAAAGATTGAATTACAAATTGTAAACTCAATATGAAAAATGCACTTTTTTTTTGCAAGATGTTTGTGAAGAGTGAGTCTGTACAATGAGTGCTTTCTCCTGAATAGTGCACACATTTTTAATAATTCATTTTGGACTTTGTCCAGATCCCATTCTTTTCTTTTGAACAACTCAACAGGCTTGCCAGTCCATGTGCGTTCCGTTCATTGGTTTTTGGTTTCAAAATTGAAAAACATACAAATGAAATACAAATGATGACACGTTCATTATTTTTTTGCTTTACTATTGACAATTAAATCACTAAACTATGTTTAAAACCCATTTTTGCTCAAGAATGCAAAATATTTCAAATATGCCTCATTTATAGTTTCTTGCCGTCTTGTTTTTTGAGTTTGACTTATTTCATTTTGTGGCATGCTCGCATAACCAAAGTGTAATTTATCTAACTGAAAAAACATGCAGAATCCATCAGTGGCTTTGTCAAACATGTTGGCTTTGCTCCGAGAAGTTCATTATGTGCTTTGCAAAGGCAGCAAGAAGGTTACAGTAAGGGAGGATGACGTCCACCAGTAAAATTAGCCAGGTTTTTCACCGCGGCAAAGTTAGTTTTAGATTCGATATTTGCTGGATATTCACTTACCCCTGCCCTTGTATTATAGAGGCGACAGTCTTACACAGATATCAATATTACCATTAGTTTTAATAATATTCAATTATTATATACGGACATGAAACATTTACTCAAAAATGGCAACGCGTATTAGAGCTGCATATTTACACCTGAGAATGTTCTGACGCGGTATCACAGCTCAAGTTGTCTAAAAGACCATCTGGCAAGTCCACCCACTGAGTTAAAACATCGACATTCTCCATGCGTTAATTAAAATGACATAAGTTTTAACATGCAAAAGTCATTTAAAAACACACATATTCACATTCTAAAGGCTGTAGCAGGCTTACAATGAGATACCCGACTTATTACAGGTGAGATTTTGCTATAGAGATTAACTCTAGACACATGTAAATCCAAGGTGATCAGCAGTTTCTGAAATTCTCAAACCAGCCTATCTAGCACCAACAACTATACCACAGTGAAAGTCATGGAGATCAGATTTCTTCCCCATTCTGATGTGTCGGCACGATTTTATGCCATATGATTGGCAGTTTTGATAATTCCAAACTGCTGTTGTCTCCTTGGACAACTCCATGATCTCTCCTTCAACTAATGCTCGTAACCTTGGGGTAATCGTGGACAATCAACTGTCCTTTTCATCACATATTACCAATCTAACATGGTCCTGTCGGTTTATCCTTTACAACATTAGAAGGATTCGTCCATTTCTAACAACACAGGCCACTCAGTTGCTTGTGCAGTCTCTTGTCATTTCCAGACTAGACTACTGCAACTCGCTCCTGGCAGGTCTACCTTTGAGTGCCACCCGTCCCCTACAGGTGATCCAGAATGCAGCTGCACGGCTTGTTTTCAACCTCCCTAAGTTCTCTCACACCACCCCATTGCTGCGCTCCCTTCACTGGCTTCCAGTAGCTGCACGCATCAGATTCAAAACATTGATGCTTGCATACAAAGCCAAAAGTGGAACAGCACCCTCTTATCTTAGAGCTCTCATCACCCCACGCACCGCACCATGCTCCCTCAGGTCAACAAGCACTGCTTGACTGGTCGCACCCTCTCTCAGGATGCAAGGAAGATCTGCCTCACGACTTTTCTCTGTTCTGGCACCAAGGTGGTGGAATGAACTTCCCATCAATGTCAGAACAGCTGAGTCACTGGCTATCTTCAAGAAATGCCTAAAGACATACCTCTTTCTTAAATACTTACCCCTTGATAATTAGTGTTTTCTTCTTCAAAATAAATAAATAAATAAAAACTCCTAACAGTTGCTCTCTTTTCAACAGGTTTGTGTTCAGTGCACTTCATTGTAGTCGTACGAACCAGAAATGAAGTATTCATTGATGGAGAATTTAAAGCACTCTTGTACGTCGCTCTGGATAAGGGCGTCTGCTAAATGCTATAACTGTAAATGTAAATGTAATTCATTTGTTGTTTTAATGAAGAAACTGCATCAGATCTGTCACAACTTTCACCCTCTCAGCACATGGCACATTTACATGCTTCTGTTTGTTTGCTTTTGACTTCAAGTCATTTGCTTCTGTTTGTTTTGCCATGTGCATTTGTTTATGTTCTAGTCTCTGCCCTGTCCTGTCACTGGTTGCTTACGCTAATGTGTGCATCTGTTCTGTGTTAATCCTTTGATTAGTTTGTCTATACCCTCTTGTTTCTGTCCCTTATTGCAAAGACTCACATTAAGTCATAGTTTCTTGAGTTTCAGCTCATGTTCCTCATTGTATTTGACCCATGCCTGTTTATTTGAACTATGGACCTTTATCCCAGCAATGTTTCATGACCACTCTTCCTGGACCCATACAATAAAGAGCACATCAAATTTATGCACTTATGCACATCCTGCCTCCCATACAGTACCATATGTTATGGAGATCTGCTCCAGAAGTATTCAGCTATGTATTGACTACAAACACATTTTCTAAACAAAATTGCTAATAAGATATATTTAAAAAAGAAGAATCCTTAGAATGGTGAAGGAGATTCCTTGAAGGAAGAAAGGTAATGAAAGAATGCTAAAAATGGTACTGGAACACAGACTTTCTATGTAATATCAAGATTATATTATTAAACTTCCCTAGAGAGCTGTTTTAGTAATGCATTAGTTGCTTGTGAAAATAAAATGCATCATGACTTCTTGTTATGATTTAATAAGTAGTTATGCACAGTGATTATGAACCTTTCCACAATGTAATAGAGAATGATTTTTCTTCAAATGCAGGCGCAGACATTACAGCACACTGGGGACTGATAATCCTACAGTTGTTGCAGACGAAATGGAGAAAGTCATATTTGGAATAAAATGGGTCATTTCCCATAATGCCCCCCTCGGTGGCTGAATCATAATAAGCTGGGGTTTTTTGTTTTTTTTTAAAGATTGTGATTGGATGGTAGGGATTGAATCATTTGCATTTGCCCAAATGTGAGCTCATGGTGCAGGAACCTGCAGGTTTGTGGGTGTGTGTTTGTATGAAAGACAGAGTGAGGAACAGCTGTTTGGCAAGGATTCAGTCCCGATTGCTTTTTCACAAATTTTTTTCAATTGTTCATCTGTTTTGTCTCATTTTGCCTTTTTACTTTGTCTTCTCTATACCACTTAATGTCCACTGATCTCACACAGCATTCTAACTATTCCACTCCCCTTCTGTCTCTCATTTTTTACTTGGGCCAGAGTGTAACTGCAGTGACCGTGCGGATGAGTGCGTGTTCAATGCAGAGCAGTACCGCAGTACAGGTAGTGGAGGACAGTGCATTGGCTGTAGGGACAACACAGCAGGGCCGCATTGTGAACGGTGCAGAGAAAACTTCTACAGATCGTCTCCACTGCTTCCCTGCAACAACTGCAGCTGTAACACTATGGGTGAGATGCAGACATGTGAACACAGACACACAGTGAAAGGATGAATATAGGATAAATGATAAATAGCGGTACATATATGTGCAATGAGAAAATTATGATGGCATAAAATGCCACCATGCCTATATCTACAGGTAAAAAAGGTAAATTGGCAAAAAGGCAAGATTCAAGGAAAAATTCACCCTGTATGACATTATCAACATTTATAATTAATATGTTATCTATAGTGGCATCCAAGATGATTTTGTTTGTTCAGACTTCTTTCATCAGCATGTTGGTTTCCAACATTACCCACAGTGCTATTTGTCTACCCACTGATCCTGGTGCCAGTGATAATTATCCCTGGCTTCATCCATACCAAGAGAGTGATGCAGCAGAGCTTTAGTCCTTTAGTCTGTCCAGTTCTCTCACCATCTCATCTATACACTCTGCTCAATCCATCAACTGTCATACTAATACCACCGTCAACGCCATCACTCTAGTCATCTCATAGATTGCATTCTGGAACTTTGAGTCTGACATTTGCTATCTCCACTACTTCTACACTGGATTTCTCATTAATATGATAATGAACAATGCTGATGGTGAGTGAGAAAATAGGCACTTGGTATCTTGTTTTTGGTGCTAACAGTGAAATCTGATTGTTATCACGTAAGCTTGAGATCACTGAAAATTTTCTTTTTTGAAACACCTTTGTAACTGCTCTAGCAATGTCCCCCTGTGACATCAGAGCAGCAGCTATCCACTTAAAGTCTCACAGGAATATCGAAAATACAACACCAACCAAAAAATTAGCACCAGAATCGCTAAAGACTTCACAAATGTTTCAATTTAAACATGTTTAATGTATTGGATTTTTCCTTTAACCTTAATAACTTAATAACTTTTAACCTTAATCTTTTGTTTGTTTAAGTTTTATAAAAGAAGAATTTATTTGAGCAATGTCACTATGTTCCAATAAGACTAAATGTAAAAGTTTTAATTGGATCATTTTATCCCCACAAAACACTAACACACACACATACACACTCACACACTCACAGGATTAGGCATCCACTGGCCTATATGTCACTGTTGCTAAATATTTTTACGCCTGTAGCTTATTCTAACCTTAACCTTTTAGGAACCCTTGGTTCTTACCTTTTTTCCCTAAAAAAAAAAAAAAAGCTGTGTTCTGTGTAAAACAAACATGATTTATTATGGGAATCAGCAAAATGACCCTGAAGCAATAAAATATTCATGCTTTCTTTTCATTGTGTGCATTTGATTCAGATAAAGAGAGTAAAGCACACTGTGGCCCCCACAGAGTTTCGCGGAGTTTCTTTTAACCTCTGCTGTAAGCAATGACTGAATAGCAATAACATTCAATCCCAAGACAATCTATCCAAACCACATATAGGTCCCATTAACACTGTGAAAAATTAGTAATTAGTCTTTGATCCCTATATACTATACTATACTATACTATACTATACTACACTATACTATACTATACTTCTTCCACTGAGCACCTTTTTAGATGAAAATCTATTAAAACAGTCATTAAAAATATATCTGCTACAGAGTCAGGCTGCAGTCTATATTAATAAAATACAGATATTAAATTTGTAAATGTACATGTTGTTGAGTCAATAATCCCGCTGTAGCTGTGGAAGCAGATGTCTATAAATAATTTTGAAACTCATTTTCCCATCTCTACCTTTCTCCAGGCTCTGTGAGTCTGCAGTGTGATGAGGAAGGCGTGTGTCTCTGCAGGCCGAGTGCGATGGGGGTAAAGTGTGACGTCTGCAGACCTGGCTTTCACTCTCTCGGACCAGGGGGCTGCAGGTAACGACAATGCTAATAAGCCAATGCTAATCTATTACTCTACAGGAGGCATTTCCTCATCCTTATTTTTAGAATAAACCATATTGAAACTGAATACTTTTACTCCTTACATTTCATTTTGTCCTTCAGTACTCATGGGTCATTCCATCTCAAGTGGTCCAATACAGGTTGCATTTTTAAGGTTTTTTTTTTTTTTTTTTTTTTTTTTTTGAGGGATTACCTCTATATATTGGCATTGCAAAACCACCAGTTCTTTTTACTTGTTTTAACTACGATGGCCATCTTTGTGTCATGGCACACAACAAATTTTGGTTATACAGCTGTTTACGGAAACCTCAATATCTCGGCTTAGGCTGGTCCCAGCTAAGTAAATTTGCTAGCTAGTTTTTATTTTTAGCTTGTTTTGTAGTTAATACCACCTTAGTACTCATTTGAAGAGTGTAAGATAGATAGATAGATAGATAGATAGAACCCCAATTCCAAAAAAAGTTGGGACGCTGTGTAAAATGTACATAAAAACAGAATGCAATGATTTGCAAATCTCATAAACCCATATGTTATTCACAATAGAACATAGAAAACATATCAAATGTTTAAACTGAGGAAATATACCAATTTAAGGGAAAAAATAAGGTAATTTTGAAGTTTCAGAAAAGCTGGGACGGGGGCAACAAAAGGCTGGAAAAGTAAGTGTTACTAAAAAGAAACAGATGGAGGAACATTTTGCAACTTATTAGGTTAATTGGCAACAGGTCAGTAACATGATTGGGTATAAAAAGAGTATCTTAGAGAGGCAGAGTCTCTCAGAAGTAAAGATGGGATGGAATCTGGATGGAAGCATATGTTGCTCTAAAACCTGTATAGCATTGATGGTGCCTTTCCAGATGTGCAAGCTGCCCATTTCATAGGCACTAATGCACCCCCATACCATCAGAGATGTAGGCTTTTGAACTGAGCGCTGATAAAAAGCCGGATGGTCCCTCTCCTCTTTAATCCTCTTTAGTTTAGAGGACGTGGCATCCACGGTTTCCAAAAAGAATTTAAAATTTCGATTTGTCTGACCGCAGAAAAGTTTTCCACTTTGCCTCAGTCCATTTTAAATGAGCTTTGGCCCAGAGAAGACGGCGGTGTTTCTGGATCATGTTCACATATGGCTTCTTCTTTACATGATAGAGCTTTAACCTGCATTTGTGGATGGCACAGCGAACTGTGTTCACAGACAATGAGTTCTGGAGGTGTTTCTGAGCCCATGCAGTGATTTCCATTACAGAATCATGCCTGATTTTAATGCAGTGCCGCCTGAGGGCCCGAAGATTATGGGCAAGCACTATTGATTTTCACCATTGTCCCTTGCGCACAGAGATTTCTCCATATTCTCTGAATCTTTTAATGATATTATTTACTGTAGATGATGACATATTTGTAGTCTTTAAAATTTTATGTTGAGGAACATTATTCTGAAGTTGTTCCACAAATTGTAGACGCAGTTTTTCACAGATTGGTTAACCTCTGCCCATCTTTTCTTCTGAAAAACTCTGCCTCTCTAAGATTTTTTTTTTTATACCCAATCATGTTACTGACCTGTTGCCAATTAATCTCCAGCTGTTTCTTTTTAGTAATATTTACTTTTCTAGCATTTTGTTGCCCCCGTCCCAACTTTTTTGAGATGTGTTGCAGCCATCAAATTCAAAATTGCCTTTTTTTAATGGTATATTTCCTCACTTTAAACATTTGATATGTTTCCTTTGTTCTATTGTGAATAACATATGGGTTTATGAGATTTGCAAATCATTGCATTCTGTTTTTATTTACATTTCACACAGCATCTCAACTTTGGAATTGGGGTTGTAGATAGATGTACTTTATTTGGGAAATTTGTGCGGAAATTGAATACTTATGTCATGGATATGCCGGAATGAACTTGAAACTATAATTCCCATCAGCCACTGCACCTAGTCACACGTCTCGTTTCACCTGATTCTCATTTTTGGCCCATTAGCACTTGTGTATATACAGTGGGTATAGAAAAGAATCACCCCCCTTTAAAATAATCACATTTTGTTGCTTTTCAGCCTGAAATGAAGACATACACAATTTTTGTTTTATCCAGCTGTATTTACTCAGTGCAACTTATAACATCCAAGTGAAAGATATAACACCAACATGTCAGAATTTTTTTTTTTTTAATTTAAAAACAGAATCACTGAGTTGGAAAAAGGATCACCCCCTTGCTTTAATTTGCCTTAATTTTTTAATTACAGCCTTTAGTCTGTTGGGATATGTCTTTACTAACTTTGCACATCTAGACTTTGCAATATTTGTCCACTCTTCTTTGCAGAACTGCTTAAGTTCTGTTAAATTTGATGGTGACCTTTTGTGGACTGCAGTCTTCAAGTCATTCCACAGATTTTCAATGGGGTTTAAGTCTGGGCTCTGACTAGGCCATGCAAGGACATTCACCTTTTTCTCCTTCAACCACTGTGTGGTCAGTTTTGCTGTGTGCTTTGGGTCATTGCCATGTTGGAAGGTAAACCTTCTTTCCACTGACAACTTTCTGGCAGAGGGCAGCAGATTTTCCTCAAGAATTTAACGGTATTTGCCCCATCCATTTTCCTTCTATCCTGACAAGTGCTCCAGTCCCTGCTGCAGAGAAACACCCCCATAACAGGATATTATTACCCCCATGCTATACTGTAGGAATGGTGTTATTTGGATGGTGAGCTGTATTGGATTTCCGCCAGACATATCGTTTGTTGTTGAGGCCAAATAATTCATCTGACCATAACACCTTTTTCCATGTGGCCTCAGAATCTTTAAGGTGCGTTTTGGCAAAGCTCAGTCATGGGTGGCTTTTTTTCTTGCAACCCTCCCATAGAAGCCATTTGTGGAGAATTTGTGATATTGTTATCACATGCACACAATGACCACTCTTTGTCATAAATTCCTGCAAGTGCTTCAGAGTTTCTGTAGGCCTCTTGGTAGCCTCTCTGACCAGTTTCCTCCTGGCTCTTTTATCCAGTTTGGAGCGACGGGATCCAGGAAGGGTCTGTGTTGTACCAAATACCTTCCACCTCTTAATAATAGATACTTAGTAATACTGTGCTTCTAGGCATTGATAAAGCCTTTGAAAGTTTTTGTATCCATTTCCTGACTTGTGCCTGTCCACAACTTTATCCTGGAGATCTTTTGACAGTACCTTGCCACCCGTAGTTGATTGTTTGCTTCAGTTGCACTACAAAATGCTCCAGGAAAGCTCTTTTCATGCTAAGCTAATCAAAATGACCACAGCTGATCACAGTTAAGTCAAATGGCTTTGTGTGCCATTGAGAAGGTGATTAACTACACCTGATTGAGTTTTTAGGAGGGGGTGATCCTTTTTCCAACTCAGTGATTTAAAAAAAAATTTCTGACATGTTGGTGTTATATCTTTCACATGGATGTTAAGTTAAACTGAGTAAATACAGCTGGATAAAATAAAAGCTGTGTCCATCTTCATTTCAGGCTGAAAAGCAACAAAATGTGATTATTTTAAAGGGGGGTGATTCTTTTCTATACCCACTGTATAATCACGTTCTATATTGCACTGGTTGTCTTGCGTTGTTTGGTTTGTCTGTCTTTGTCGTGTTATGCTCTCTCTCATTTCATGTTTATTGTGTCCTTATCCTTGTATCTTTCCATGAGTTCTAGAGTTCTTGTTTTGTTTTGTACTTTATTAAACTTTCTACTGCATTTGCATCCGCCCCTACCTACTTAACCTTAATCAAGACAACTTGAGTCTGTTTAAATGCAGATACTTTCTGATTTCATGTGAGAATATTTTTGGCTTCATACTTCTACTAACTAAGATTTTGACATAGTACCCATACTTTTGCTTAAGTATAGATTCTCTGTACCATTTCCCATTTTCCATGTCAGTGTCCTTCCAGCTATCACCTCTATTTAGATTTTTAACTATGTCACTGACATTGTGGTACCTTTACCTTATTCACCACTAGCATTGTTGTGACTACTCTCCCTTTCCAAATATTCTCAATTGCAGTCTCTCTCTACTGGTCTCTCAGGCTCTGCAGCAGCAGTACATAAAATTTTCGTCACTAAATTTTCATTCCAAATAGATATCATTGTCAATAAAACATTGAATAATTAAAAAAAAACACATTTCCACATTTTTAACTTCCTTTCTACAGCATCACCAACTCAACCTTCACTTTTGTTATCTTTCCTAACTCATTCTCATTTAAGATGCTTGAGGTCCCCTGCTGCTAAGGTTCATGTGGGCATATAAACTAAACTTGCCTACTATCCATGCATACAAGCGCCATAACCTATTTCAGCTAGTAAACACACCATAAGATCCAATTCTCACAATTACACATGAAGACTGATCTTGGTTGTTCATAATCATACATAACTTTTACAACAAAGTTGATTTATTATTTAAGCATCCATTCCAATAGTTTATAATATGGAGCCCAAGAATCATGGTCAAGAAACATAGTGGGACTCAAGGCACAGGCAGTCAAGGTTATCACAGGCATATCCAAATTGTTAGGTCAAATAAATAGAACATTATGAATAGAAATTACAGAACATTCAATGAAACTTCACTAAACCCATAGCAGTTGCACACACTGGAGGAATAAACCATTGACATGGCAAGCGTCGAGATGGGACCAAAACATAAACAAACGCACATGGGGGAAAATAAACACAAATGCCACTTGCCATGCTAGGAACCATGCTGCAGGTGAGGAATTCATGACAGATGGAAACATGGAAAAGAATGTCTGGACAGTAAGAATGAAGGGGTCCATAGACATCACACACTTTTAAAGAAAGAACTGGAAGAGACTTAAGGTTGCTTGCTTCAGGCTTCTTACATACTGCCCCCTGCTTGACTCCAGCTACAGCTGTATCAGACACATCCCACTGGACAGAGACCCTGGGGCAGACTGAGGACCTGCTGGAAAGATTTTATCTCACAGTTGGATTACGAATGTCTGGGGATCCCCCAGGAGTAGCTGGAATCTATGGCCAGAGAAATCTGGGCTGAACTTATCAGACTGTTGCCACCAGGAAAAGTTGAAGGAAAATGAATGAATAAATCAATGAAAGTTGACTGCCATATACCATAGAAATAAGTCAGAGGACAGGCTAACACATATACTATTTTTTCTGTATGTTTTGTACTGCTCATATTTTTCTGTTGGATGTATAATTAAACACCGATCAGCCATTACATTAAAACCACTGGCAGGTGACATGAATTACACTGATATTAATCTCATTACACTGGTACCTGTCAAGGGGTGGGATATATTAGGCAGCAAGTGAACAGTCTGTTCTCAACGTTGATGTGTTGGAAGCAGGAATAATGGGCAAGTGTAAGGATCTGAGCAACTTTGACAAGGACCAAATTGTGATGGCTAGATAGATAGTCAGAGCATCTCCAAAACATCAGGTCTTGTGGGGTGTTCCTGGTATGCAGTGGTTAGTGCCTACCAAAAGTCGTCCAAGGAAGGCCAACCCGTGACCCGGTGACAGTGTCATGGGCGCCCAAGGCTCACTGATGCATGCGGGGAGCGAAGGCTAGCCCATCTGGTCCGATCCCACAAAAGAGCTACTGTAGCATGAATTGCTGAAAATGTTAATGCTGGCTATGATAAAAAGGTGTCAGAACACACAGTACATCACAGCTTGCTGCATATTGGGCTGTGTAGCTGCAGACCGGTCAGAGTGCCCATGCTGACCCCTTTCCACCACCAAAAGCGCCTACAATGGACACGTGAGCATCAGAACTGGACCCTGGAGCAGTGGAAGAAGGTGGCCTGGTCTGATGAATCACGTTTTCTTTTACATCATGTGGACGGCCGGGTGTGTGTGCATCATTTACCTGTGGAAGAGATGGCACCAGGATGCACTATGGGAAGAAGGCAAGCCAGCGGAGGAAGTGTGATGCTCTGGGCTATGTTTTGCTGGGAAACTTTAGGTCCTGGCTTTCATGTGGATGTTACTTTGACACGTACAACCTATCTTAACATTGCTGCAGACTAAGTACACCCCTTTATGGCAACGGTATTCCCTAATAGCAGTGGCCTCTTTCAGCAGGATAATGCGCCCTGCCACACTGCAAAAATTGTTCAGGAATGGTTTGAGGAACATGACAAAGAGTTCATGGTGTTGACTTGGCCACCAAATTCCCCAGATCTCAATCTGATCGAGCATTTGTGGGATGTGCTGGACAAACAAGTCCAATCCATTGAGGCCGCATCTCGCAACTTACCGGACTTAAAGGATCTGCTGCTAGCGTCTTGGTACCAGATATCACAGTACACCTTCAGAGGTTGGGTGGAGTCCATGCCTCGATGGGTCAGAGCTGTTTTGGAGGCACAAGGAGGACCTACACAATATTAGGCAGGTGGTTTTAATGTTATG
This sequence comes from Cranoglanis bouderius, assembly GCA_023630585.1. Taxonomy (NCBI): domain Eukaryota; kingdom Metazoa; phylum Chordata; class Actinopteri; order Siluriformes; family Cranoglanididae; genus Cranoglanis; species Cranoglanis bouderius. The sequence goes on from CM042540.1 coordinate 21,680,147, forward strand.
GCTTTTTAAATAGGTTTATACCTGAAATTTGTTTCCAAGAACAATGTAAATATTTAATTTTAAAAAATGATTCTGAATCAAAATAAGTATTTTTTTCCCCTAAAATTAAACTTTTTTCCCAAACAAGCAGTTTTCATTTAGAGCTTATAAGTGAGGAGCTCTGCTTATTTGGGAAGCCTCTTGAGTGAAACTCCCTCAGAAAGCTGGCTGAGAAGATGCCAAGAGTGTGCAAAGCTTCAACAAGAATACTGTAACAAATCTAAATAGTCCTATGAACAGTAATTAGTTTTTGGTCACTGAATAATTGTTGAATAAGTGTTAATGTCGTAATTACCAATTTAAAATAGTATGAGCACACCTGCGTCTAAATCTTTGACTGGTAGTGTTTTGCATTTTTGGCCGTAAAGACACAAATCAAGAACACAATGCAGTATAAAATATAGAAGTGTAGTGCAACACATCAAACAAATCAAATACAAACATCCATGCTCTCTCTCTCTCTCTCTCTCTCTCTCTCTCTCTCTCTCTCTCTTGTGGCTCGTGTGAGTTGGTATGCTATGGTGTGAATTAGCTGGTTCGGTGGAGCAGAGCACAATAGACCAAAGTTGAGGAGTAGATGAGAGGAGAGAGAGACTGAGAGAGGGAGAGGTGAAAGCCAAGAGAAAAGGCGAACCAGGCTGGGAAAACAGGGAGAGACAGACAGAGAGAGAGAGAGAAAGAAAGAGAGAGAGAGAGAGAGAGAGAGAGAGAGAGAGGCAGCATGTGCATGATAATTGAATTATAAGTAATAGAGAACTCATTAAAACATAGACACTGGATTACAATATTAATCAGAAGGCTTTGTTTGAGTGACTTTAAATGTGTAAAAGACACTACATAAATATGATGGGTTTTTACTATTATTTATATACAAAGCACCTTTAGTACCCTTAAAACCAGCTCTTGGGGGGGCGGAGTAGTGTGCAATGCAAGTGTTTATTTGGGTTGTTTTTTGTGTGTTTGTTGGTAGGTTGTGTGAGTGTGATGAAAGGGGCAGTGTAGGCGTGTGCTCAGCTGGAGATGGAAGCTGCTTCTGCAAATCCAATGTGGAACGACACTCATGTGACAGGTGACCTTTTCACACACACACACACACACACACACATACACAACACAAACATGCTAATACAATGGATGTACGGTACGATCCGGAAGTCTGATTTACTATCAACTGTTTTTTTTTTTTTCTTAAGCTATTGAACACTAATGCAGTCCACAATGCTAAACAAGATAACATCATGTTCAGATATGAGTAAATCTATTCTTATTTACTGACTTGTTTATTAAATAAATACAGTTCTTGGTAGTGGACACAGGTGCTGGGTATCCTACTATATCAGATCAAGATCTGTTTTTGCTGCATGCCATGTGATATGTGTGTGCGCACTTAGGTGCAAACCTGGCTCCTTCAACCTCCAATCCAACAATCCATATGGCTGTCAGATGTGCTTCTGCTTTGGCCACTCACTAGCATGTTCATCCTCCAATCAGCATGTGGCCTTCAACATTACCTCTAACTTCCTTGAAGGTAGTTATCAATCAGGCAAAATCTGCTTTGAGCACACCTACACCATACTGCATTATTAATCATCTTTATAATGTATTTCTATGTGGTCTAATGGACTCCAATCCTCTATTTGTAAATGTATTCTGCTTTATAAGTAGAGGTAAAACAGGGTCCAAAATTTACATGATAACCAGCCAGTATGAAAACTAGTGTATCATACATCACTAAATGTTTAAAAAGATGATGTACACTATATGGCCAAAAGTTTGTGGTAATATAGAGAGACCATCACACCCATATGTGGTTCTTCCCCAAACTGTTGCCACAACTGTATAGAATGCCTTTGTTTGCTGTGGCATTACAATCTTCTTTCAATAAGGAATAAACAATTCCTAAATAAGAGGCATAACAATGCCCCCGTGTACAAAGTGAGGTCCATGAAGACATGGATTGCCAAGGTTAGTGTGGAAGAACTCAACCCCACTGAACACCTTTTGGGATGAATTGGAACGCTGACTGTGTGCCAGGCCTCCTCGCCTGACATCAGTGTCTGGACCTCACTAATGCTCTTGCGGCTGAATGGACAAATCCCCACAGCCTCGCTCCAAAATCTAGTGGAAAGCCTCCCCAGAAGAGTGGAGATTATCAGAACACAAATGGGGACTAAATCTGGAATGGGATGTTCAAAAAAAGCATATGAGTGTTATGGTCAGGTGTCTACAAACATTTGGCCATATAGTGTATAATAAAATAGTGTGTAGAGCATATAAAAGTGCAGTGAGTTCTGGTGTTAAATAATGATTTTAATTTAGAAAACTAATATTATATTAAATGTGTTTTTTTTGTTTGTTTGTTTTTTCAAGAGCACATACAGTACATTAATGCGCACACATTTCTTTACATAGCTTAAATAAATTTTATGGAATATTTTATCATCTCAGTGGACAATAGAAATGGGTATATAGCATAGCTAAAATAGCTCAATAAGCGCTTGGACTTCTCATAAATTGTTATCGACCATATTACAGGTAATATTGGTAGTTGACAGCTATAGCGTTTATAGGATCTTTTCTTTAATAAAATGCACTTGCATGACCTGGGGAGATAAAACAAACTTTATGAGAACCAATAAGAAACATCCATCAAAGCACAACCTGTCAAATTTCTAACCAATCAAGGAGCACGCAGGTGTGCAAACAATTTGGTGCGCTGTAAAACCACCGCAATGTGAAATAAAGTGAACCAAGTAAAAAAGATGCAATGTCACAAAAAAGGGACTCTGGTCCAGAAAACAAACTAGCTGTAGAAGCAGCCTTAAACTTTGAGTGTGTGTGTGTGTGTGTGTGTGCACGTGTGTGTTTCCTAAGACACCGATGGCTGGCTTGGTGAGTTCTCAGGACATCATGAAGCCTCCTTGATATGGAAAGAGGGAGAAGTCTACCTGCTACCTTACAGTGAGGAGGACGTCGGCTACTACAAAGCACCAGGTAGAAGATCCAGTTCACTGTATATTTAACTACAGCCATGACTGACGTACAGTTGAGGTCGTAAGTTTACATACATGACTGGAGGATTTTTCTGAAGAACAGTGGGCAGTTCAACTGCTCAGGACAAGGGACTCATGAACAACTATCACAAAACATAAAAAACAGTTGCTGATCTTCCAGGAAACAGCTCACAGTATTAAGAATCAAGCATATGTAAACATTTGAACTGGTTCATTTGTGTAAATTCTGCAAAGCATATGTAAACTTATGACCTCAACTGTATGTAGGGACTCTTGAGAGAATTTTGTGGGCAGGACATAAAATGTTTAAAATGATACATGGTGCCAATTACAGTACATGTAATTTCATGCAAGTTCAAGTCAACTTTCTTTGGGCTAATCCATGATTTGGCTTTGGAATCGCAACATGCAACCAAAAAAAAATCATGAGAGTGGGAGGTTTTTATTTTCATGCAGGAACGAGTGAGCAGTCAGATATGGAGCTCTTGGGACAAACAGAGGCCAAAATATTCATTAATTGATCCTTAGCGGTTGCCTGGTCAGGGTTGCACTGGTTCAACTTAGGCTACTAACTTGTATTTTGGGAAATAGAACCAACTAAATCTGTTTAAACATATTGTATGTATGTACAAACAAAAATATGAGAGAATGGGATGTTTAAAAAAAACTCAAATGATGTAGCTGAGGCTGAGGAACTGTCAGAGCCAGAATTCACACAGCAAATTTACAGTACTGGCACTTCTTATATGTTTTTTAATCTCTGTGTTTCCTGGGGCATAGTAGTGAGTTTAGTATCTACTTAAGAAAAAGAGACACCCAGCATCTGGTTTTGGATACACTGACTTCTTGTTTTAATCCAAACACAGATAGAGATATGAAGATTTGTACTAAGCAAATACAGATAAAGTTGCATTGCGTTACACCTTTAGCTTGTAGTAGTTATAAAAATGAAATCCTCTTTCTGCATGTTTTAGTTTTTGTTTGCTTGTCTGTTTGTTTTGCTATAACATTATTTCTATTCTAATAAACAGCATACTGAGCAGGTCTCAACAAGCAGGTCCTAGTTTTAGAACCTAAAATCAGCTTTAAATGTGTAGACATTAGCCTAAAGGTCTATTTTAGAGTCCCTGTCCTCAGTGTGCAGCAAGTACTAAACAGTATGAGGAACTTGGCTACCCTGAATCAGCGCCTTTAACAGTGTAATTTAGCGTTACTGTGAAACACTTAGCCGAATCATCCCAGGCTGATCACTGTAGGAGCAATCCTGTTACAGCATGTCTTTAAAGCTTCCAGTCCAAAGTATGATCAAAGCACAGCCTACTCACAGACACTGCTCCAGGCTAAATGCCTTCCAAATGTGAACATCAAAATAAAGCTTTTGGCATCTGCCTTAACGCACAACTTTAAGGACAAATGATAAAGAGAACACTTTCCGCACATGGTCAGTGTGCGTTTATGCTGCAGAATCATCCATCTCTCTTTCACCAAGCTACCAGCCTGTTTCACATCGTTTTGCAGCATTTTGTGGCATTTTTCCTTATCATCAAGCCACAGGACTCGCTTGTGTTTCTCTGGCCGTCGAGAAATAGCAAAGATCAATTGCTCCTACACCGCCATTAACAAATCACATTTTCTCTCATCTCCTCCCTCTTATAACTCCCTATGCTCAATTCTCCTCCCCTGCATGGGTTTCCTTCAAAGATTAGACTACAGTAGCCCTTTTATCTCTTTTTCCTTTTTTAATTTGCTTGCTGCACTCCCATTGGTAATCCTCCCCATGTGGTGTAAAAGCAAGCAAGACGGGTGAATTTTCTTTGATATTTGCTAATCTGCATATCACATACAGTATTTTTGAGGTGGGTTTTATTGAAAACTATTTGTGTATGCAGCACTGGAACTTGGTTCCTGGCGTTAGCTAGTACCACAATATACAATACATTTACTAGTTTGGAGTAGTGATAGCATAAAATACCAGGGAGTGTAGTTTTGAATGGAGCAGCATTTTTCACACTTGCTAAGCCCCTTCAGGTTGGATGCTGCCAAGTGAGGCAACAGGCAGAGAGACACAAAAGCATCCCAGCCAAGGTTTCAGCCTCTGCTGGCCAAATCAATTTGTGTATGTGTGTTTTTGCTGCAGGTCAATGTGCCCATGTGCCCCATAGTGAGAAAACAGAGTAGAACATTTATCACAAGTTGAGTCATAAACATGGACACACAACAAATTCACATACACTGAAACCAATCACAATCTGGCACACCTAGAGATAGAAGTGGAAGGAGTATTGTGCAAAAGTTTTAGGCAGGTGTGAAAAATTCTGTAAAGTAAATATACATGTTAATAGTTTATCAATTAACAAAATGCAAAGTGAGTGAACAGAAGAAAAATCTACATCAAATCAATATTTGGCGTGACCACCCTTTGATTTCAAAACAGCATGAATTCATCAATTCTAGGGACACTTGCACACAGTTTTTGAAGGAACTCAGCAGGTAGGTTGGCCCAGACATCCTGGATAACTAACCACAGTTCTTCTGTGGATTTAGGCAGCCTCACTTGCCTCTCTCTCTTCATCTAATCCCAGACAGACTCAATGATTTTGAGATCAGGGCCATACCATCACTTCCAAAACTCCTTGTTCTTCTTTATGCTGAAGATAGTTCTTAATGACTTTCGCTGTATGCTTGGGGTCATTGTCATGCTGCAGAATAAATTTGGGGCCAATCATATGCCTCCCTGATGGTACTGCATGATGGATAAGTATCTGTCTGTACTTCTCAGCATTGATGAGACCATTAATTCTGACCAAATCCCCAACTCCATTTGCAGAAATGCAGCCCCAAACTTGCAAGGAACCTGCACCATGCTTCATTGTTGCCTGCAGACATTCATTCGTGCACCACTCTCCATTCCTTCGGCAAACAAACTGCCTTCTGCTTTCAAACAGCCAAATATGATAAATTTTGACTCATCAGTCCAGAGCACCTGCTGCCATGTTTCTGCACCCCAATTCCTGTGTTTCCATGCATAGTTGAGTTGCTTGGCCTTGTTTCCATTTCGGAGGTATGACTTTTTGGCTGCAACCACTTCTGACCGGATTTCTGCAGACAGTAGATGGGTGTACCAGGGTCCCACTGGTTTCTGCCAGGTCAGAGCTGATGGCACTGCTGGACATCTTCCGATTGTGAAGGAAAGTAAGCCTGATGTGTCTTTCATCTGCTGCAGTAAGTTTTCTTGGCCGACCACTGTGTCTACGGTCCTCAAAGTTGCCCGCTCTTTGTGCTTCTTCACAAGAGCTTGGACAGCATATCGGGAAACCCCTGTCTGCCTTGAAATTTCTACCTGGGAGAGACCTTGCTGATGCAGTATAACTACCTTCTACCTTGTTGCTGTGCTCAGCCTTGCCATGGTATATGACTTTTGACAGTAAACTGTCTTCAGCAATCTCACCTTGTTAGCTGAGTTTGGCTGTTCCTCACCCAGGTTTATTCCTTCTACACAGCTGTTTCTGTTTCAGTTAATGATTGTGTTCCACCCTCATATTGAACTGATGATCATTAGCACCTGTTTGGTATAATTGTTTAATCATACACCTGACTATATGCCTACAAAATCCATGACTTTGTGCAAGTGTACCTAGAAGAATTGATGCTGTTTTGAAGGCAAAGGGTGGTCACACCAAATATTGATTTGATGTAGATTTTTCTTCTGTTCACTCACTTTGCATTTTGTTAATTGATAAATATAAACTATTAATATGTCTATTTTTGAAAGAATTCTTACTTTACAGCACACCTGCCTAATATATATATATATATATATATATATATATATATATATATATATATATATATATATATATATATATATATATATATATATATATATCTCCCTCCTGTGAATATGAATTTTACCCAGGTTTATGTGTCAGGTAAATGGCCCTTTAAATAATACATAATTCCCCACCCACCCAATCCCCACACCGTGTACAGTACATCCAGAATACCTTTTGTGCACCTATGGAAAAATATGCAAATCACCATAAAATCTCACTGATTGACCTAAAATTGGAAAGAATCATCTTTTTGGTTTTTTAATGGCTTTTTATTATTTCTAGGTACAGATTTTTGTTATTTATAACATTTGGAAAGAAGAACAATTTCTGTTATCAAGGATAGTAACATGTATTATGTTCAGGTCAGTGTACAATGTGAAAAAATGATCACATGTAATGTTATGGCCATTCAGTCCTTCAGCCATGTCTAGTACCACCCTCATGCCCTGATTCTTTTAGGTGCTTCCCCAGGGGATTTATCAGTGTACAACTGCATTTTCCAGGCGTATCTGGACTGTGCATCATGTACTGCCCATATTTTGATACTGTATTTGGCCGGTTTGCTTGGTATGTATTGTCTGAAGGGACAGTGCCCACAAAATGCAACCAGACATTCATCCACAGTGTCGTGGGGGCCTGGATTGTAAAGAAAGGGTAATTGCTGGACCCCACTTGTCCCATGCATCCCATATTGGTGTGAGTTTGGCATGTACTCGTCGGCCCTGCCTTGTTTCTCTGTCGTCAAATCGCATGACACGGGAGAAAACGTGGAATGTCTTTGGAGACATGGTGGCTGGAAATATTGCCCTTCCAGTGTCAGCATCTCTCGAGTCCCCTATCGATTATCTCATTGATTGATGGTGTTATGAAGAGCTCAAATGCTGATTTTATGTCTTGGACATGACTGACAGTGTATATAGTGGGGCCTGGAACCATTTTAATGACATTAGCAGCACTAAGTCTACCCTGTCATTCAAGTGGGGAGAGAGACCAGAAAACTTTCCATTTTTGGAAGGTAATGTGTCTGCTGGTGGTTGAGAGACAATAGGAGGGTCACCACTAAGAGTCTCATTCTCATCAGAGGAGGATGCCTCATAGTCAGGGTCCTCATCAACATTATCCTCTGTCTCAGACACGTTCTCCTCTATGTCATTTTCACTGTCAAAGAACTGTGACAAAACTTAATAGACAGAAAAACTTTGTTAGAGGTCATTTTCAATGATGGAGCATAACGAGAGAGCCCACAGAGCACCAAGAGAAATGGTTTAGAAGGCTGCTGTGCAAGCTTTTATATGTTTGCGCCTCCCCTATGTTGGGTGAACTATCAATGTCTTCGGGAGACTTCCTTCTGGGATGACAGCCATGCAGACCAATTTGATGCAGTGTGCGGCGTATGGTCTGAGCACTGACAGGCTGACCCCCCACCCCTTCAACCTCTGGAGCAATGCTGGCAGCACTCATACGTCTATTCTGCAAAGCCAACCTCTGGATATGATGCTGAGCACGTGCACTCAACTTCTTTGGTTGACCATGGCAAGGCCTGTTCTGAGTGGAACCTGTCCTGTTAAACCGCTGTATGGTCTTGGCCACCGTGCTGCAGCTCAGTTTCAGGGTATTGGCAATCTTCTTATAGCCTAGGCCATCTTTATGTAGAGTAACAATTCTTTTTTTCAGATCCTCAGAGAGTTCTTTGTCATGAGGTGCCATGTTGAACTTCCAGTGACCAGTATGAGAGAGTGTGAGAGCGATAACACCAAACTTAACACACCTGCTCCCCATTCACACCTGAGACCTTGTAACACTAACAAATCACATGACACCGGGGAGGGAAAATGGCTAATTGGGCCCAATTTGGACATTTTCACTTAGGGGTGTACTCACTTTTGTTGCCAGCGGTTTAGACATTAATGGCTGTGTGTTGAGTTATTTTGAGGGGACAGCAAATTTACACTGTTATACAAGCTGTACACTCACTACTTTACATTGTAGCAAAGTGTCATTTCTTCAGTGTTGTCCCATGAAAAGATATAATAAAATATTTACAAAAATGTGAGGGGTGTACTCACTTTTGTGAGATACTGTATATATTGGGAAAAAGCAGTGATTCTAGAACAGAGCCTTGCAGAACACCAAACTTTACTTTTGTATGCATAGAGAAGTCACCATTATCAAACTGATAATGGTCGGCCAGGATAGAGCCAATACCCTAACGGCAACAGTTTCTAGTCCGTCAAGTAGAATGTTGTTATCTATGCCATCAAAAACTGCACAGAGATTAGGTAATGAAAGTAAGGAGACCCAGCCCTGATCAGAATCCAGTAGTAAGTCATTTATCACTTTAACCAGTGTTGTCACAGTACTGTGACGACGCCAAAATCCTGAAAGATTTAATGTATTTGATTCCTATGCAAGTTGCTGTGCTACAACTTTTCTAGGATCGATCTTAGGCCCTGTTTACACAATGCATTATCATGTGTCCTGGGTGATTGGATCACAAGTGGACAGCCGAGATGCATAGCCATTCACACATATCATTTTGAATTTATCTCCAGTGACCATTTGTTATCATATTTCATACATCGATTCCTCTGGAGAAAGGCTGTCACACACATGACATTATGAGTCTTCTGCTGCTTTTATTTTCAAGCAGAGATGTCCCGCATATCATCTCTCATATAACTGTATGGATTGTTTCAAACATTTTTTAACCATGTGGTCAGTTAACAAAACTTATAAATGCATGAGAAATGAGATGACAAATGAAACTATGAAAAGCAGCTGCTTTTTTTCTCTGATGTTATAGTTTTGCGCTTTATCCATTAGCCTAGCAGCAGAGAGCTCTAACGTTCAGCACCATTTCCAAACAGCCTCACAAACATTACATACACTCACTGAGCACTTTATTTGAAACACTATACTAATACTTCCCTTTGCTCTCAAAACAGCCTCAATTCTTCATGGCATAGATTCCTCATGATGTTGGAAACATCCTTTGAGATTCTGAGCCATGTTGACATCACAGAATTCCTGCAGATTTTTCAGGTGCACTTTCCTGCTGCGAATTAAAACACACCCAAAATGTGTTTTGGATTCAGATCCGGTGACTAGTAAGGCCACTCACTGACTCACTGTCATGTTCATGACACCAGTTTGAGATGGCTTCTGCCTTGTGACATGGTGCATTATAATGATGGAAGTAGCCAATAGAAGATGGGTAAATTGTGGCCATAAAGGGATGCACAACAATACTCAAATAGGCTGTGGCATTCAATAGAAGTTTGACTGGTATTAATGGGCCCAAAGTGTGCCAAGAAAACATTCCCCACACCATTACACCACCTCCACCAGCCTGGACTGTTCACACAAGGCAGGTTGGGTCCATGAATTCATGCTGGTGGCACCAAATTCTGATTCTACCATCTGTGTGCCTCAGCAGAAATTGAGATTCATCAGACCGGGCTATGTTTTTCCAGTCTTCAACTGTCCAGTTTTGGTGCGCTTGTGTCCACTGCAGCCTCAGCTTTCTGTTCTTGGCTGACCGAATTGGAACCCAATGTGGTCTTCTGCTGAGTAAATACAAAATACAGTTTTTAAATGACCATTTAACCCTTAAAGACCTAGATCGATTTTTGGGAAATCTGACTCTCCTGTATTTTTTTTTAAACCTATTCTAGCAGTCAGCATCAAGTGCCATATATGATTTTAAACAGGAGAACTTTAATTTTCAATCTAGCTCAATTATAGTCCCAATTAAATATTTTTTATTTTTTGTCTGAGAATGGATGTATTATCTAGAATTTTTTAGAAAAACGCCAGAAACAATTTGGTGTATTTTACTGTGAACTCAAACAAAACCTCCTGAAGTTTGGATTTTTTTCCTTTAGAAAGTTACACCTGGATGTTTTAGACTTCCAAATGAAATTTTGTCTTCATCTAACAGTCCCTTAGCAAGTTATAGCCATTTATTACAATATTTTTCTAGGCGTTTTTCAATTAAATAAAGGTATTGTATTTACTGACAATGTATGTGTCCATAAAAGTTCAGGGAGAAAAGTAAATAGAAAGTTTATTATATAATAACAGAAAACTGAGGCAAAGGGTTTTTTTGAGAGAAATATATTATCAATTGAACATGAACAAGCTGCCACCGACTGAAGCAGTTTCTGTGAGCAAAAGACACTAAGACTTCCAAATAGTGTGCATGCAGTACTGCCGTGTCTGCTGACCTCCATCTCTCAAATGAGGAATTTCCCTCCCCATCCTTTTTTTCCCCAAAGAAACATGTTGATTGGTGGAGTAGATGACAGTTTGAACCAATCTGGGCAGGGGGTGGGGGTTGGGACTAAGCAGCAACAGCCATTCCTGTTTGGCTCAGAGGAACAAGCTGCATGGGATTCCTTGATGAATCAATGCTGCAGAATGTGATAGCGTAACCACAACGTAACTGCATTCACTTCGGAACATCTGAACGTCCAACGTCCTGAGACAAATGTGATATCACTGAAAATCTGAGAATCTCCACTTTACGGAATTTTTTAAAGCATGCAGATTGGATTAGCGGTTCAAAAGTTATTAAACATTTTAAAACAACAGTTATTTTTAGCTGCAGGTGGTGGTTTCAGTCTTTGAGGGTTAATTTACTTAAGTAAAAAAGCTATCCAACACCAACTAGCACTTTAGTTACAATCAACCAGTTAACCAAAATTAATTGACATTTGACAGTTCAATTGGATTAGACACACAGAGGCCAGCCCTATTGAATCTAAATATTAGATAATCACTTATATAGACCTTTCCAGCAACACAATGTAGGCTAAAAGGGCTCAAGAAATAGCACATTACTGAATACTGTGATCAAAAGAAATTCTGGAAGAGATGAGAAAGCAAATAATTGAAATATATCAGTCTGGAAATGGTTAAAAAGCCATTTCTAAGAATCTGGGACTCAAGCAAACCACAATGAGAACCAATATCTCCAAATGGAGAAAAATGAAACAGTGCTGAATCTTTCCAGAAGTGGTCGGCCTACCAAAATTCCTCATAGAGTGCATTGACGACTCATCTGGAAAGGCACAAAAGAACAGAGATGAACATCTAAGGAGCTGCATGCGTCAATTGCTTCAGAAAAGGTCAGGGTTCATGATTCCACCATTGGATAACAAACTGGGCAAAATAGTATCCATGGGAGAGTTGCAAAGCAAAAACCACTGTTGTCAATGTGTCACTGATGAGTCAAAAGTGGAACTTTTTTTAAGACACGGGTCCATTATATCTTGCATAAAGCTAACACAGCATACCAACAATCAAACATGGCGGAGGTACTGTAATGGTGTGGGTATGCTTTGCTACTTCAGGTCCTGGGCAACTTGCTATTATTGACGGAACCATGAATTCTGCTCTCCAGAAAATCCTGAAGAAGAATGTCCAGACATCAGTCTGTGATCTGAAGTGCATGTGCAATTCTGTTATGCAGTAAGTATGTTCCGAAGCACAAGAGCAAGCCCATTCATGAATGACACAAAAGAAACAAAATTAAGGTTTTGGAGTGGCCTAGTCAAAGTCCTGACTTGAACCCCATTGAGATGCTGTGGCAGGACCTTAAACGGGCAGCACTAGCTAATTTTAAATATTAAACATCCAGCAGATAAAAAGAAAAAGTAAGAAAAGTGTGGAAAGTAGCGAAAAAAGGTTTAAAAGGTTTAAAACGCCAAAACAGCAAGAATATCAGCTTTAAAAACATTTACATGAACTGGTTGAATTCAAATTAACTTGTTGAAATGTGAAGAGCTGTACAGTAAATAGGAATCTGAAGCATTATAATGATATTCAAAAAAAAAAAAAAAAAAAAGAAAAAAAAAAGAAACCATATTTACCTGGTATGTCCAAAACATGCCACTGTATGCAATAATCATCCAGGGATGGGTGTGGTTCAAAGAAAGTAAGAGAAAAGATTAGCAGTGTCAAAGGTGTCATTAAGGTCGCTTAGAGACAGTGTGGGTAAATCAAAATGCATTAAAAAAAAAAAAAAAAAAAAGATCTGAATGTTATTCTTAAGCAGTTTAGTGTTAAGCCAAGTTCTGATACTCTAAATAGAATATTAGAGTAGTTTAGAGAATTAGAGCATTATTATGGATTGGAGAGCTACCAGTAAACAATAAACCAATGTTCTCCTCGAGCCAGTCACCAGTCAGTCAGAGGGAGGTCTGTGAGATGCAGTTTGAGACAGAGCTGTGTCCAGTGTGTGTGCGCTTGCTTCAGGCAGTGCAGCAGAGGCAGCAGTTAAGGACGAGCAGCTCGAGCCAGAAAGAATGATACCAACGCAGAAAAGTCTTTGGGATCACAGTTGGGCCCGTTTGAGAAAAGGATGATTCAGGCATTGGAGATGGCAGCTGCTGCACGGCACAGAGTCCCTAATGCATCATTTTCTGATGATTTTTCTCAAGAGTCTGTTAGCAGCTCTGAAGCACCTTCCTAGCCAAAAAAAAGCCAAAGTCAAAGTAAAAATCCATTAGTCACAATTTGACCCCTGGGTGCAGGTATGGCTATAACAGGCTATGTGCTTGTTATAGTGGGCTCATTAGGTCATATAACATTACTAGTAGTATTTTTTTCCAGCAAATGACACAGTTTAGAAGGATTTGTATAATTAAATTCAAATTTTATTGGTTACATACACAACCACACACACAGCACTACATGCAGTTAAATGCATAATGAATATTCTGAACCTTCACCATTGTCCTTGCATATGTTAGGCCTTCAACAGAGCTACGCTTGACACAATTAAAATACTTGCCTGCACATTGATGATTAACTGCTAATGAACACAGTTAAATGCCATTTACTAGCTATGCATGTAAAGACGGTGCTATTAAGGCCAAATCTTGTCATCAGTTCAGCAGCTATAATAATTGAGATAACACTTTTTGATATTAGGATGATTAATCTGAGTAGTGTACTTTCAAAACTGTAATATGACTTTGGATGAATAGAGGGTTCCTTTTTATCAGAAATTACCTTGATTTCTTGCTAGCTGTTAAGAGAGACTGATTTTCCCCCCCATACCATCATGTCTTGCCAAATAACACTCAAATTGCACTCTCACCAGAAAAGTATAGTAAAGGACTCCCTCAGTATGACTGCTACCTGAACTGCTTGGTTGCTGCATTTCTATGGCTGTAAAATGGTTTGGAGCCAGAGAAATCTTGCTTGGGGACCACCATTTAAATGACCCAGCTATAGGCCATACATTTTAGCTATTACGGTTTATCAAAGGTTTCTAATTTAAAAAAAAAAAAAAAGAAAAGCTGGGCAATGTACACCCCCCAAGCGGCACTGTGAGAACGACAGCAATTACTTTTCAGTTGCTAGTGTGATTGCAGGGTAAGCTCAGACAAAGTTCAGTAAATGTCATCAGGTTTCATCACTTTGGAGACGGTTCATTTGTGTGACGAGGAGAAGGTCAGCACCTGTGTTTCATCATGTTTGATCTGCAGAGAGAACAGAAAGTGCTAGAAGTCAAGGGCCTCTTCAGTTCTGTTTCACTGTCTTATCTTTCAGACACAGTTTTGTCCCCCAACCCCAATGACGGTAATTTCTTTCTCCTAGTCTACCCACTCCCGGTCACTACCTACATGCCATGCAAAACCAAATGAATGCCCTCTATGCTAATGGCCTAGCAACACATCTGTGCAGGCATAGCCTATTTCTAAATATGAAGGTATGTTTCAATCTGCATGCTAAGTGTGGGTTTTACAATTTTACCCAATCAAGAGTGCTACTGTTGTAGCCATTTAAGCAAAATTGTTAAGTTTATTGTATATTTATATTCAGTTATGTATTCAGATATGAAGTGGTTAATATTCTGTTTTTGTATGATATATTTACATTGTAGTGAGTATAGTATTTAGATTTATTTGAAATTAATTTAATGTGTGGATGCGTTTCACAGAAATTGGAGTCATCATTTGATAAGCTGGCCAGAAATTGGGGTTAATTAAATGTGGGAAATATTTGCCACAATGAACAAACACTTTGACCACTTTTTCACTTCATCACTTTACTTAACTTCACACACACTATGGCCAAAGGTTTGTTGATACAAGACCATCACACCCATATGTGCTTTTCTGAACATCTCATTCCAGATTAAGATAACCCCTTTGCAGTTGTAATAACCTCCTCTCTTATGGGAAGGCTTTCCACTAGATTTTGAAGCATGGCTAAGGGAATTTGCCCATTCAACCACAAGAGCAATAGTGATGTTGGGTGAGGAGGCCTGGGGTGCAGTCACATTCCAGTTCATCAGGTTCAGGTTCAGGTTCAGTGAGGTTGAGGTCAGGGATCTGTGACGGCTACTCAGGTTTTCCCACTTCAACCTTGGCAAACCATGTTTTTATGGACCTTGTTTTGTGCACAGGGACACTGTCATGCTGGAACATGTTTCAGCCCCTTAGTTCCACTGAAGGGAAATTGTAATGCTACCGCATACAAAGACATCCTATACAATTGTGTGCTTCCAGCAAATGTTTGGGGAAGGCCCACATACGAGTGTAACGGTCTGGTTTCCACAAACTTTGGGCTATAAAGTGTATGTACAGTACTTCATTTCATAGCCTTTGGGCACTTACTGGAACCTTGGCACTAACTAGTGTTCTTGCTGTTACAGCCTATAGGTAATGCTCAGGATAATGTATAAGGGGCATCTTTGCTAGATAGTTAACTATGTAGCTAGACACATGCATGAATTAACATGAGCTAGCTAGCAAGCTAACAAACCCAGAAAGCTACTGAAACCACGGTTACCTATCCAGCTAATGCCTTGGTTAGTGAACATAAGAACAGTGTAGAAAAAAGAAAACATTTCAGATTAGTGTCAGTTGTAGACACATAGAAAAGTAATTTCTAAAGTAACAAGTAGTTTTTCACCAGATTATTTATTTACTCTAACACTGACTTGAGTCATTTTCATTTAGTTTTGCTCAATTGAATTATTACTACAATAGCAGTAATTTTACTCAAGTCAATGTGTTTTGTTCTCATTCCACAATTTATGCATTTATGGATACATTCCTGTTCTAACTAATTCTTGCATAAAAGTATTTTTGCATTTTTACAGCATTGCTAGCATTATCATTCATCTCTGGGAACTAATTCAGTCAGTCTCAAACAGTAGAGGAGAACGTCCCATGCCAGACGCTTGCTTTTTAGTTAGAAAAAAAGGTCTCTATGTAGGAGACTGGAACATGGTATCTGACCTGAACACACTGAGAACTCTGAAGGTACAAGGTGCTCAGCCCCCTCCCTCTTTTATTTCCCAGCTGAGTCATGAGCCTCGGTTCCTCGGGTAGAGCAGCAGGGCACAGGACAGAAACACACACACGATGTGTGTTTAAAAAGACATTGTTTTGTCTGGGATGGGAATGTTTTGCAGTGTTTTGTCTCAGGCAAGTCACATTTCACAAAATTCACAAAAGAAACTCTCAGATGCATATGATGAGCTGCTTTGAAAGTTCTGACAGTCCAGGTAGTCTCCGGCCAGTTTCCAGGACGGGCTGATCTGGTGCGGTCTTTACCAACTGATTTGTCAGCATAGATCTGATTGATTGACTTTATAATGAAAAATGACTGACAATATTTAAATCACACTTCTACAGTTTTTGAAATGCAGTACTTTGCATGAATAAGTAGACTAAATCTAGTTGGGTGAAGCAATGAAATCAAGGCCAGTTCAGTTTTATAAAAATGGGATTCTGATTCTACTCATATGTAAGCATATATAATATGTAAGGAATAATGTGTAAATCAGAGTTACTGTTACCACCCCGAAGTGGATTATTTTCCAATAACAGTACTTTTTAATACAATTTTTACTTATTACAGAATGGCAAATTATTCAACTGTTTATAGTTACATTTAATGTTCTGCGGAACAAAGGTTCTGTTATCACTTGCATTATAACAGCTATAGACATTTGCTCTATCGATTGCCATCTTACAGTATGTAATCACATTCCGGTACATACAGTAGTATTTTTTCATTCATTATCCTGTATGCTTATGAGCCTATAGAGTGTTACAAAATGGATTACCGCAAAAGTCACTTTACTTTCGTACTTACATTCAGCTGTTATGTATGTATGTACATGGCAGGATAAAACAACGAGACATCTATCTGCTCTCTTTGAGTTGTTTAGGACCACCCTGCTGTAAATGTTGCCCATTTGCTGACTAAAGTGAACACTAACAAGAGCCTGAAAATCAAAGACAATAACACAGACAACTGCGTTTTTGATTCTAGTCATTACTTTTAATGCCACCGTAAAGGCAGAGCATTAGAACTAATGAAAAGCTTCGATCTCATCAAAAGGCTAAATAAAGCCTCCTACTCCATAGATTGATGAATATCAATTTGTTATATCAGTATGATTGTGTGTGTGTGGGGCCATGTTTTTGTGTCTTGGTGTGGACCTCAAATGTCCCCAGAAAACTAGGAATATCTGACAGTTTGGATTTTGTGGGGACATTTGGGTGGAAGGTCCTAGCAAGGATAGGAAGGCAAATGTGTGTATGTGTGTGTGTGTGTGTGTGTAGAAGTGGAAGACCACTCTGTGGGGGCTTTTTGAAGTCTTTAATGAGGGGAGAGGAGATGAAAGCCAATTGCAAGACCAACCTCTTACACATACATACAGAGATGCCTCGGCACACACATGGCTAGGACATCAGAGAACCCTCCCACTTGTCTGCAAAGCAAGGATTTAGCCCTTATTCCTCCTCTTTGGCAGTTGTCGGATTTAGACATCCTTGGTTAAAGTCTTCATCACACACATCAACACGTGCTCATAACATTCACAGAATCATATAAAATAACAGGTTCTAAAAGGAGCTAATGAGTATTTTTACTTTGTTTTGTCTAACAGCAAAATTTCTGGGGAACCAACTGCTAAGTTATGGCCAGCACCTTACCTTGTCATTTACGGCTGAATCAAGTGAGCTGTTGCCCAAGACTGTGACTGTGGTTCTCGAAGGATCTGGACTGTCAGTCAGTGCCAATATGTTTTCGAATTATGTTTTCGAGAATGTGGATAGTGGGCCTAGCCATACCCTTCATAACATCTTCACGCTCAGGTATGTGTACAAAAGTTTATATAATGTCTATATATAATGTATATAAAGTTTATATAATGTTTATATAATGTTTATATAATGAAATATTTCGTTAAGTCATTCGTAAGATTATTAACACAAATTTGATATTCCTAAAAATGCTACTAGTATACAATCGTTACTGCAATTTTATAAGGGGATTACACTGTCAAGAATAAATAACTTGTTTTATTTAAATTACATACACAAACTTAATGAAAATAAATGAAAATCTTGTGACTGAGCTGGTATGTCTCAATTTACAATGTACCCTATACATCCTAGTGTACTGTGTGCCATCATCAGGCTTCTTCCCAAACACATCAGGTTTCTTCATGTCACACGCCCTCCTGATTTGTCAACAAAGTATCGTGGAGGGAATGTTGGTGATTGGCATTCAACAACATATGCACACTGAAGAAAATGAATATTGAATATGAAGAAAAACAGTGTTACCGAACCTTTTGTAAATCCGGTGGGAATTTTTAGTTTAATTCGGTTTGGCCTTTGAAAACATTTACAAAAGAAATTTAAATTTCATGATTAGTTTCCTTCATTTAAATATAGCATCTGTGCACTTGTTGTGCTCTTCAAGGGGAAGAATGGTGTTGGTCTGATGTTGGTCTTTTTCTTGATTGATTTTTGAGGGGTAGGGCTTAATTTAAAGGTGACATCAGGTTTACCCCTTTACCCAAACCGTAGAAACTGAAGAGATGTCTTTCCTGTTTATTCACACTCTTTGCATCTGACCATGACAGAAACTGCATCTAGCTACCATTTTTGGTGCATTATGTACATTCATCTTCATTCTTTCATTCTCAGCAACCACTTTATCCTGGTCAGAATTGCACTGGATTTGGAGCCTAGCCTAGGAATATTGGTCATGAGGCAAAAACACAACCTAGATGAGACACCAGTCAAATACATTCACACCTAGGGGACATTTAGAGTGGCCCATCTAATTTTTGGGTGGTGGGTAGAAGCCCACGAAGAAGAAACCCATGTGGACTCCTGAAGAATCCTAAAGTCAGGAGCGAAAAGGAGATCCCAGAACTGTGAGGCGTCAATGCTTACCACTGTTCCTCCTACATTTTGTACAGACAATTTTAATATAATTGTTTATGTATGGTGAATAATTCTAAATCCGGGACAGAGTTAGCAGTTGTTAGCAGAGTTGGTAGACAATGAGGAGATGAAAAGTCTACATATAGAGTTGCAAAAGTAGGCTTCTGATTAATTAACCTGTCTAAGCTTCAGTGTCAGCGATGGCATTCAGGTAAATGCAAGGACATAACTGCTGCTTCTATACCACTGTGGCACCGCTTACCGTTAAAGCCATATATTTCTTGAGTCTAACCTTGGTTAATACATATTAAGTGACATAGCTTTAGTCTTTAATCTAATATTTAGCTTTTTAAACCATTTTGATAGAGGCTTTAAAGTGATGGGGCATGTAATAAAATTCTTAAAAGGTCATTAATAATTAAGAACAGAGCCCTGCAGATCCTCTAATCTCATATTAAGCGGTATTTTTTTCTATTATATGCATAAACCAGCACTGATTCTTTTTCATGTGCTTTAATTAGGCCTAATTCAAATAATTGAAAATTGCTAAGAAATGGTATCACATAACAGATCAACTTGACTAGGTGCCTCGGGCTTCAGCCGCTTTGGGAGATTTGTTTCACTGAAGGAGTTTTGGCATAATCTGTGACACTCCAACTAATCTCATCAGTGCTGATGAGAAAAACAGTTCACTACTGATACTAGGAACTAAAGAAAATAACAATGGCCCAGACCCATAGCTTAGAATTGCCACATAAACACACTAAAGACTTTAGAGATAATTGGAAAAATAGCTTAAATTAGGTAGAAGAAAACAAGGAACATGTAAAAGCAATCCATAGCAAGAGTGTGAAGGTTAATGAGAACATGAGAACAGTAAATAAACACTAAATAAGGAAAATGGAAATGAAAAATGGAGAGATGTCGACTACATACCACTGCATTACAAACGACTGACAAGGATAATCTGGTGGGTCTGGTTGGACATTGTACTCTATTTTATGATGAAATATTTCCATCCTGATGGGAGTGGTCACGTCCTGGGTGACCCCACCCCCGTCCACAGGGCATGAATGGTTTAAGGAGTATGAAAATGATAGGAATCATATGCTATGACCTGTTCTCCCGGTATCTGAGGGTCTCCTCTGGGATATCCAGTTTTCTGTATGTAGTTTTTTCCATAAGTAGATTAGGATATAAATGTTGAGATGGGCAGGATGTCTTTCAGTGGAATTTTCTCCCTTTTCACTTTTGGGGGGAAGCAGACTTTGAAATGCTACAACTTTACTTGTGATTGGGATGCAACAGGGAAACATATTTTTGTTCGGAAAAGCCTATATTTTTCAAATCTGTATATACTGAAAACGTCCAAATTTGACCATGTGAAGAGATGCCATAACGTTGAAAAAACGTGTAGAACATGTTTTCTTGTTCTGGCAATTTTGTCCAAATCTAGCACACCTACAGTAGTAGGACCGAGGAAGAAATAAAAAGTCTGCTCTTTGCACGATTTATAATTAGACTTGTTTTAACACTGCCTGCAAAGTTTGGCAGAGAGCAGACTTCCTGAGTGGAATGGATCAATTTCTCGAGAATTCATAACATGAAAAATGAAAGTAAGAAGACAAGTCTGGGAGGTATACTAGTTATCTGCTATTTCTACCTGTTTATCAGCAGGGTGTGGATTTCATGCATGCACCGGGAAGCAGTCACAGTCACACATCTGTGAATGTGAGAATGCATGCGTCATTGACAGTATTGTTCCCTGACACAGAGAATGTGTTGGTGGGACTTTAATGAGGCTATGAAAATGAGCGATCAGAGCGGAGGGCAATTGAGGAAATGAAATAGAGACGGGAAAAAATGAAGAAAGGAAAAACATACAGGAACAAAAATTATGGGTACTGTTGTGGGTGAGATCACAAAAACTCATTCAATGCATTCACACGCCACATGCTATTATCTTGTGGCACCTATGTACTGATTAGAGAAAGAAGAAACAAAGTCGAAATGGTTAAGAGAAATCATCAGGGAGGAAGGAGTGTCAAAATACATCATGAATCACAATCACTGCAGGTGTATAAAATATACCAACACAGAAGAACAAGCCAAGTCATAACGCTCAAAGGTGTCTGGTCAATCTAGCAATCTAGAGATCAAGAGCTGATTCCATAGCTGGAAGGATCCATTTTAGAGAAATTTCAACATGAAGAATAAAAGTATGAGGACAGATGTCTATGTTCATCAATCAAGTCAGACTAAGCACAGCAAAAAACAATTTATGAGGATTATATACACGTCCTCACCCCAGCATGCCATTGGTTTGTTGCCTAATTGTTTTCACCTGTTTCATGTCAGTTCATGATCAGTTTATCTTTTTATATTCACTGTGGTCACTGGCTGTCACATAGTCTTACTGTGCAAATTAGACACTTTAAAGCAGAGCCTTATTTTTCGTGTTATACTGTATGTTTCATTGCACTTTCTGTTTTTGATTCTTATTTCCAGTCCTTAATTATGTATTGGCCAGTATTACGCCTGTCTTGCTTTATGACCATTGCTATGGATTTTGCCCCAATAAAAGCATAGCCACTCTCTCATTCTCATTATCACACACATTGACATGGTGAAAACATGCATACACACCACTTGGTCAGGACATTTAAAGTGCACCTATTATGGTTTTTAAACGTGCCTAATTTTGTTTTATAGGTCTCATATAATAGGTTTACATCCATCCAAGGTCAAAAAACACTTTGATTTTCTCATAATTTACATTGCAGCATTACCTTTTTTTCCACCAATGTCACAAACGACTTGTTCAAGGATCCGTTCACACTAAACTCCTTTCAGAGAACCTACTCTGCTCTGATTGGTCAGATGTCGCAGTCTGTTGTGATTGGTCTACCACTTACAGTGTGTGTCAGAAAGGAAACGCCCACTACCATATCCGAGTTTCAGCTCCGTAATAATGTCACAATGTAAGTTTTAACTTACCAATTTGAGCCAATAGTGATACATCAGAAGATAAAACCGAACCACCATCGCAAGCACAATGAAAAACAGGGCGGTTCTCAGTGGTAGGTTTATATGTAGTTTGGCAATAACGTGAGTTAGCTAGTTAGCAGAGGTAACAGCTAACAGGCTAACAGCTGTGCACTGGCTGTACACATATACAACACAAAACCACACCATCGTTTAATCATTTTAAAATGAATTCTAACCATTGACACTCTTTATCCTCATCCTTTGGGAGTCCATGCAAAGTGGTTTTGCTTTTGCAGCGCAGAAAACAAAATTTTCTAGACATGAACCTAACTTTCAGGATGCAATCTCAACTTAATGTTTGAGGGCGGGTCAAAGTACATGTTGTTCGCGAGCAGCCAATGAAGACCAGAGGCGGAATTTTTTGTTCGATTTGCACTTGATTTTACTTTTTACATTTACAAAAAGCTATATAACACACTAAATGAAAAGTAATATCTGAAAAGCATAATAGGTGCACTTTAAAATGACTATAAAACAAAGTTTCATTTTGCTCTAACTATGTAAAAATCCTCTCAGCATTGGCATCATTAGGCCATCATAGGCTCATAAGGTTGGACAGGGCAAAGCAAGCGATATCTATCAAAGTCTGATCTTTACAACAGATGTTTGTAGAAGTGTATCATGGCATAAACAAAGGAGATTTCTGAGGACCTCAGAAAAGGAGTTGTTGATGCTCATCAGGCTGGAAAAGGTTACAAAACCATCTCTAAAGAGTTTGGACTCCACCAATCCACAGTCAGACAGATTGTGACAGATTGGGTACAAATGGAGGAAATTCAAGACCAATGTTCCCCTCTCCAGGAGTGGTCGACAAACAAAGATCACTTCAAGAGGAAGACCTGTAATAGTCCGCAAGGTCACAAAGGAGCCTGGGTAACTTCTAAGCAACTAAAGGCCTCTCTCACATTGGCTAATGTTAATGTTCATGGGTCCACCGTCAGGAGAACACTGAACAACAATGGTGTGCATGGCAGGGTTGCAAGAAGAAAGCCACTTCACTACAAAAAGAAAATTGCTGGCCATCTGCAGTTTGCTAAAGATCACGTGGACAAGCCAGAGGGCTTTTGGAAAAATGTTTTGTGAACAGATGAGACCAAAATAGAATTTTTGGTTTAAATGAGAAGCGTTAAGCTGGAATGCAGTGCTTTCCTTTCTCCAAACATAAGAACCTTATCCCATTTGTGAAATATGGTGGTGGTAATATCATGGTTCGGGCCTGTTTTGCTGCATCTGGGCCAGGACGACTTGCCATCATTGATGGAACAATTATACCAGTGAATTCTAAAGGAAAATATCAGGACATCTGTCCGTGAACTGAATCTCAAGAGAAAGTGGGTCATGCAGCAAGACAAAGACCCTAAGCACACAAGTCATTCTACCAAAGAATGGGTAAAGAAGAATAAAGTTAATGTTCTGGAATGTCCAAGTCAAAGTCCTGACCTTAATCCAATAGAAATTTTTTGCAAGCAGTTCATGTGAGGAAACCCACCAACATCCCAGAGTTGAAGCTGTTCTGTACAGAGGAATGGATTCAAATTCCTCCAAGCCAATGTGCAGGACTGATCAACAGTTACCGGAAACATTTAGTTGCAGGTACTGCTGGACAATGGGGTCACACCAGATACTGAAAGCAAAAGGTTCACATACTTTTATTTGCCACTCACTGATATGTAATTCTGGATCATTTTCCTCAATAAATATGTAACCAAGTATAATATTTTGTCTTGTTTGTTTAACTGGGTTCTCTTTGTCTATTTATTGAAGTGCTACTCCAGTACATCTGTATGGATAACCTGACACTTAGCAACAAAAGCATTGAGCATCTGTGCATGGACATGTACACAAACCACACACACATGCCTATATAAAGAACAGGTTTTAATAACCTGCTTTTTAATCCATAGGTTAACCGAAACAGAGGTGAATCCATCACTCACTCCATTTGACTTTCGAGGTTTGCTCAACAACCTGACTGCGCTACTCATCAGCAATGTGGGAGGACAAAACTGTGAGTGTTACTTTCTATTTAAGTGTCTGTTTGCAAGTGTTTCCAAGCATAATAAAATAAAGCAATGCCTACATGAGGTAACTTGAGTAATTAGTATCATAATATATAATGATCAAATAGATCAATTATAAGGATGGTTTAAGTCTACTAAACCAACTAATAAAATATAACCATATTTTATTCCTAGCCTTAGAGCAAATTCTATGCTGTTTATATGCTATGTATAATGTATAATAAGCCTACCTTATTGGTGCATTAAACATTTTCTAGTGAACATTGTCAGTAATCTGAAAATAAGGCACAAATTAAAACACAGAATTAGAACTCCTAGGCAAAGTTTGGAAATATGACCAGATTCTGCAGTAGGACTATACAAGCTGAAACATAGCCCATGTGCTGTTTTGGTCCCGGTCTGCACAACATAGCAGGGATATTGCATTTTGTAGTGTTTTGAGCGGGAAACAACCAGCATGCCGATTGCAACAAGCAGCAGAAAATAAACTCAAAGGGTAAAAATACACTTGAGCATGCGCAGAGCTAGTGTTAAAGGTTTCACTGACTGAAATAGAAACATGCTGCAAGCAGCATTGTTTCTAGGTCTGATGTAAAAATGGCATTAAGGCAGAATCCAAGCCTTTAGGTGAGCAGTTGAGGGTCAAGGGCTTGATCAGTGGCCCAACAGTAGCTTTTTAGCAGCATTGGGACTTGAACTCACAACCTGCCTGTTACTAGTTCAGAACTTTAACCTCTGTGATAAATCTGAGCTAGCATTTTGTGGTCTGCCAGCCAGATCCAGCCTTAATATACAGCCTCAATCAGCAGTAATTGTTTCATGTAGTGCAGGGGTTCTCAAACTTTTTGGAGCCAGGGACCATAACTGATTGATAATACTGAGTTATGACTTCCACTGCTGAAACGACAAAGAAATAAATGAATGGACCCCCTAGCTTTGTCCCCAGACCACACTATGAAAATCACAGGGATAATGTTTCTGGAGCTATTTAAGTCTAAATTAATTTTTGAATATTGCTCTGATTATTAAACAAAAGTGTAGGACTAAATTTCTTGATTTGTACATTTCTATGAATTTTTTTGACTTGGGACCATAATTTTGCACCCTGGCCCTTGTCCCCACTTTGAACTAAACTAAAAACAAAGGCAACAAGGAATAACATGTACATATACACATGCACAGAAGCAGATATCTTGGCTATGAGAAGGAGAAAAGTACTAATGATGCATGTCCCAAATGAATCCTTAAACAACCTTATAGGTCACTTACCACCCGAAGGCTTTGGAAAAGAAATAACATTCAACAAAGAATAAGCTTCTATTTCACTGCCATTGCGTTGTCTCTCCCACTGGAAATGGATTATTAGGCCATTATTATTCATTTGTCAAATGTCCCATTACAACCTTGGCTGCTTTGTTCTGCAACACACACTGACAGCTTGAGGTACTGCTGCTTGAACACTGCCAGAGAGATGTGTGCTGCTTCTGCACACACACGTGCCTTTCTCTGTAGGTATGTGTAGCAGTGGCTAAGAATGAGCCTCTAGGGTTGGTTATATGTAAAATGGCTCACCATACATAGTGTGATGTAGTACTGTATGTATGTATGTAGCCATATGTAAACATAGGCAAGTATGTTGGTTCCAGCATGGTGTGTTGGTGGGTGTGTGTGTGTGTGTGTGTGTGTGTGTGTGTGTGTGTGTGTGTGTGTGTGTGTGTGTTATCCCTTTATCATTATTCATAAGAGCTGTGGGTACCTGGGAAAAAGAAAAACCGTTCCCCTCCACCATGTTTCTCCTTTGCTCCCTTCAGACTATACTGATTAATTAATCTCCACTTTATTTATTTATACACATATCGAAAATTCACTCTACCAGCATCAGCAGTCTGAACGAGAGGGAGATAAAGAGAATAAGAAAGACAAGAAGGTGAAAGTTGGCTCTTGGGAATTCATATGAATTTGCAGTCAGCAGAGCGTGTTGGTTATTCAATAAAGGGCAGAGACTTGAAGGCTGGAAAGTAGAGATAGAGCTAAACTATACATGTGTACATTACAGAAACTCATTAACATACTAAATCTTGAATAACAATCCAGATAAAGCATAGGCTGTGGATGCGTACTGCTTAAGAGGAGATTCAGTACATTGTTACGATTCCCCCTTGTGTTGATCGCCGAAGCGTGCGACCAGTTCACTTCTGGATGCTGTGACTTTCGCTTTGTTTACTTCTCCACGTGTGTTTTGTTTTGGTTCGTGTCTTGTCTCTGCCCCTGTGTTATCATTGGTTGTGTCCTAATATGTCTCAGTTGTCTTGTGTTAACCTCTCATTGTGTTCGTGTATTTAAACCCCCGTGTTTCTTTGTATCATTGCGAAGTATTAGCTCAGTTACCTTGTGTTCTGTCTCGTACCAAGACGTTTGACTTTGTTTCATGTTTTCTGGTTTTGATCCTGTTTCTGTCTTGTGTTTTCGATTTCTGCCTAGCCTAGTTCATGCTGTTTGCCGATTGCCTGACCCACGCCTGTTTCCTGACTGCGCTCTTGTTTCATGATTTGGATTACTGTTGTTCCTAATATTTTGACCATTCCTAATAAAAGGACTTTTACCTGCACCTGCATCCACCTATCGCCGCATTACCCAACAGAATACTTCGCCACAGAATGGATGCAGCAGGAAAGTGGAGGAGACGTCACGCCAGAGCCTATGTACTGGCGTTTGATTCCATTCTTTTTCCACAGTGGACTTTCATGTATCCCCCGGATGCATATGATGGATTTTCTGTTTACCCCCAATGTTTTTTGTTGCAGTGCCAACTTTATTTTCTTAGCCTGGAAGACCCCAAACCCGACGAGAAGCAGTGGTTGGGATTCCTATTGTCACGACTTGTAGGCTCAGCTCGCCAGTGGGCGGAGCTTCACCTTGCCACAGGATCTAGTGAGCTATGTACCGTGTCAAGTTTTGTTGGACTGTCAGTAAATGTGTTCGGGAGTCCTGAGTTTGCCAACCTTAAAAATTTCTTGGGGAGGGACTGCCTGTCTGATAGACCCAGCCTGCCATTCACCACGTACTACGAGAGGGAGCTGGCCGACGTGGCGGCCTACACCTCGCAGCCTCAGCCCCAGGTCGACAGGGCACCAATTACCCAGGCATGCATGATTGAGGGCTGCAGCAGACAGACCAAGCTACGGTGTCCCACATGTGTGGAACTTGGGATACAAGGCTCATACTTCTGCTCCCAGGAGTGTTTCAAGGGCAGCTGGCATGCCCACAAATGGCTCCACAAGAGAGGAAACCCCGAGCTCCAGCCTGAGACCAACAAGAAGGTCTCCCCTGCAGAGCTCCAACCGGAGGTCAACCTGGCGACCTCCAACCCGGAGCTCCAGCCCGAGACCCACGAGGTGGTCTCACCTGCGGAGCTCCAGCCAGAGGTCAACGTGGCGACCTCAACCCCGGAGCTCCAGCCGGAGATCCAGCAGATGGTCTCCCCTGCAGAGCTCCAACCGGAGGTCAAACTGGCGACCTCCAACCCAGAGCTCCAGCCAGAGACCCACGAGGTGGTATCACCTGCGGAGCTCCAGCCAGAGGTCAATGTGGCAACCTCAACCCCAGAGCTCCAGCCGGAGACTCAGAAGATGGTCTCCCCTACAGAGCTCCAGCCAGAGGTCAACATGGCAACCTCAACCCCAGAGCTCCAGCCGGAGACCCAGCAGATGGTCTCCCCTGCAGAGCTCCAGCCAGAGGTCAACGTGGCGACCTCAACCCCAGAGCTCCAGCCGGAGACCCAGCAGATGGTCTCCCCTGCAGAGCTCCAACCGGAGGTCAACATGGCGACCTCCAACCCCGAGCTCCAGCCGGAGACCCAGCAGATGGTCTCCCCTGCGGAGCTCAAGCCAGAGGTCCATGGGACAACCTCCTCTCAAGCCATGTTCATGATGGAGGTCCATGGCACGACCTCCTCTCAAGCCATGTTCCTGACGGAGGTCCACGGGGCGACCTCCTCTCAAGCCATGTTCCTGACGGAGGTCCACAGGGCGACCTCCTCTCAAGCCATGTTCCTGAAAGAGGTCCACGGGACGACCTCCTCTCAAGCCATGTTCCTGATGGAGGTCCACGGGGCGACCTCCTCTCAAGCCATGTTCCTGACGGAGGTCCACGGGGCTACCTCCTCTCAAGCCATGTTCCTGACGGAGGTCCACGGGGTGACCTCCTCTCAAGCCATGTTCCTGATGGAGGTCCATGGGGCGACCTCCTCTCAAGCCATGTTCCTGACGGAGGTCCACGGGGTGACCTCCTCTCAAGCCATGTTCCTGACAGAGGTCCACGGGGCGACCTCTCCTGAGATCAAGCCTGAGACCCATGAGCTGGTTCCACCTGCAGAGCTAATGCCAGAGGTCCATGTGATGACCTCAAAGACTGAGCTCCTGCCTGAGACACACGAGGTGGCCTCATCTCCAGAGCTCCTGCCTGAGACACACGAGGTGGTCTCATCTCCTGAGCTTCAGCCAGAGACCCACGAGATGGTCTCTCCTGCAGAGCTCAAGCTGGAGGTCAACCAAGCGACCTCCTCTCAAGCCATGTTCCAGCCAGAGGTCAACATAGCGACCTCAACCCCAGAGCTCCAGCCAAAGACCCAGCAGATGGTCTCCCCTGCAGAGCTCCAGCCAGAGGTCAACGTGGCGACCTCAACCCCAGAGCTCCAGCCGGAGACCCAGCAGATGGTCTCCCCTGCAGAGCTCCAACCAGAGGTCAACATGGCGACCTCCAACCCCGAGCTCCAGCCGGAGACCTAGCAGATGGTCACCCCTGCAGAGCTCAAGCTGGAGGTCAACCAAGCGACCTCCTCTCAAGCCATGTTCCTGCCAGAGGTCAACGAGGCGAGCTCCTCTCCAGAGCTCCAGCTGGAAGTCAACCAGGTGACTTCCTCTCCAGAGCTAAAGTCGGAGGTCAACCAGGCGACCTCCTCTCAAGCCGTGTTCCTGCCAGAGGTCAACGAGGCGAGCTCCTCTCCAGAGCTCCAGCTGGAAGTCAACCAGGAGACCTCCTCTACAGAGCTCCAGTCGGAGGTCAGCGAGGCGACCTCCACTCCAGAGCTCCACTCGGAGGTCAACGAGGCGACCTCCTCTCCAGAGCCAAGGCCAAGTTCCTGCCCGAGGCCGACCAGGCGGCCTCCAAGGCCAAGTTCCTGCCCAAGGCCGACCAGGCGGCCCACCACGCTCCGCTCACGACAGAGGCCGACCAGGTGGCCCACCACGCTCCACTCATGCCAGAGGCCGACCAGACGGCCTCCAAAGCCAAGTTCCTGCCCGAGGCTGACCAGGCGGCCCACCACGCTCCGCTCACGCCTGAGGCCGATGAGACGGCCCACCATACTAGGCTCAAGCCAGAGGCTGATGATGCAGCCTTCCAAGTGTTGTTCCTGCCTCATGACAATAGACAATGCTTGCCTCGGGACCTGGGGGGCAGAGGTTGCAATCTTGCCCAGAGGCCCAGGACCGCCAGAGGGGGTAAAGATTTTTTTTTTTTGGGGGGGGGGGGGCTCTGTTACGATTCCCCCTCGCGCTGATCGCTGAAGCATGCAAGCAGCTCACTTCTGGATTCTGTGACTTTCGCTTTGTTTACTTCTCCACGTGTGTTTTGTTTTGGTTCGTGTCTTGTCTCCGCCCTGTGTTATCATTGGTTGTGTCCTAATATGTCTCAGGTGTCTTGTGTTAACCTCTCATTGTGTTCGTGTATTTAAACCCTCGTGTTTCTTTGTATCATTGCGAAGTATTAGCTCAGTTATCTTGTGTTCTGTCTCGTACCAAGCCGTTTGACTTTGTTTCGTGTTTCCTGGTTTTGATCCTGTTTCTGTCTCGTGTTTTCGATTCTTGCCTAGCCTAGTTCATGCTGTTTGCCAATTGCCTGACCCACGCCTGTTTCCTGACTACGCTCTTGTTTCATGATTTGGATTACTGTTGTTCCTAATATTTTGACCATTCCTAATAAAAGGACTTTTACCTGCACCTGCATCCTCCTATCACCGCATTACCTAACATACATACAGAAAAATCTTAATCTATTGATGCCTGGATGATGGAATACTAAAAGTTGAAGTGAAATATTACCATGATATTACTATTATATACAGTACTGTGCAAAAGTTTTAGGTACATGCAAAGAAATGCTGTAGAGTAAAGATGCCTTCAAAATAATGAAATTAAATGTTTCTACATTCAAGTCAATATTTGGTATGACAAAAAAATAAAAGTTAAAATAAAAATAGTAGTCTCCGGTACAATTTGTGCAGTTTTATAAGGAAATTAGCTGGTACGTTTTACTGAGCATCTTGCACAACCAGCCACAGTTCTTCTGGAGACTTTGACTTTCGCACTTTTTGCACCAAAACCCAGTAAGAGACCACTTTTTAGACAAAAAAACACAAAGAAGGCTCATTGTGTTTTTTTGTCTGAAAAGTGGTCTCTTACCTAATATGCTGCTTTCTTTAATGACATACAAACATTTTTCTGTAACATTTAATTTTGTGCTAGAAAACTAATGTTTGGGAATCTAAAATGTTTTTTGTACTGATTTGATAATGTAGAAGTCATCAAATAAAAAAAATCTAAAGTTTGTACTAAAAAAAATAGGGTGGCTAAAACGTTTGCACAGTACAAATTTTTGGCTTAAATGAAATGAAAAGTGACATTTTAAATAATTAAATACCTTACAGTAAACTTTGATCAGTCAGGTATCTGCTGGATGTGTCTGTATCTGTTGTATCTGTCATTACCTACAATGCTGTTCCACTACCTTTGGATAGTGCTGCCAGCGGGATTGAGCCCTTGCTTCATCTCTATCTAAAAAGAGTGCTGCAGCAGCGCTTTAGTCTTTAATGGAAAAAGTCTGTGGACACCTGTCCATTACACCCATATTTTCACCCATTCTTCCCCAAACTGTTGCCACAAAGCTGGAAGCAAACTGTTTTATAGGATGTCTTTGTTTGCTGCAGCATTAAAATTTCCCTTGACTGGAACTAACAGGCCCAAACCTGTTCCAGCATGACAATGCCCCTGTGCACAATGTGAGCTCCATTCCAAGACATGGTTTGCCAAGGTTGAAGTGGACGAACTCGAGTGGCCTGCACAGAGCCCTGACCTCAACCCCACTGAACACCTTTGGGATGAACTGGAATGCAGGCTGCACCCCCAGGCCTCCTCACCCAACATCAGTACCTTACTTCACTAATGCTCTTGTGGCAGAAGGGACAAATCCCCACAGTTATTATAACAGCAAAGGGGGACTAAATCTGGAATGGGACATTTAAAAAAAAGCAAATGTAGGTGTGATGGTCAGGTGTCCAAAAACTTTTGCCCATATAGAGTACTTAAAGGAAAACTCTACCCTGAAACACATCTGAAACAAGTTTTCAGTATTCTTTATTTTTTGGTCAGCTTTGGAATTAAAATCATACCCAAAATATTTTCTGATTCTTTTTGGCAGCAAAACATGATGGCTTTTAGACTAACAAAATGAACATGTTGAATTACACATATACAGTACACTGCAGTGTGCGGCTCTATTCCATTATCATTATTAGAATAATTATACCATGCTATGATTTACATGTTTACCTAATTATAGTAACGCAGCTCAGCTCCACTAGTCCTTCACATAAATCAAAGTTGCCAGAGCGTCACTTTCAATGCTGTTTGTGCCGAATATTTCTCTTTACATTCATATCACAGTCAAAGTTACCAGTAAAAAATTACCCCATATTAAATACCAGTTATATCGGTTTGTAATGCTGATGTACACAACAACTCCTCCCTCGCTTCCATGCACCCCTTTACACCACCACCACCCTCTGCGCACACTTATTCACCCACTAACATTCATGTTTCAAATCTGCCAGCACAACACAAGGGTGGCTATACCTTTAAGTGTTTGTTTGATCTTTACCCCTTTTTTTTAAAGAGAAGTTGTAGCCTATTTAAACATTTTACATCCCAACATAGTTCAAAGGCACCCCAAACTTTTACGGCGTATGGCCCATATGACTAACCACAAAAGCCGACTGTTAAAAATGTACCTATTCCTAACATAATAATTAGTTCTGGTCATTAGAGAAAATAAGCCTTCACAAGCTACAATGTGGCTTCAGAGAGACCTGACAGGAAGCTTGTCAGTCAACGCTTTGCAAAACACAATCCATATTTGACTTTTTTTTTCAGCTAGCTTTGAAATTAACGTCTGTCGTCCTAAACGATGATGAAAATCATTTCCGAAATTTTCATTTTTCTTTCAACGTCTTTCCTTACCAACCAGAAAAACAACTGAGTTTGTAGCATTTTTCCCCCCTTTTTTTTACATATTTGCATTATGAATATCACCAGGATAAATAGATAAATTTAAAAAAGAATATATAAATATATTTTTAAAAAGCCTCCCAAGTGGTGCAACAGAAAGGTGTACCTTCCTCCCTCCCCTGTCAATCAAAGTGACACTAACCAATCATGGGCACGTGTGTGATCATGTACGAGGAAGAGGTTGGCTTCACATGTCTCAGAGGAAGTATATCTTAGGTTGGCAGCTGTCGTATGATTATGGGAGAGCTGGCATATTTATTTTATGTTTTCATTTTGGAAACTTTCCCCCAAATCTCCCCCCACACTGTGGTTATTTTTATATAATTCAAAGTGTGACAAATTAAAATTCAACTTCTTTAATAAACCGCCAAGAAGATATTTCTGTGCTCAAAGAAGAAAAAAGAAAAAAAACAGAACGGACAGATGCATCATCTGTGGCTGTTGTAGTAATAGTTGTAGTTCATATTAGTCACCTTATCCTTATGAAATGTACCATGCTTGTGTAGCTGATATTATCCTCATAGCTTAAAGAGTGATGTGGGTTTGAATTAGTGGAAGTTCTGCTGGATTTTGCCAGCAGGAATCCACTTTTGATCATTAAAGCTCATTTCATGCACCGTAAGTGCTTTTAAAGACCGCTTATGGATTTGTCAAATTATAAATTCCCCCATGCGGTTTCCTGTAGAAAATTATGATTAGAAAACAAATAAACCCAAACAATTGCTGAATCGTTTAGAAATAAGCTGGAATTTGCAAATGTGTAAGCTCTGTCAAACGATCAACGATAAAACGTGGCAAATTACTGACCAACGTTTTTGTGGAAATGCAGATGAATCACACTACTAATTTAACAACTTTCTAAAGTACAATTTGTATTTGTATTTTTTTTTTCAGTTAGAGCTAGATAAGAATTATAATAAAGCAACCAACCGTGGCAACAGAAGTTAGGGGAAGAGGTGGTGGGTACTTTTTTTTTTTTTCTTTTTTTTTTTTTTAATGTAATGGTTTGTATGCACATTGTCATTAACAAGGGTTTTGAATGACATAGGTATACTTTATATTCTGTAATTTACCTTTATTATAATCACTAATCTAATTCATTTACTTGGTAGAAGTCAGTTTCTATCCGTGCTAGCTTGAATTCCGTTATCTTATCTCAATGCCTTGGGCTCTTTCAATTTTCCGTCTTGTATGTGCTTGCCTTTCTTCATGGGAAGGATCAATACAAAAGGGACCAAGTTGGTCCAAAGTCAATTAAATTCAAAACGTCTGTCACTGAACTTGAGACAGCCCAACTATTTAACCTTTACTCTGATGTATGAATGTTTTTGCTTAAAGGAATGGCCTAATACATCTTCCGCTGCACCTCTTCAAATGAGTGTCATTAATCTTTGTAACTTGTTCTAAAAACATGTTAATTTGAAGGCAGTGGTTTGCAGTCCTCTTCCTCAAGTATCTCCCCCCCCCCACCCCCCCCGTGCTCCCAACACTTCTGACTCAATACACCAGCAAAATAGAAAACACATCATAGTTATATAGGAGCAGGAAATTGGGCGCTAGTGAACCAGTGCTGGGAATTCTTGGTCTAAGACAACACATCAACATTTGTCCATTTTCTATAGATCTTTTCTTAATTAGGTTGAGAGTTGTTTCTCATGTTTTGTGTGAGTTTTGTATATTTGTGCTTTGTAATGTTACATAGCAATTTAACTGAGGCTCTTTACAACAGTGTGTTTGAGGGTGGCTGACTTGAGTGCGCAGAGCAGCATCAGTGAGTGTAATCATTAAAAATGAGCATAAGGTGATGTAAACTGCACCTTGACAAAAGGTACAAAGTGTAGAGACTGGCAAGCAAGGCTCAGTGCTTGCAGAAATGAAGTGCTCTCATATACAACAGTTGTTGTCGTCGTCAATCATAAACCCCACCCTACGTGTGGTTCACCCCACCTTGTGCTCATCTATAATGATCACACTCCCTGATACTGCTCTGCATGCACTATTGTTTAAAGATACTGTTTAAAAAAAAAAAAAAAAACAATTTCAAGTACAAAATGAGAACAATATCAGACCGATACAGGATACCAGTAGTCTTGACATACTGAACAAATAATAAATGACCTTGACTTGACCCGTTCATCCTCTTCTCCCCCCATAGATACCTCCCAGCTGTCTGGGGTGACACTGACTTCTGCAACGCTGAGTGAGTCCTACTCAGACATCCCCCTTGCACCACCTGCCCCCTGGGTTGAGGTGTGTGCGTGCCCACCAGGATTCATGGGACAATTTTGTGAGCTGTGTGTGCCAGGTTTTACCCGAGATATTCCTAATGGCGGGCCATATTCACCCTGTGTGCCATGTAACTGTAACCAGCATGGGACGTGCCATCCAGAAACAGGTCTGTGATGCTTTTAATTCATATGGCTACTTTCAAGTCAAAATGACCCGAGTATAATCTCTATGTGACCCTAAAGTGCTTATTTTTGCTTGTTAATTAGAGAGCATGTGACAAGTGCAGCTTTGTTCCAATTTCAGTAAAACTTTCAAATGGGTCAGTTTGTCCAAAACAGGACATGAGGGTGAGAGTCTTTCAGATTGTCACTTCCAGTTGTGTGTAAGCATGTCCACTCCATCAGCTAAAAACAATCTATCTATCATGTATTCTCTATTTCTTTCCCCACACCTCCATACCAGTCTAATTTCCGTCTCATTTTGCCCCCTTCATCTTGCCTAATTGTTTCACCTGTACTTCCCCCTATCTCCCTCTCCCTCCCTGCCCCAGTTAACAGACTGCATAGTGAGCCGATTGCCTGCAAAGTAGAGGTGAAGTCCATTGCCACCTCCGTCTTTCTCATTAGCTCTGTTAACCAGCCCCTGGCTAATTAATGCTAATATAGGCTAGACCCGTATATGTGCATGTGTGTGTGAAAGAGTAAGAGAGACAAGAGAGAGTGAAAAAAAAATTAGCAGGTGTAATGTGTTAAGCTGTTTTTGTTTCTGTTTTCAGGTGCAAATTAGGCTGCATTCAGTGTGAAAAAGCTTGCAGTTATATTTGAAACATTCAGTGTAAAACCTTCCACTTTTTTCCCCCTGCTGAAGTCTTTTGTTGTGTTGGCAGTGTGTTTTTGATATTTTATTTACACCTGGGCAACAAGAAACACCGATCAGTCACACGTTCCAATACCTCTGATCACTTGAAAAATGGGTGGGTTCAAACAAAATGTGCCATGTTCGAAGTTGTTTAACGCACTATATATATATGAGGCTGAGCGGCACATTTCATATGTTGCAACATGTGTAATTCTCTCCCTCAAATATATGCATTTGCAGAAGATAAAAAAGCAAAGGGAAATAAGAAGTGTGGCTGATTAAATATTTCATTTAATCTTTGGGCAATTAGTGGAGGCCAGTTTTCACTATGAGTTTGTTCACCCACCAAAACCAGATGTTTCTCAGTGCAGAGATTGGGTTACTTTTAAACTGCTCATGTGCGTGTTTTTTTATTCTAATAGAAATTCTTCATTATTCTAATGAGAACTTTGGTGAAATAACTATTTATGCAAATTACAGTGGTGCGTCAAAGTCCTAAAAGTATACAAAGAGAACCCAATTAAACAAATGAGACAAAAATATTATACTTGGTCACTTGGTCATTGGTCAAGCAACTGCTCGCCAAAAAGAACATTGCTGTCCGTCTGCGGTTTGCTAAAGATCATATGCACATGCCAGAATCTATTGGAAAAAAAGTTGTGTCGCCGAATGAGACCAAAGTAGAACTTTTTGGTTGAAACGTGAAGTGTTATGTTTGGAGAAAGGAAAACACTGCATTCTAGCATAAGAACCTTATCCCATATGTGAAACATGGTGGTGGTAGTATTATGGTTTGGGCCTGTTTTGCTGCATCTGGGCCAGGACTTACCATCATTGATGGAACAATGAATTCTGAATTATACCAGTGAATTCTAAAGGAGAATATCAGTACATCTATCCATGAACTGAATCTCAAGAGAAAGTGGGTCATGCAGCAAGACGACTCTAAGCACACAAGTACCAAAGAATGATTATAGAAGAATAAAGTTAATGTTTTGGAATGGCCAAGTCAAAGTCCTGACCTTAATTCAATAAAAATGTTGGAAAAGGACCTGAAGCAAGCAGTTCATGTGAGGAAACCCACCAACATCACAGAGTTGAAGCCGTTCTGTACTGAGGATTGGACTAAAAGTCCTCCGAGCCGAAATGCAGGACTGATCAACAGTTACCGGAAACATTTAGTTGCAATTATTGCTGCACAAGGGCATCACGCCAGATACTGAAAGCAAAGGTTCACATACTTTTTCCACTCACAGATATGTAATACTGGATCATTTTCCTCAATAAATCAATAAAGTATAATATTTCTCTCTCATTTGTTTAATTGGGTTCTCTTTATCTATTTTTAGGACTTGTGTGAAAATCTGATTATGTTTTTGGTCATATTTATGCAGAAATATAGAAAATTCTAATGAGTTCACAAATTTTCAAGCACCACTGTACATGTTAATATTCTGCTTGCCTGTTGGCCTACCTTTTTACCCTAACCACAGAAATTAAGTTGTTGTTGTTTTTTTTCCCTGCAGACTGTATTTGACAGATTTTGACCAAAGCTGCATCTATCTAGCATTTTTGGTGCATTTTGTACATTTGCCTTCATTCGTTCATCTTCAGTAACCGCTTAATACTAGTCACAGATTCAGTGGATCTGGAGTCTATCCTGGGAACACTGGGTGCAAAGTGGAAATACAGAGTGTGTACTGGCATAAACCCTGGAGTATACCAGTCCATCACATGACACCATGAGCACACAGACACACACTCATTCACAGCTAGGGGCAATTTAGAATAGCCAGTCCACCTTTGGGAGGTGGGAGGAAACGTTCCTGCAACCCTGGAGCTGTGAAGCGGCAACGCTAACCACTGCACCACCGTGTCGCCCTATTTTCCTGACATTAAGCAAACCTTTAAAAGTCCTGCCCCATTTCCCTGTCTTGTAGATCTGCAGTATTTGTCACCCACATAAATCTACTTCAATACAAACAGGCTACTTCACCCAACTAAATACAACTGATGAAATTACTCTATACATAACAAATGTAGTTGGTGTATTGTAGTGAAGGTGAACCGATTAGTCAAAATATACAGAGAATGTAGGCATTAGGGATATTCACAGGACCAATACATTATCTACAAACAAAGCTAATTAAATAACCACACTTGCCAAATTTAGCTAATTAAAGAGGAATTAGTCTATAGTTGTTAGGGTTTCCCCCCACGCTGTTCACTGAAACAGGCGAGCAGCGCACTCCCGCCTTCACAGACTCTCGTTTTGTCTCGCCACATGTTTCTTTGTTTTGGTTTATGTCATGTCCCCGCCCCTGTATGTTCATTGGTTCTCTGCTTTATGTGTCATTATGAGTTTCAGGTGTTTTGTGTTTAGTCTGGTTCCCATTCATGTATTTAAGCTTTTTGTTTCTTCGCCTCGGGGCGAAGTATTTGTACGTGCACCTTGGCTCTACACTTACCAAGCAGATTATTACGGACTGTGATTTCTGGATTTTTGAACTTTGCTTGCCTTTTGGATTACGGATTTTTGCCTTGCCCAAGTGTTTGTTATTCTGGTTTTTGAACTCTATGCTCTTCTTTTGGATTACTGTTTCTTGCCTAACCCTGGATATATCTGTTTGCCGGTATCACTGAACTTTGCCAGTTTCCTGACCTTGATATTGCCTGACGTTTTTGAACTGTGCCTATTTCTCTGCCTGTACCTAATAAAGTGACGATTTGTGCCGCACCTGTATCCAGCCCTCCATTCTGTGTTGTAACAATAGTCTATAATGCCTATGTGCTAGAGTGAACAGCAAAAAGAGCATAAAACACATCAGCCAAGGGTTATTTCTATAACTAAAATATTAATGTGGAATTTATAGAGAATCACTGCAATCTGATTATGAAAATGTCACTGCACTGGATTTGACAGAATACTGAATCTGACCTAACCACAGCTCTTGAAAATGTATTCATTCAAACTCAGCCCCTTTTTATAGGTTACTGCTTGTGCCAATCGTCAGAAGAATGCATAAACTATATCTGACTATCTGACACATGGCGATGCTGTGATAGTATGTTTTTTTGTTGTTGTTGTTGTTTTGTTTGAATTATGATGGTGAAAATACTGCCTTCACTTTCCAATGTCATAATTCTCCAAAGTCTGTTCATTTTTTTAAATTAGGTCCATTTGGCTACTGAGTGGCAGAAAAAAAAAAGTGTTCATGCCAGTGTTTCCCATTAATTACGTGAGTGCCGGCACAGTCTAATTTGTCTCACCACAGTTTCATAATGAACAGAATTTTTTTTTACACTACTCATAATAACATTAAAGATCTCTGTTTTGCGCTGTTGGTTCAGTAAAGCATCTCTCACTCCAAGTCAGTCAGACCCTCCCCCCGGGTCAGTCAGACTGCTCCCATCCCTCCCCCCTGGCTAACAAATTTTTCCAGAAATTAGTTCTGATTGGCTGCCTGCCACTGTGACGAACCATTAGCGAAGTTACCTGTTCTTCATGAGAGATATGGCTTCATCCACAGACACTCTTCATGCCAGTCATTTATTATTTTTTTATTTGTTGATAGTTTTCGAGTGATACTCTTGCAACATACTACATTATGTAATATAATATGTAAATACAGGGTATCTTTACCAGTTGTTAATAGACATTAGTGCTAATAGTGCTCTACCAGTTTACTAGCTAGCCTTTGCATTCATGGGATGTTAATAGATAGCAATTCATCCATCCAACACTGTAAGCCAGCAATGACCTAAACAGAGCCATCACTGAAGCTTGTAAGGAAGGAAAAATTTCCCCATGTGCAGTATTTTACAGCAATTAAATTATAGTTTAAGTACAGCTTATCTGATTAAAAGTACAGTTGTGGGTGAGGTGTAGGACACCGTGTACATGGGACAGAAAGCATAATAATGAAACACATTTGACAAATCTTATTTACAAGATAGCAATATGACTTATAACTAAATCCTTCACTAAAATGATTATTTCATCCTCTTGAAGCAACGTTGGAGTCGGTGGCTTCAAGTGACAACAGCAAAGTCACAACCCGCTGTTACTAAGCCAATGATTTATTATCTGGGGGCTCACAATTAATTATAAAGAGTCTTACTGCATGAATGATTATCGATATGATGATATGAGCTGGATGGGTCGCTATCTATTAACCTCTCAAGAATGCAAAGGCTAACTAGAAAACTGGTAGAACACTTGAATCTGTCTTTTAACAACTGGTAAAGATACCCTGTATTTACATACAGGTGCCCTCCACTAATATTGTCACCCTTGGTATATATGAGCAAAGAAGGCTGTGAAAAATTGTCTTTATTGTTTAACCTTTTGTTCTTTTGTTTAAAAAAAAATCACAAAAATACTCTGCTCTGATGGATATCAATTGCAAACACAACACAGGTTTATAAAAAATATATCTTAAATATTAAATGTTAAATATAGTTAAATATAGGTGTGCAACAATTATTGACCCCCTTTTAGTCAATACTTTGTGCTACCTCCCTTTGCCAAGATAACAGCTCTGAATCTTCTCCTATAATGCCCGATGAGGTTGGAGAATATATGGCAAGGGATCTGAGACCATTCCTCCATACAGAATCTCTCCAGATCCTTCAAATTTCGAGGTCCACACTGGTGGACTCTCCTCTTCAGTTCACCCCACAGCTTGTCTATGAGTTTCAAGTCAGGGGACTGGGATGGCCATGGCAGGACCTTGATTTTGTGGTCAGTAAACCATTTTTGTGTTGATTTTGATGTATGTTATGGATCACTGTCCTGCTGGAACACGGCCCATTTTAAGTTTTCTGGCAGAGGCAGTCAGGTTTTCATTTAATATCTGTTGATATTTGATAGACTCCATGATGCCATGTATCCTAACAAAATGTCCAGGTCCTCTGGCAGAAAAAAGCCCCAAAACATTAAAGAGCCACCACCATATTTAACCGTGGGCATGAGGTACATTTCCATATGGCTACCTCTCCGTGAGCACCAAAACCACCTCTGGTGTTTATTGCCAAAAAGCTTTATTCTGACCATAGAACCCGATCCCATTTGAAGTTCCAGTAGTGTCTGGCAAATATTAGTGGAGGGCACTGTACTGTATATTACATAATGTAGTATGTTGCAAGGTTATCAATTGAAAACTATCAACAAATTTAAAAAAAAAAAAACAAAAAAAAACAAATGGCTCACATGAAGATTGTCCGTTGAGTGTCTGCGCGTGAGAGCCTCAATTACATGCTCGGATGTTTGGTACGGATGTGCAACCATAACCATGCCCCCGAACCCCCCTAGTGGGTCAGAGATCCACCCACCACAGTCTCACAAAATCCTGTGGGGAACACTGCACCCATTTGTTGGGAGACTGAGAGTTCTAATCTAGACTATGCCTCAGCCATCCATGGGCAGGAGTCTAGGGAGCGACACCAGCCAATCATGAGCTCATGTATGTGGAAGAGGGCAGATAGAGCTTTCCTCCAATTGTGTTACACTGCCCTGTGATGCAGCAAGAGCAGCGGTTAGGTGGTTTCATGTGTATCAGGAAAAGCATGTGTTAGCTCTCATATGAGAGCTGACTGGTGAGTGGGAACTGGTAAATGACCAAACAAGCCACATAGGTCCCTGCTTTGGTCTTCATCTTTCTTTTTCACCTCACTTTCTCTGACAATTACCAGGAACTCAGACTCTTTTCATGTGCTGCAAATTAGTTCTCCTTATGAGCGTAAAAAGCGATTAGTCCAATACAAGGATTTTTATGCTGCAAATTAATGTCAAACACGAGCTGATATGCTTTAAGAAAGAGAGATAAGTGCAAGGAGGGAGCCAGGGAGGCGTTTAATAAAGCACTTTGAGCAGAAAGGAGGAGAGGGGCGACGAAAAGGTCAGGGCAGGTGTAAAAGTAAGTTGAAAGAGAATCAAAAGCAGAAAGACAGCAAGTGAGGGAGCAAAGGAAAGCCTCAGCAAAGAAATTTTTCCTTCCCAGGAGAGAAGGAGGAGCTCAGTGTGTTTATTTATTCATGAACCTGTTAAAACTTCAAAGTGCAAGTGAATGCCAGTTGCAACGGGCGCCATTCAGGGCCATTTAGCTGCTTAAATCCTTTTCAGGTTAGTAAATAGAATTAGGCTTGTGATGAATCCCTCCTGAAAATGGCCTCGCTCTGCATTAGCATATACACATGCCATTCTTCATTTTCTTCATATGGCAAAATGGAAACTTTTTCAAACTCTTTCAAACCCAATTAGGATTTTTAAGGCTTTTTTTAGACTATTCAATCCAGTTTTCCCCTCAGAGAGTTTGAGGTGTACTAGGAGAGCTAAAAGGATACATCTCTCTGATTTTTATATGCGTCAAAGGAGCTGAGAATTTTGCTGGACTTGCAAATTAGGCCTAATTGACTATTAATTGGCTAATAGCTAATAAATTCAGTCAGCTGAGACTAGTTGAAAATAACAGAGGAGTGGTGTTTCTGCCTGAGCACAGCACTATTGTGGCTTCATAATTATGATTTATTAAAAGTTCACCAGATTGTGTCACTGCCAGTGAGACAACAGATTGCAAAAATGTTCATATTTGTGGTGGGGAAACAAAAACAGGATGCTGCTCATCCAGAAACCGAGGACTAATAAAGTCAAGCATATGTCCTTCAGATGCATGTACATTTTGCGTGTGCACGCAAGTGATTGTGCCTCTCTTGGTGTGTATTTTTCTTCTCGAGTGTTAATTTAAGGCTTGCCATCCATTAAATTAGAGTCTGGAGGAAGGAGTGGGAGCGGTGATTGGGGTGGAGAATGATGCAAGAAAGGAGTTGTTGACAGAGAAGGCAAAGAGAAAAATGGTGACTGTTTCTTATGTGAATGCCTTCATTAACAGCAGTGTACAAACATGCATTTATCTTTTAAACAAATAGGTTGCATCATGCTCTTTCCCTTATGCTCTCTAGTCTCCTCTTTTCCCCTCTTCTCCAAGTGCACAAAATAATTCGATTAGACTCAGTGAACGTGAATTAAGCAATGAATTATAGAAAGTTGCACCATATACATAGACGCTATATCTCCAAACAGCCATCTGTCTTTTTTTCGGTTATAAATCTTTCATGCAATGTTCCATGTAAATAATCCTAACACTTTTTTTCCATCACTGGATGTAATTCCACCAGAAGCTATATTGTTTTACCCTCACGACCACCAAATATTGATGTCGTATAATATCCTGGAGGCCAGCCTTGGTATAAAATAGATTTTTTTTCTCTCTCATGTAACATCCATATTTTGGCTGTATATTGCTAGTGCTTACAACAGTACATATATATATACACTGTACAGCTTACTGAAACACTTTCCTTTCTGAAGGACATTTTGAAGGACAGCATTTGCAAGTAATGCAAGATTAAAAGGTATGGAATGGAGAAGAGGGAAATGAAACAAGAAAATGAAGGCCTTCACACCTCATCAGTCACAGAATATCTGCATTTTTTATTTCTAAGGTTAGATAAGGTTAAGGTTAGATCTAAGGGCAAAGCACACAGATTCAAAACTATCTGTAACTTGGTGTGCAGAACAATCGTTCATGCCTGAATTTTCTAACTTCCTGCTTTTAAACAGGCATTACCCATTCTGGGGGGGGGGGGGAATTGAGACCATAACCTATTGAAAATTGCATGGGATTTCTCATTTCTCATAGACATGACATGCGGAATAAAAAAAGAACCTTAAGAA
The DNA here is from genome assembly GCA_023630585.1 of Cranoglanis bouderius. Taxonomy (NCBI): domain Eukaryota; kingdom Metazoa; phylum Chordata; class Actinopteri; order Siluriformes; family Cranoglanididae; genus Cranoglanis; species Cranoglanis bouderius. Next base: position 21,723,475 of record CM042540.1, read on the forward strand.
CAACAAACATTTAAATAAAAACAAAATTCATCAGAAAATGAAAAAGAAAATGGGTAACATTTGACACTACTGTTCAATAACTCATAAATAACTATACAGGGACTAAACAGGAATGAATGACTAGTAATTTATTAACTGCCACTGAATACTGGGTAATTACTCATTAAGTAATAATAAAGTAATGGCTTGGGTCACTAGCAGAAGCCGGTGGATACAAGACTGAGTAAAAACTGAAGTTAAGATCAAAACAGATGATAAGATGTGAAAGAATAACTGAGTTAATACAGAGTTAATCGGAAGCAGGTGAGCATATAAGTGCAACAACCCAGTGAGGGGCAGAGACAGGACTAGGAAGTAAATAAAAATAAATACATTATCCAAGTAAAAATGAGAGCAGCACTGGGACATGCTGGATTGGGTGCTGAGGGGGATTTGTGACTGTTTGGTGGTTCATTATGAGCTAAGCAGTAACTACAGTACCAAGTCTTATATACTGTATCTCCTGGAGAACTACCAGCTTACTGACAATTAAATATATACTCGGAGGAGGCAGAGGTCAACACGCCCCATGTCCACCAGTACCCCTTCTAAACTTTTTTTTGAGTTTTTATATGAATCAGAATGATTTATAGACTTTTTATACTTTAGTAAGGTAATACGCAAGAAGAACTTCAATCAGAAGAACTTTGTTGATTTGTGGTGAACCTTCTCTTCAAGGGGACAAGTGGCAGTAAAATACCCCCCAGAGCATAACAGAGCTACAGTCATCCAGGTATATGCCAGTGTATTTGGGGAGAAAACAAGACAAAAGTCCTTCATTCAAGCAAAGAGTTTCTGAGGCTGTAGCAGAGAGGGAGAAACATCTATTCTGAATACATCTGAATTATGCTGTATCTCTGGAAACTTCATGAAGTATTATTTGCTTTTACACTACAGACCCAGTCATGTAGGGCTGAAAACATCCTTGTAAAAAGGAAAAATATGCATGTACAAATCACAAAAATCACCAATGCATGGATAAATTTCTAGATAATTATACAAATAGCTAAAACATTTTGTGTATCTCATCTGCAGGATTTTCATGCACAATAGTTTCTTCAATTTACACATAATGGTACAAAAAATAAAAAAAACAGCAGCAGTAGTTCTTGTTGATGAAAGAGCTCTGAGGAGAGGAGACTGGTTCGAGCTATTACTCAAACAACCACTCTTTACAACTGTGGTGAGCAGAAAAGCTTTATGTATATGTATATGTATATATTACTTTTTTTTTTAAACCATGATTACATAGGACTGAAACATTGAAACACTGTATCTAAGTAATGAAGTGCTATGTAAGTTGCTATACTATAGTATAAAAGCCGCTAACAATCATCTAACAATTTCATAAATGAATATAAAATTAAATTTCATATATGTAGTATGTATATAAAATAAAACAGAGTAACAAGTAGCAGGACAGAGAAAAACTCCCCTTTCCGGAGAACAAAATGCAGTCCTCACCTGTCCATTTTCTGCCTAGTGACTTTTTCTTTTTCTCCCTTTTCCAAAAGAGCTCCAAACAATAAGGAGCCATTCTGAGGTGCTGACATTTAGCCATGCAAAATATGGTGAATAATTCAGCAGGGTGAGACATACAAATGTCAGGAAGGGACCAAGTGGAAGAGGGGAATAACTTTGCCTGAAGAGAGTTGAGAGGGAAAATAAAGTCAGGAACTAAATAAGGACAGACACCCACTGAGCTTCAGATGCTGATATGGTAATCTCAAGGCCTCTTTGGGAAAGAGGCCGGCATCCTGTTTCATGTTGTGTTAATGAATATTTGGAGTTCTGGTTTGGCTACAAAATATTCAACATTCTTTGGGGTGCACACTGATGCCTTGATATAAATTCAATAGAACTGCATAGATAAAGTGCAACTTGACATTTGGCTTCTGAATGTTCAGAAAAAAGGACCTAAAGGCTAAAATTAGAGTCAGTGTGAGAAAGGGCAAGAACTTTATAAAGCTATCCATAAAATAATGCTGTTCACACTATTCAATGGTTGGTTAGGATATATTTAATGGTTATGGAAAAAGTGTTAATTGTAAGTTAGTGACCATGCCTGGTGATGATGAATTATTTGTGAGGCAAGTCTTGGTTTATTTTCTCCCAGGTAATCATGTTGGGTAAAGAGCCAGTTTAACAAATGCAGCTGTAAATGCATTCAGTCTGCCTAAAGATGACTAAAACCCTCCTAGCCAAGTGGGCTTTTCTCATGATTTGATCAAGTTTTTCAATTGGTATAGAAGATTAGACATAAGCCTAATCAATTCAGTTCGTAGTCAGATATCATCTATTGAAATGTCCGTGATGCTCCTCAGAGCAGAGAAGAGCGCTTACACACACTGCACAGATGACAGTGGAGAACATATTACATACATAATGTTTGTTGGTAAATGAGACCTTTTAGCTGTTCTCATGTTCGACACACGTGAACTGAAGTGGGCTTTGGCTGAATGTGCGTTGTGATGTCACAAGACGTGTTGTCTTGGCCCAAATCTGCAGTAATTTTGAACAAGTGCAAGCTCCTACGGATATTGCAGAGTTTCCTTGATTTTGCGTTAATTTCTTCGATCGCAAAATCCTGGAGGGACTGTTTAGTGACCGTGACTGGTGGTGATGAATTATTTGTTAGGTGGCCTGCATCAACGTATTAGATGTCGCTGTTACGACCAATACCAATGGAGTTTTTCTACCAATGATATACCTCAACACCTCTACTTGAAGAAAACATACATTTTACCAAAGTGACACAGATATCTTTAATCTAATTTCTAACCTTGCTTTATTTTCTCCTTGAGAATCATGTTGGGTAAAGAGACAGTTTAACAAATGCAGTGGTAAATGCAGTCAGTCTGCCTAAAGATGTCTAAAATCGTCCTGGCCAAGTGGGCTTTTCTCATGATTGGATCAAGTTTTTCGATAGTTACATGGTATAGAAGAGTAGATATAAGCCTAATCAATTCAGTCAGTAATCAGATGCTGTCTGTCAAAATGGCTGTGATGCTCCTCCACATTCACACCATGATCACAACAGAGAAGAGCACTTACACACACTGTACAGATGACAGCAGAGAACATTTTAACATGTTTAAACATGTTTAAAGACATACCAAGGAATGTTAGCCAACAGAATATATCTGACTAAATCAGCAAAGCCAGTTCAGTGGAATTGGAATGAAATCTTTAAATGTAATTTTCTCCTTTTTCAGTTTTGGAGTTAACCACACATTAGAATATATTTCAGTTCACGAAACCCTGTAGTTTTCAGAACTACATATGGATAACAGACAATAGACTATGTATATACTGTATATGTGTTTGACCACGTGAAGGGTTTTTGCAGACTTCCCCACATTTTCTTCGTTCTTGTTACAGCAATGGAAGGAAAGAAAGCAAATAACGGAAACAGGAACCCATAGTGCACAGATGTTGAGTCTCTGTGTGTGTGTATCATCTGCCCCATAAGAGGACACCACATATGTCTTGTATTACCGGTCCAAAGAAAAAAGTCCAAAAAAAAAATTCACATGGCAGCCAGCTTCATTCTAACATTCAAAGTGAATGAAACACAGCTCTCTCCCTCTGTGTACTTTCTGTAAAAGGTACACTGGCTATTCTCTCTACATTTCTTTGTCCATTTGTATTTTCTACTCTCTCTATCTATCTCCATTTCTCTCTTCTCTTTATTGATGACTCTCACCCAGTGTCTCCTAATTCATCTTCTTAAAAAGGGGAGAGAAAAAAAAAAAAGCAAAAAGTACACTGGAACACATTTTCTCTCTCTGTCTGCCTCTCTCGTACTCACTCAGTCTCTCTTCTCTTACTCAGTCTCTTTCAATACAGGAGAGCAACAGTACTTCCAGGAATTTTAAACGAATGAGTTTATGTATGTAGTTAATATGCGACGCACATAATTAAACCTATTCCTTTGTGCTGACATGCCTTGTCTTAGTATTCACAGACGTCCTAATCCAGAGAGACTTACAGAAGTGCTTTATAATCGCCGTCAAAAACTAAATAGCACAAATAAGTCAGGGTCTAAGAATCCTATCAAGCTAAAACTTTGTTAGAGAGGATTTAGTTAAAAAAAAAAATTTAAGTGCTTTTTTAAAAAAAAATTTCTGCTCACTTAAGGGCTTGGTGAAGAGGTAGATCTTTAGTCTTCTTTTGAAGACAGTGACTCAGCTGTTCAGAAGTTCGTTCCACCACCTGAGTACCAGGACAGAGAGGATTCTTGATGCATGTCTTCCTTGTACCTTAAGGAATAGCGGGTCAAGGGAATGTGGTGCACAGCAGGGTTTGAGGAGTGCCTTCTGGTAAGTGGGGGTTGGTCCATTTCTGTCTTTGTAGGCAAGCATCTGTGCATAGGAAGCCAGTGGAGGAAACACAGCAGTGGTGTGATGCAGAACATGCAGTGTGTTTGCATTCTGGTTCTGGAAGACTTGCTGCAGAATAGTTGAGGTATTCCAATCCTGAAATTATTGAACAAGCAACTGTGACCACTGTTGATAGAAATGGCCAGATCTTCCTGATTCTGTAACGAGAAACCTTAGTCAGGTTATCAGTGCGAGGAGAGAAAGATAGCTGGTTGTCCGGAACTACCGCAAGGTTGCGTGTGTTGCCAGATGGTGAATTGTTAAAAGTGGAAAAACTGTTGAATAGAGCTGTACAGCACTCTCCTTTGGTTTTTCACCCTGATTTTCTCCCCAATTTAGTCTTGGCCAATTCCCAACCACCTGTTAGGTCTCCCATATCATACTACAGCTACAACCCCAGGAGGGAGAAGGCCAACATGTGCATCCTCCAAATCATGTAAAGTCAGCCAACCTCATCTTTTCAAACTCCTGCTCATGCTGCATCGGGGGCGGTGTAACAAAAAAAAAAAAAAATCAGGTTCATTTATATCAAATAAAAAGTGATTTGGAAGAGATTTTCATATATCCTAAAATCAGCCTTAAACTGATTGTGGACACTGAATGTAAAGGTTTATTTGCATTACTGTAAAGTCATCTTACTATGTAACAAAGTAAGATGTGATTTACGGTCATGTTCAGTGTCAGTAAATAACAGGTAACCCTCAAATGACTTAATACACCATTATCTGCAGTCTGTTGGGAATGAATCAATGTTTTTAAATTGACTTTACTCAGCATACTGCTGCTTGTTCCAGCTTTGAAGAAGAGTTGTTGTTTTTTTATGTACACTTTGTGCTGACTTTTGGGGCTTCCTTTTTTTATTAATGTACTGCCCTGAGTCTTGTTTGGTATTGTTCAGTCTGCACACACTCGTATGTAGAGAACAACTTCCCAAAAGCCTGAAAAATCAAATACCTCTTAAATCTAATTTAGCAGGACAAATAAACTGAAATAGTGGGAGATGCAGGAAAATGGGAAGTGAGCCGTGCCCCTGAGCTCAGATCTTTATTTAAAAACCACAGTCTTCCTGTGGAACAGCTATATTTCATTAAAGGCAGTCTCTCACACACACAATCTGACTTTCTTGTCCTCAGACTGAGATATGTTGGGTACGGTCAAGAGGCTTTGAGCATTATAGAGACGGCGTGCTATAATGGTAAAATGGTACCAGGACGGCGTCCTGGTAAATATGTCATTTATTGATAACTTAAAAATTGTGATCATTTGCTGTGGTATAAGAGAAAACACAGCAGGATATGTTGCTATTTGAAAATAAATTTTCAAACTTCAGGGTGGCAACAGTAACTCTGCTTTTGCATCCCCACTCCCTTTCAAACCTCAGCAGGGGAAAAAAAAAAAAAGAATTTATTTTTTCTTTCTTTCTTTTTTTACTGTAATTGCAGGGTCTGGATTGATTCCTCGATAACAAAGGGAGAAGCACAGTTAATAACAGTCTTAAGGCCATTTGCTACGCATCATTATACTCTAAACAATATTAACAAATAACTAACATTCACAGCCACATCCAGAAAATAAAATAATAGTCACCTTTGGCATTCTTATTGCTACAACCTAATATTTCATTAAGTTCTTTTTTAATTATTTATTTGTTGGGTTGCTTGCTTGTTTGCTTTTTTAAGCCATATATTTATTAATAAGGGACTCAGGGCTACCTCACCATTGTCTCCTTACTTATTACTTATTTCCTTTTAGGATTTGGTATATTTGCCTACATGAAGTTTAAAGGGTGCACTTATGTATTTTCTGTTCACCAACACATTAATGTGAAACTGAGACAAACATGAGTGCGCCTGCTCAGTCATGCAATAATCCAATGAGCCAATCAGGTGGCAGCAGCAACACAATGCATAAAATCTTGCAGATACAGGTCAAGACCTTCAATTAATGTTCGTATCAAACATCAGAATGTGTTAAATGTCATCTCAGTGACTTTGACCGTGGCATGGTTGTTGCTGCCAGACGGACTGGTTTGAGTTTCAGAAACTGCTGATCTCCTGGGATTTTCATGCACAACAATTCTGATGGCTGAAACATTTTGTTGATGAGAGTGGTCAGACAACAATGGGCAGACTGCTTCCAGCTGACAGGAAGGCTTTGGCAACTCAAATAACCACCCTTTGCAACCATGGAAACCGCAGAATGCGCAAAACGTCAAACCTTGATGCAGATGGGCTACAACAGCAGATGACCACATGGGGTTCCACTCCTATCAGCCAAGAACAGGAATCTGAGGCTACCGTGGGCACAGACTCAATGAAACTGGGCAGTTGAAGATTGGAAGAAGACAAGTGGTAGCTCAGTGGTTAAGACATTGGATTTCTGCTCAGAAGGTTGAGACTTCAAATCCCGGCACCGCCAATCTGCCACTGCTGGGCCCTTGCTCAAGGCCCTTAACCTTCAACTGCTCAGTTGTATTTAAAAAAAAAATGAAATAAATGTAAGTCGCTCTGGATAAGGGTGTCTGCCAAATGCCATGAATGTAACGATGTTTTTCCGACAGCTGGATAATTACACATTTTTGAGTAGTTGTACGGTTGTTCCTAATAACGTGGATAAGTGTATATACCTTAAATATTCTTTATTTTCAAGAAATTTTATTTGTGTAGCTGCATTACAGAAAACTGGAAGTAGATTTAAATCCCCAGTGAGCAAGCCAGAGGCGACACAAAGAAAATCTCCCTGAGATGACATGAACATTAAGCCTTGGGAGAATGCTGCCTCTTCTGGGTGACACCAGATGGTGGAATTATAATTCATTACTACAACTGAAGTCATACAGTAAGCATGTTGAAAGGATGTTCGACATGATCATATTGTGAATAAGAGTCCTGGGATGAGGTTTCTGCTGATGTTTCCATCTTTACGGACCTCTATACACAGGAAATCGATAATCGGATTCATTCAGGTTTTTTGTACTGTCTATGTTGACCGACCAAATATGGATTCCTGGGTCAGTTTCTGTCTATCTCCCTCCTTTTCCTTTTAATTTGTTCATTTGGAAAATGCTTTCCCCCCCAAAGTGACTCAAGTTAGGTTGAATGCAATCCAATCATATAGCTTTGCTGTTGGTGGTTAAGGGTCTTGCTCAAAGGACAAATGGCAGCTCTATGACAGCCCTGGGATTTAAGCTCACATTCACTGAACCACCATCAAAGCATCTTGTCTCTCTTTAGTTGCTTAACAAAGTCACCAGAGAGTTCACTCAGTCACACATCCGCAGGTCAGGGCTTTACGCAATACTAACAGAGCATAGGATTTGTGACTTAAAATCAATTTTATTGCCTTGTCCATAAGGAGCGAGGCAAACAAGGTTATAAAAAGAATGATGATAGGGATTTCTTTTCCTAAAGCGCTTTTTGATATTGGAATCAGGCATGGGACGCGGTTGGCCCCAGGGGTTTGTGTGACGTCTTGTTTGTCTGCATGTTTTTTCTTTTGCATTTTTTCCCCCTTAGATTCGTCTTTTCTTCAAATGCATCTCTAAAGCAATTACAGTCGGGCTAGATTTAGATTCTGAATTGGCCACACATGGGCTTGCCTCTCTCCTTCTCTCTCTGTCTCTCCCTTCCTCCCCCTCCCCCACCACTTTCTCCTTTCTCTTGTTTTTTGGATGGTAATGATACATTGCCCTCTACTGTTGAAAAAAGGTGGTACACATTCTGCCCCGAATCTGTCAGCAGAGTGTGCCAATAAAGCATTCCCTCATCAGTGATGTGTTCCGTGCTGGTGTGTGTATGTGTGTGTGCGCGTGTGTGTGTGTGTGTATGTTTTCTTGTAAAGGTATCTGACAGTGTGCAAGGATGCAGTCAGAACACAAATGGATACCACATGCTCGCCCAGTGGCACGTTTCTCGGCTGCCCCAACACACTCCAATTTCTCAGAGAAACTCATATTGAATTCATGAGGCTTGGGCTTTCCTGAAAAGCGTGTTTGCGTCAGGTGTTTGTGCCAGCTCTTTTCACTGTGTGTGTAAGAAGCCAGTGTCACCCTGGGCATGAAAGGGTGTCTATGCGAATCAAGTGTGTATACAGTGTATTTGATCTATATATTAAAATGTGTGTTGATTCAGGTGTCTGTGACTGCACGGACTTCACAACCGGTCCTTCTTGTGAGCGTTGTCAGGACGGTTACTACGGGAATGCACTGACTGGCAGCCCAGGAGACTGTGTGCCCTGCCCCTGCCCAGGCCGTACCACTTGTGCGCAGATGCCAGAGACAGGGGAAGTGGTCTGTACCAATTGCCCAGCAGGACAGAGGGGTGAGTCACAGTTTACTCCATTTTGTCCTGGCATTGTTGCCCTGGCATTTCGCCAAAAATAACAAAAAGGCAAAATAGTCCTTTTTTAAAGCACTACTAAAAGAGCCACAATATTGAAGTGAAACTTTATTGATCTTTTTGATTTAACTCAATTTGCACATGAAAATTTTTTTAGGAGTTTTTTTAGTAAAGTTTTTATGTAAAATTCTGGATAGATTTATAGATATGAAAAACAGCTGAGTTAGTACCTGTCACATGACCTCATGCATGCCATCCAAAGCCATAGGATTTTGAGTTTCCTTGTATAAATATACTTTATATTACTAATAAAGATACCAATAATTCACAATACTTGTTTGTTGTTTATTTTAATGGCCTGAGTCAACAGTACATTGATTGCTAAGTGGTGAACAGAACAAGTTAGTCCTGTTATTGGTGTGTGTGTGTGTGTGTGTGTGTGTGTGTGTGTGTGTGTGTTTAATGGATTTACAGGCATCAGATGCGAGTTATGTGAGGACGGTTTCTATGGTGACCCACTTGGCTGGCATGGCGAGGTGCGGGCATGTGTAAGATGCAAGTGTAATGAGAACACGGACCCCAATGCTGTAGGTGTGTGCGATCACGTGACTGGACGCTGCCTCAAATGTTTAGGACACACAGACGGAGACCGATGTGAAAAATGCCAAAGTGGTTACTATGGAAATGCTCTGGATAGGAGCCTGAGGCCTTCCCAAAAGTGTCTGCGTGAGTGAATATATTTCTTTTGAAAAGAGATTCATTATTATAGCAAATGACAAGCTGCTGTGGCATAAGAGGAATATAACACTTATATGATATTATTGAAAATAATCGTCTTCAGGATAATAACAATAACTCCTTCACATCAGGTCACATCATGTCACCCTATTTTTTATTATTTTCCTTTACCAATATGCCCAGTTGTGTTTTATTCCTTACTTAAATAATACCTTGGATATTTGTTTTTGTTAAAAGGTTTTAGATTTTTGGCCCATACTAAACTAGTAATGTGTGATCTGTAATTTTCAGCCTGTGTCTGCAACCCCGCTGGCACTTTGGGGTCAGTGAATGAGTGTGATCCTCACACAGGAAGATGTCTGTGCCTGAGGCATGTGACAGGAAGAGACTGTGGACAGTGCGAGTTTGGCTACTTCAACCTGCGGCCAGGGCTGGGTTGTGATAGGTGGGTTGTGGTTACACACTTGTCTTTATTCATCCATCGATCCATAAATCTAGCACAGGGGTTCCCAAACTTTTTATACGTTCACTAGACACAGCACATTAGAGCCAAACATCCTTGTCCATTGAAATGTAAAATGTTTTTTGTGATTTCATGCACAGTGATGTTAAACTGTCGAGCTTAGTCTCTCCCAAACTTTCCACCATAGTCGTGACTGCTGTCATGAGCCGCATCTCAAATCAAAACCTGTCAAAGTAACATGAGAGATTTTTTTTTATATAATTCAAACACTAACTGTAATAGGACTGATTAATATTAGTTGCATGAATTGCATGAACTGATTAGTATTCTCAGTAACAGTCTAGATAAGCACATAATATGTGATTTGAGACACAACAATAGTTTATTTAGGTAAAAGGACAGGCAGATTTGTCCATTTTTATTGCTAAACTATGCTAGTGAAAAGACTAAAATGACATGTACCCTATTAATTTAAACTCCCGGACAAAATCCTAACACACAATCAGTCTTCATTATTTCTAACATTATTAATTTTGTAAAATAAATGAAGAAAAAAAAAAAAAGATTCTTTCATGACCCCGTTTGTAAATCAAGCATCCCCAAGTGGGTTCGCGAACCCTAGTTTGGGAATCCTCTGATCTAGCAACTGAATGATACGAAGGCTGTGTCTGTATATCCCTATTACCCTACTATACAGTACTACTGTTTCCGCCGAAATTCTGCAGTAGGGAACCAATGGATACTGCGCTATCCCATAAGGTAACAGGACTGGCGCGTCAGAGCTGTCAGAATAAAAAATGGCGGAAGGCAGTGGGTCGGCTCTTTTGAAGTTGTAGGTCACATGACAGTGCCAACATGGTGGATGTAGTACATCCAGATTGTATTCACACTACACACATATACAGTACTGAACAGTACGTACTGCATAAATGGCCGAGCAGCAGGTACTGAATCAAAACATCAACATATCAACTCACAGGTCGTGAGTTCAAATCCCAGCACTGCCAAGCCGCCACTGTTGGGCCCTTGAGCAAAGCCCTTAACCCTCAATTGCTCAGATGTATAAATGAAATAAATGTAAGTCGCTCTGGATAAGGGCATCTGCCAAATGCCATAAATGTAAATGTGAATATCAAACCTTAGTTCATACATGTTCTGCAAAGTAACTTGCTCTGTGTATGATACCCTGTTTTGTTTAAACATGTATACTTCATGCCCTTGCTATAAATAGAGAAGACATCCTGTAAAAAGACAGACCATTTTTAATAATGTAGTTTAAGTAATATAAATGTTAACAAAGGCATCAGACAACTTTAACAATCACCAGGAAAATCTGATTGGCTTCTTTTTTTTTTCTTCCTCTACAGCTGTAACTGCAATCCCATTGGCTCCTCGTCCCCACTGTGTCACCCAATCACAGGCCAGTGTATGTGTCAGACAGGTATCGAGGGCAAAATGTGTGATGCCTGTCAAATGGGATTTTTTGCCTTTTCCTCCAGAGGCTGCAGAGGTACATAATCATCTAATCTTTAATGTTCAACTAATGTTTAAAAAAAAAAAAAAAAAAAAAGATCAGAATTGACGTAATTTTGTGGTACTATAAGTAATCATTTATTTGATGCTGTGTTAAGAATCAGTTTTTCAATACTGTGCTATACTGAGAATGGAAGTAAACCCTTTTTATTGTCATATGTAGACACCTAATCCATGACTTGGAGCATCATGATGCTGTGTAACGCAATTAATGCATGTCATACAAATAAAAACTTAAGACCCACCTCCATCCCTGCACTTTTACCCAACATTAACAAAACACAGCATTTCAGAAGTTGGCTTGTAGGAATTCTCATGAACTTGGAATCATGATACCATGTTGGGAGATTATAAATTTTGTGAAAACTCAAAATATAATATTTTAATATAATATTTGGCTTCACTGAGCCTCAGTATACTTCAACATATAAAATAAAGTGTGTGAATTTGCAAGGCATGTGAGACACAAACCTGTTACAATGCAAAAATATCTCCGAACATTCAACGTGCACCTTTCTTTGGCTTCCCCGTCTTCAAAAACTGCAGCCTGTAACTGTGACCCAATGGGATCAGTGTCCATGCAGTGCCACTCCAACGGGACCTGTCCATGTCGCCAAGGTTTTGTGGGTTACAAGTGTGACAAGTGTGAGCTGAACCACTTCCAAAACCCCATGACCCACCAGTGTGATGAGTGCCCTGTGTGCTACAGTCTCATCAGAGACCAGGTGTGTATGTGTGTATTTCTGATCTTATAGCAAATCTAAATAGCCACTACCAAGAACTAATGTTTGTGAAAAATGGATACAATTTTGTCCAAAATAAGATAAAAGTCCTGTAAAAAGTAAGAATCAGAGAGAATTCGAATCCATGTTAATAGGATTTTCCAATAAATCAAGGTAGACAGGCACTAGTCAGTACACAGGCAGACAGCCAAAGATATCAAGGTACATCAAGGTACATGAGGTTAATGAGGGAATGGGCCTAGTATTCAGGAGACTGAGACCTCTGCTGGAAGAGTGGGGTAACATTTGCAGCTTCTGTGACAAATATCACTGTAGCCTTGATTTACTAACATGTGTAACATGTAAAATGGGCAAATAAATGCAAGTTGTTTTATTTACAGGGTGTATGTAGGATTGTGTCTTTTCAAAATGAGTAAAATAGCCTTGTCTTTACATTTTGTGCATATGCATTAATGAATATGAAATTTTGGGCATAGCTACCTAAATATGCAAAATCCAAGGCAGAAGATTAATTTAACAATATCTATTATTAGGCCTGAAATTCACTTTGGAAGCAGAGATTGAGAGTACTCTAGTACAACCAAAAGGCAGATATTGTATTTGCAGAAACACACCAGTTCAGGACAAAATTACACCATTCACTAAGTTTTAATAATGAGGATGTTTGTCAAAATTATGCTGCAGTATCTCAAAAGGTTAGTTTAAGTTTCTTAATATCTCTGTACGTTTGAACATTCAATACCAACAGAGCATTTGAAAAAGCTGTCATTCACAAGCAGCTAATCAGTAGAGCAGAGTAGTTTATTTTATTTTACCTTGACATTTAAGCAGTACCACACGTACTTGTACTGAATATTGGCATGGCTGTCAGCCATCGTAGGCACGAGCCCGCAAGGTAATCACAGCTGTGCAGATATTCAGTGTAACCACACTCTTGCTCATGCAATATTGCTTTCATATGACAGTTCTACACGCAAGAAATGAATATTGGGTAAGTGACATTTCAGACACAATATGGCCAAATTTTCTGTTAATTTTTGCCCCGTTAGCGGAAATAGATCCCGAAGAAGCCACACTCACTTTATAGCATGTCAGCTAGCTGGCTAGCTAGCTCGCATTGATTTGTATATTCCCGTTAAAGGTGTTTCTGGTAAAATTCCTCTTCCTTTTCGTCTTCAACTGAGGAGCTTACATATTTTCAGCCAGAAGTTATTCCTGAACAGTATTGTTTGCCATGTCAGCTGATGGAAGTGAAATTTTATGTAGCAAACACAGACAAGCTATTTAAGACTACAGTGGGGGAAAAAAGTATTTGATCCCCTGCTGATGTTGTACGTTTGCCCACTGACAAAGAAATGATCAGTCTGTAATTTTAATGGTAGGTGTATTTTAACAGTGAGAGACAGAATAACAACAAAAAAATCCAGAAAAACACATTTCAAAAAAGTTATAAATTGATTTGCATTTTAATGAGGGAAATAAGTATTTGATCCTCTATCAATCAGCAAGATTTCTGGCTCCCAGGTGTCTTTTACACAGGTAATGAGCTGAGATTAGGAGCACTCTCTTAAAGGGAGTGCCTCTAATCTCAGTTTGTTACTTGTAAAAAGACACCTGTCCACAGAAGCAATCAATCAATCAGATTCCAAACTCTCCACCATGGCCAAGACCAAAGAGCTGTCCAAGGATGTCAGGGACAAGATTGTAGACCTACACAAGGCTGGAATGGGCTACAAGACCATCGCCAAGCAGCTTGTTGAGAAGGTAACAACAGTTGGTGCTATTATTCGCAAATGGAAGAAATTGTCAGTCTCCCTTGGTCTGGGGCTCCATGCAAGATCTCACCTCGTGGAGTTTCAATGATCATGAGAACGGTGAGGAATCAGCCCAGAACTACACGGGAGGATCTTGTTAATGATCTCAAGGCAGCTGGGACCATAGTCACCAAGAAAACAATTGGTAACACTACGCCATGAAGGACTGAAATCCTGCAGCGCCCGCAAGGTCCCCCTACTCAAGAAAGCACATGTACAGGCCCATCTGAAGTTTGCCTGAATGATTCAGAGGAGAACTGGGTGAAAGTGTTGCGGTCAGGTGTGGTCAGATCTCTTTGGCATCAACTCAACTCGCCGTGTTTGGAGGAGTAGGAATGCTGCCTATGACCCCAAGTCATAACACCATCCCCACCATCAAACATGGAGGTGGGAACATTATGCTTTGGGGGTGTTTTTCTGCTAAGGGGACAGGATAACTGCACCGCATCAAAGGGACGATGGACGGGGCCATGTACTGTCAAATCTTGGGTGAGAACCTCCTTCCCTCAGCCAGGGCATTGAAAATGACCTTAATGACTTGGAGAGGATCTGCAAAGAGGAGTGGGACAAAATCCCTCCTGAGATGTGTGCAAACCTGGTGGCCAACTACAAGAAACGTCTGACCTCTGTGATTGTCAACAAGGGTTTTGCCACCAAGTACTAAGTCGAAGGGGTCAAATACTTATTTCCCTCATTAAAATGCAAATCAATTTATAACTTTTTTGAAATGCGTTTTTCTGGATTTTTTGTTGTTATTCTGTCTCTCACTGTTAAAATACACCTACCATTAAAATTACAGACTGATCATTTCTTTGTCAGTGGGCAAACGTACAAAATCAGCAGGGGATCAAATACTTTTTTCCCCCACTGTATGTCTGTGAGTGTGTGTGTGTATGCGTATGTCTGTGAGTGTGAGTGTGTGTGTGTATGTCTGTGAGTGTGAGTGTGTGTGTGTGTGTCTGTGAGTATGTGTGTGTGTGTGTGTGTGTGTGTCTGTGAGTGTGTGTGTGTGTGTGTGTGTGTGTGTGTTTATGTCTGGGGATTGTGTGTGTGTGTGTGTGTGTGTGTGTGTGTGTGTGTGTGTGTGTGTGTGTGTATGTCTGTGAGTGTGTGTGTGTGTGTATGTGAGTGTGTGTGTGTATGTCTGTGTGTGTGTGTGTGTGAGTGTGTGTGTGTGTGTCTGTGAGTGTGTGTGTGTATGCGTATGTCTGTGAGTGTGAGTGTGTGTGTGTATGTCTGTGAGTGTGAATGTGTGTGTGTATGTCTGTGAGTATGTGTGTGTGTGTGTGTGTGTCTGTGAGTGTATGTGTGTGTGTGTGTGTGTGTGTTTATATCTGGGGGTTTTGTGTGTGTGTGTGTGTGTGTGTGTGTGTGTGTGTGTGTGTGTGTGTGTGTGTTTGTGTCTGTGAGTGTGTGTGTATGTCTGTGAGTGTGTATGTCTGTGTGTGTGTGTGTGTGTGTGTGTGTGTGTGTGTGTGTGTGTGTCTGTGAGTGTGTGTGTATGTCTGTGAGTGTGTATGTCTGTGAGTGTATGTGTGTGTGTGTGTGTGTGTATGTCTGTGAGTGTGTGTGTATGTCTGTGTGTGTGTGTGTGTGTGTGTGTGTATGTCTGTGAGTGTGTGTGTATGTCTGTGTGTGTGTGTGTGTGTGTGTGTGTATGTCTGTGAGTGTGTGTGTATGTCTGTGTGTGTGTGTGTGTGTGTGTGTGTGTCTGTGAGTGTGTGTGTATGTCTGTGAGTGTGTATGTCTGTGAGTGTATGTGTGTGTGTGTGTGTGTGTATGTCTGTGAGTGTGTGTGTATGTCTGTGTGTGTGTGTGTGTATGTCTGTGTGTGTGTGTGTGTGTATGTCTGTGAGTGTGTGTGTATGTCTGTGTGTGTGTGTGTGTGTGTGTGTGTGTCTGTGAGTGTGTGTGTATGTCTGTGAGTGTGTATGTCTGTGAGTGTATGTGTGTGTGTGTGTGTGTGTATGTCTGTGTGTGTGTGTGTATGTCTGTGTGTGTGTGTGTGTGTATGTCTGTGAGTGTGTGTGTGTCCCACACCATCTGGGGCACCCTTCTCGTGGTTCGCCTCGAAAAAGTTCCACATACCGGCAGTGAATCCTCGACTGAAGAGCTTTTCTGCAGCACTTAGTGGTGGATTGGCTCCCTGTAAACACGGCATTCACACTGTAAAACTGATACCTCTATATCTTCAGTAACAGTAACTGTAAAACTTAAAAATCAAGTAAATTGTATTACATAAACTAATATTCACACTAATAAATCAATACACCATAGGATGCTACTCAGTCCTGTTACCTATTACTCAGTCCTATTATGGTTTATATGAGTAACAGCACTGAAGGTAACAGGACTGAGTTTTTAGCATAGAATTAGCAAATACATGAAATATAGCCACATGGCATACATGCTAATAGCATGAGGATACTGATTAAATTTTAGTGATGTACCAAAAATGTGTATATTTAAAATAAACAAATAACATCTAAAAAATAATTTAGGTGACAGGACAGTATGTTGATATTGACCTTCTCAGACACAGTTGCAATATCATCAAATATACAGAAAAGAAAATGAGAGGACTTACTTTTGGTCTTCCCATTGCCTTCAGAAGATTCAAATTACGCAACTTCCTGTTGAAAATGTGTTTTGTGGAATGTTCCACAAGAGGCAATGTGCTCGGGTAACAGGACTGAGTGAAACCCTGGGGACACGACTAAAATGTGTATTTTATCTAAAATGTTATGGATTTCTCATGGAAAAAAAAAAAACATTTTAAACCACAGATTGGATATAAAGTCACAGAACAATAGGAAAAAAATAAGATTTCTGAAGGACTTTAATCATTATATTTCAATGTAAAGTACAGAGATAGAGAGTGGGACATGCAAAAAATGCTATTTTTTAGAATTCTAGGTAGTTTTTATAAATGTTTTTAATTATATATTTTAAATTTGCAGTTAGGTTCATGTGCAGGACACTTTGCTTAATAATAAAATGTATTTTAGAGTTAATTGTCATGCATTTTTATACATATAATGTTCTGGGGACAGAAATGTCACCCATTCAGTGGAATGGCTCACCCTTCTAAAATTCATACAAGAGACGGAAGAGTGTATAGTGCATAGTATAAGTGTATAGTGTATAGTATATATTTGGGACACAACTTAATTTTATACAGACAGTGAAACTTCACAGTTTTGTTATAGGAAATATAGGCACTCTTGGAACGCCGCTCAGCCAATCAAATTAGTGGACTGGAATCAACTGTAGTATGTTGTATTTTGAACAGTTTGTTGAAGTACTTCACAACGTTTCATCAGCATTCTAGTTGCAGGGTGTGGTAAGTTTGTCTGAGCTTGGCAAATAAGCTTTGAATGCAGTAGTACATTACAACAAGGTAGCAGTTTTAAGGAGTGACTTGTCTCTAACTTGAATATAACCCCATGTCAAGTGACTTATCTGTTGCAGATTATCTTTGGCGCAAGGTACTGGAACATTCCAGAAACTCGCCATCTTGAATTTTTTCCTCAGCACTCTTGTCCATGAAGGGGGGAAAAAACTGTTTTATACAGCCTCATAAGGAAAATTAACTAATATCCCCATTTGAAAACTATTTACATTGTCCAACATTCTCAATTTGCAAATAAACAGGCTGTAATAACAGACTCGACATACAATATAGACACATAATTGAAATTACACTGAAATGCCAGATTGTTCATATGCCCCGTTCAGCAATTATCATGGTACAAACGGCAACCAATTAAGATGAATCCAGTCAGGATTAACTTTAAAGGTTTAAAAGTTTCAAACTTTCAAAAGTTTAGCAGAGCAGCTTTCATTTATCTAGCTTATATTAATCATATTCTCCTTTCAGTGATATTTTTTTTGACACTCCAAACTTTATTTTCTTTCTCTCTCTTTCTCTTCACTGCTGTGTGTACATGACAAAGGGCGTGGCTAAACTAATGCAGCATTCACTATCCTAATTGTCAACTCTTAAAGTGACAGTATCTGTTTGTTTGTTTATTTATTTATTTATTTAGTTCGTTATTTGCATTAAACATGAAGTAACATGTTTGATAATTTGCTTTATACCACAGTACGGTTGAATTCTTGAATGTGATTGGTCAGAAGGTGTGTGTTATATTTGTATAACAGCTGCTGAAGTTTTTTGTTAAGAAACGTTTATGGAAGAAATCCCAAGTATCAGCACTTTGTAAGTCACAGTGCTTTGGAAAGTTACTCAGCACAGAAAAGTCTTCAGGGCAGAGGAGTTCACACTTTCCGGTTTCTCTGAAAAATGACAAGCTTTTGCATCCAAACTTAATTTTTCTTTCTTTATTTTCGTTTCTCTCTCTCTCTCTCTCTCTCTCTCTCTCTCTCTCTCTCTCTCTCTCTCTGCACCTGTGTGTACTTCACGAAGGACGTGGCTAAACTAATGCAGCCTTCACTATCCCAATTGCCAGCTTTTAATGTGACAGTATATGTTTTGTTGTTGTTGTTGTTGTTGTTGTTTTGGTTTGATTTGTTTTTTGGGTTTTTTTGTCATTAAAATTGAAGTATGTAAACTGGGTTACTGAAGTTTTTTGTTATGAGACATTTATGGAAGAAATCCCGGGTATCAGCACTTTGTAAGTCACAGTGCTTTGGAAAGTTTCTCAGCACAGAAAAGTCTTCAGGACAATGGAGTTCACACTTTATGGTTTCTCTGTAAAATGACAAGCTGAGGGTTCTTTTTCAGAGAGAGAGAGAGAGAGAGAGAGAGAGAGAGAGAAGGAGATGCTGGTGAAGGAACGTTGCTATAATGGAAGTTATAACAGGAACTTGTCTTGTGGACATTCCACAACATTAAATCTAACTATAAACCATTAAACAGCTTGACAGGTCGATGATTAATAAATTAAACACTGTAATTATTGGCAATCGGCTGTGTTATGAGTGGAATAACACACGCCAGACCATGCTGTTATTCAAAAATAATACAGTTCAGACCACTCTGAAAACGTCTACTTTTGCCTGGGAATCCTGGATTGTTCACCTTTGGCCTAATCTCAAAATTAATGTTTTTAAAGGGAAGTCGATGAAAATATATATCATAAATAAAAAGAAATTACTTGTGATGGGTGTATAATTCAAATATACAAAATTCATATTCAAATCCTTTTGACAGCTTCCAAGCTCCATAGTTTACAGGATTTTTTTAATGCTATTAGACTCAAACGCACTGTACGTGAACCAGACTTATACCAAATGTTTCAACAATTTCTTTTACACTATTTCAAAGAAACTCATCCATCCACTGTCTCCAGCCTGTGAATAGCCTACCACCGCACTGTTCTGATGTCCCGTTATCACACGCTGCCAAGAGTGCTTTCCAACCAAGCTCATTTTACTCCTAACAGTAGAAAATTACTGAAGCATGTAGCATCATTTCTCCATTCAGAGAGAATAAACATGCCAAGGTGGTTTGTGTTTGCCAAACAGCAAACAGGACTGTAAAGCTAGTGAAACAGGCCCACACTTTACCCAGAACACTGAAAATGTGATCATAATTCTTCACGCACCCTGCATTTGGTTGGCACCCCATCCCGGGTGTCCCCCGCCTAGTGCTCCAAGTTCCCTGGGATAGTCTCCAGGCTCCGCCATGACCCAGTGTAGGACAAATGGTATGGAAAGTGGATGGATGGCTGGATAACGCTTCAGGCTTTCTAGACACTTGAGAATGGAGGAACAAAAAGTGAGGTCCTGAAGTACTTGTTTTGTGAAAGCAGTCAGTCCAGGATGTGTTAAACAGAATAGTGTGTATGAATAGAGAAAATAATAATAATTTTAGTTAAATTTAAGGGGGCATGGTGGCTTAGTAGTTAACACGTTTGCCTCGCACCTCTGGGGTTGGGGGTTTGAATCTTGCCCGTGTCCTCTGTGCGTGGAGTTTGCATGTTCTCCCCATTCCTCAGGGGTTTCCTCTGGGTACTATGGTTTCCTCCCTAGTCCAAAGACATATGCTGTAGGCTGAGTGGCATTTAAAAATTGTCAGTAGTGTGTGATTGTGCCCTGCAATGGGTTGGCACCCCATCCAGGGTGTCCCCTGCCTTGTACCACAAGTTCCCTGGGATAGGCTCCAGGCTCCCCTGCGACCCTGTATAGGGTAAGTGGGATGGATGGATGGATAGTTACATTTAATTATTATAGAAAAGTAATTACTTTTAATGCACCTCCATTAACTCGTACAAATATTTAAATCACTTCATGGAGATTATTATGTCTACAATAGCAGGTAATTCTTTGGGGGTCATTAAATGAGAATCAGTAGTGGACCTATAGAAATATGGCAATATCATTGGTTAACATAAGGCCATTGTTTTTGTGTTATTTACTTAAAAGTGTCATTCATAACAGTAATGTTCATTTGGGAAAGAAATTAAGATGCATAAGAGAAAAAGACCTTGCATTCACAGCTGAATTTAAATATATATATACAGGTGCATCTCAATAAATTAGAATGTCGTGGAAAAGTTCGTTTATTTCAGTAATTCAACTCAAATTGTGAAACTCGTGTATTAAATAAATTCAATGCCACAGACTGAAGTAGTTTAAGTCTTTGGTTCTTTTAATTGTGATGATTTTGGCTCACATTTAACAAAAACCCACCAATTCACTATCTCAACAAATTAGAATATGGTGACATGCCAATCAGCTAATCAACTCAAAACACCTGCAAAGGTTTCCTGAGCCTTCAAAATGGTCTCTCAGTTTGGTTCACTAGGTAAGCCACAAACATTCATTGCCAAAGAAGCTGGCTGTGCACAGAGTGTTGTATCCAAGCATGTTAACAGAAAGTTGAATGGAAGGAAAAAGTGTGGAAGAAAAAGATGCACAACCAACCGAGAGAACCGCAGCCTTATGAGGATTGTCAAGCAAAATCGATTCAAGAATTTGAGTGAACTTCACAAGGAAAGGACTGAGGCTGGGGTCAAGGCATCAAGAGCCACCACACACAGACGTGTCAAGGAATTTGGCTACAGTTGTCGTATTCCTCTTGTTAAACCACTCCTGAACCACAGACAACGTCAGAGGCGTCTTACCTGGGCTAAGGAGAAGAAGATCTGGACTGTTGCCCAGTGGTCCAAAATCCTCTTTTCAGATGAGAGCAAGTTTTGTATTTCATTTGGAAACCAAGGTCCTAGAGTCTGGAGGAAGGGTGGAGAAGCTCATAGCCCAAGTTGCTTGAAGTCCAGTGTTCAGTTTCCACAGTCTGTGATGATTTGAGGTGCAATGTCATCTGCTGGTGTTGGTCCATTGTGTTTTTTGAAAACCAAAGTCACTGCACCCGTTTACCAAGAAATTTTGGAGCACTTCATGCTTCCTTCTGCTGACCGGCTTTTTGAAGATGCTGATTTCATTTTCCAGCAGGATTTGGCACCTGCCCACACTGCCAAAAGCACCAAAAGTTAAATGACCATGGTGTTGGTGTGCTTGACTGGCCAGCAAACTCACCAGACCTGAACCCCATAGAGAATCTATGGGGTATTGTCAAGAGGAAAATGAGAAACAAGAGACCAAAAAATGCACATGAGCTGAAGGCCACTGTCAAAAAAACCTGGGCTTCCATACCCCCTTAGCAGTGCCACAAACTGATCACCTCCATGCCACGCTGAATTGAGGCAGTAATTAAAGCAAAAGGAGCCCCTACCAAGTATTGAGTACATGTACAGTAAATGAACATACTTTCCAGAAGGCCAATAATTCACTAAAATGTTTTTTGTATTGGTTTTATGAAGTATTCTAATTTGTTGAGATAGTGAATTGGTGGATTTTTGTTAAACGTGAGCCAAAATCATCACAATGAAAAGAACCAAAGACTTAAACTACTTCAGTCTGTGTACATTGAATTTATTTAATACACAAGTTTCACAATTTGAGTTGAATTACTGAAATAAATTAACTTTTCCACGACATTCTAATTTATTGAGATGCACCTGTATATATATATATATATATATATATATATATATATATATATATTTATTTATTTATTTACCCAATACATGCTATAATATGTAAATATGTAACTTGCTTTACTGTATAGATATTATTGATACTATAGAACTGACTGATTACTATTGGACTGTGATACCTATTTCCTTAGGACTAAAATATTGATCATGTTTCTTCAGCTATGTGGTCACATAATAATGAAAGAGTAATTGTACCTCTGACATCTCAATTTCCATTTATAATGCAATAATGTATTTCACAGCCAGCTGACATTGTGGTGAGGTGAACTAAAATAAATCTGTCACTGCATGTCTGAATAACAGCACCTCAGTAACTTTCCCCTTGGACCTAATTATCTCCTACAACAGGAAACATACCTAGCTATTAAAATCAGGCGAAGGCCCGTAAGAGATATGTGAATTGTGATAATAAGGTGAACTCCATTTATATCATTGGGAAATTATATATTTCTAATGATAAATGTCTGAGGTAGCAACTACGGTTATGAACTCTTATTACACCACAGCGGACGATTCACACAGACAGATTAAATAAAAAAGTTTGTAATCTCTGTGCAGAGATTTGGAAGGAGTCTCCAGTGTCAGCGCTTTGTAACAGTCAAAGGTACAGCAATAGCTTTAAGTTGTTCAGAATGGAGGATGATGCAGTTTCTCAGTAACATGACTTTTCACAGAACATGATTTTTTACTTCGAGATAGAGAAAATTGAACAGCTGGTGACAAAACAGCTGTTCATAGCTGTTATAATGTTACATGTTGTAAGAAAACAAAACTTGTTTCATGACTACAAACAAATACAGTAGATATTAAAAAAAAGTGTACACACCTTGTTAAAATGGCAGGTTTTTGTCATGTAAAAAAAAAAAAAATTTAATTAAATAAATTAAAGTTTAATCATGTCAGAACCTCTTTCACCTTTGGGGGAATAAAAAAGAAAAACAAAAAACTTCCACCAGCCAACTTGCATAAGTGTGCACACCCTTTTATAATTGGGAATGTGGCGGTGTTCAACGAATCAACCAATCACATTTAAACTCATGTTACATACTAATTACTATACACCATCAATTAAAGTGACTGATTACCCACAAATAAAGTACAGCTGTTCCTATAGGATTTTCCTGACATCTTCTTGGTAAAATTCAACTGGAAAAGCCATGAAAGAGCTTACAGGATCTCATTGTTGAAAAATATCAATCAGGAGAGAGTTACAAAACATTTCCAAGGCACCATGGAACACTGTAAAGACAATAATCAACAAGTGGAGAAAACGTGGCACGACAGTGAAACTACTAAGAACAGGACATCCCTCTAAAATTGATGAGAAGATCAGGAGAAAACTGGTCAGGGAGGCTGCCAAGAGGCCTACAGTAACATTAAAAGAATTGCAGCAATTACTGGCAAGTACTGGTTGATCTCTACATGTGACAACAATCTCCCAAATTCTTCATGACAATGAATTCTTCATGACAATGACCCAAAGCAAACCTCCAGATCAACAAAGGAATGGCTTCACCAAAACAAGTTCCAGGTTTTGGAATGGCCCAGCCAGAGTCCAGACCTAAATCCAATGAAAAATCTGTGGGGTGACCTGAAGATGGCTGTGCACAGGAGATGCCCAGCCAATTTGTTAGCGTTAGAATGCTTTTGCAAGGAAGAATGGCAAAATATTGTCAAGACGTGCCAAACTGACTGACTCTTAGCCAAAAAGATTGAATGCTGTGATAAACTTTAAAGGTGCTTCAACTAAATATTAGTTTAGGGGTGTGCACACTTATGCAACCAGGTTATTGTACTTTTTTTTCTTTTTTTTTCATTTTTCCACCTAAAATGATTCGTATTATTTTTCATTTTAATTAAGAGGTTCAAATTTCACAATAAAGGTAGAAAATGTTCTGACATGATTTATGTTGGTTTCATTTTTTTACATCACAAAAACCTGCCATTTTTACAGGGCTGTGTAGACTTTTTATATCTACTGTAATGTATGATGTATGATAAAGTATGATGGTCTTTCTTTAATTAATAAATATTATAATTATCAAATTTGGGACATGTTGTTATGGGAAAATAATCAACTTTGCATGCCCTGTCATTGATTATTTTCCCTTTAATCATCTGTCTTAGATCTCGCTCTTGTTGGTAAGTGATACCAATGTGTGAAATGTATGAATGAGCATTTTGAATCTCTGAAGTGGTCTGTAGCGTATGTTTTTGTTTTTATTTTTAATGTTAACTGCACCACTATGCCCTGGAAACACTGGAAAAACTGAAAAAAAGGGCTTCAGAGAAAAGAAGTCATTTTTCATTCACAAATTATAACAAACATTACTTTATTCAACTCCTCAACAAGATGCCCTGTGGAACTTTCTGGAAAATCGTCTGTCTTATGTAACTGAATAGGCAAACTGTTTCAAAACAACGTCAATCGAGAGGCTGTTATAATGTATACAGACTACAGTTTACAGTAATCAGTTCGTATAGGCTTTAGCGATTGTTGCGGCCAAAAATGCTTGATTTTGCAATTTTTTTCAAAATTTGCGATGCAATTTGCGAGTTTTTTTGTGCTTTTTTTTGGAAAACTACTGCAGTTGCATGAAATGAGACCTTTTAGCTGTACTCATGTTCGACGCACGTGAATCAAAGACTGTGAATCGCTTTGACTGAATGCGCCTTGTGATGTCTTGGCCCAAATCTGTGGAAAATCTGTGGTAATTTAGAAAAATTGCAAGATCCTCCAACTATTACAGAGTTTGCTTGATTTTGCATTGATTTTTTGCTATCGCAAAATCACAAAATCCTGGAGGAACTGAAAAATATCTAATAATATTTGATCAGATTTACTTTACTGTTTTGGTTTGTTACATTCCAGAAAGATCAGAAAAGATCACTGAACATGCTATCAGAATGTACTATAAAGCTGGTCCAAATGGGATACTTTAAGCTGCATTTCATTATTATTTTTATGAAGAAGCCCACAGAGATGTGCAGCTCTATGCACAGCACACACACAATACTGTTAACTTGGTTTCTGCTGAAAAAGACAAACACATCTATATTTTCTTTCTTATGGCCATTTTGGGATAGTTTCAAGTCTTTTTGTGCAGTTTTTAATTTTGTAGTTGGGACGGGAATTTTGCAGAAACCTGGCAACCCTTCAGTGAGATCTGTTTTTTAAAGTAAAAACCCTGCACTAACACAACTTTTGTTTAACACAAAAAAAATAAATAAATAAAATAATACTCAGCCTACGTACTGTCCGTATCTTTATTCATATTTATATATGTATAATCATATTCATATATAACCTTCTAGGCATCATCACTGCTTTTAGTAATGCTACTGTTTTTTAACTTTTGTTAATGAAAGATGATCATAATTACAGTATATTGTTATAATATTATACAAATTTGATTTTGATAAACGGATTGCAAGTGACACCCGAATGAATAAATGTAAATGAAATATGAACATTTCATAAGAACTTTACTTTTTTCCACAGGCGACTAAACTCAAAAGCCAACTGCACAGTTTAGAGAGACTGCTTTCCAACTATGACTGCAGGAGCTTCCGGCACCGAATTTACATGCGTCCAAATCACATGCGCCAGCATCACAGGCTCGAGAATCACTTGCATGAGGATCAAGGCGAGGATTACTTACCCAATGCTCTGGAGGATTTTCTGGCCATCCAAGGTAAAAAAAAAAAAAAAAAAAAAGAAGAAGAAGAAGAAGAAGTTAATGGAGAAATTGGATTCATACTCTCAGACTGTTTTTTTTTTCCAACCCAAAAATGTTTGCCAGTGTATCTAGAAGGGTTTTTAGTCATCCAAGGAGGAAATCTAGGCGATCAGACTCATGTTATTATATTAGAGATACTTCATACTTATCTCACGGGGTTTGTGAGCTGTAAAGATGAACGTTAGATTAATTAAGGAAAGACTCATTAAAGAAAGATTAAAACTTAAATGTCACTTTCTCATAGATTTGCTCATTGCAAAAAAAAAAAAAAAAGTCCTAGTGAAAGTTTCCGAGCTTTAACAACCTCAGTGTAGCAATATTAATTATGCAACTATTATAATATTTTTTTGTGCAGAGGCACGGGAAGCTTTCATCAACCAGTTCACACAGCTGGAAACATCTGCGCAAGCCCTAGAGCTGCAGCTGCATGACTTTGCCGGTTTAATGAACTGTAGCCTCCTGAAGGAAGAAGGAAGTACAAGCAGCGGGGAAGAGAATAGGACGCTGAAGGCAACGAACAAGTGCCGAGCTCTTGTGGACACGTTTGTTGCTGTCACAGAAACGCAGGCACAGCTTCAGATGATGACCTTGGACCTTAACAGTGTAGTAAGCGTGCACAACATGTCAAGCCTACACATTTCATACTAATACATTTATGAGGCATTCCAGTGCCTTCCCAAAGCATATGGTGTTTCACAAATTTAGTATAAATGTGTGTAATTTAAGACAAATGACACAACTTACACTAAATAAGATGAGGGAAATGATGAGAAAAGATATAAGTTGGACTTAAAGAGAGATATTGAAAGAGACATATTGGACATATTGTGTGTGTGTGTGTGTGTGTGTGTGTGTGTGTGTGTGTGTGTGTGTGTGTGTGTTATAACACAATACATTTAATATGAAGTATACATGTCAAAAATGTAAATACAAGCAGGACCTTCATTATCTAAAATAGATAGATAGATAGATAGATAGATAGATAGATAGATAGATAGATAGATAGATAGATAGATAGATAGATAGATAGATAGATAGATAGATAGATAGATAGATAGATAGATAGATATTTTCCCCCTTGTTGGCTGTTAAGTGCAATATACTGTGAATATATTAAGGCTTACTTTAAGCTTACTGTCACAAATAGTCAGTCAGTCAGTGTGTGTGTGTGTGTGTGTGTGTGTGTGTGTGTGTGTGTGTGTGTGTGTGTGTGTGTGTGAGACAATTTAATGTGGTCATGAGGTATATTTGTTTGGACATGATGTACCCATTTTGTGTTCTCAAATTAAGGACAGTTTGTGCTCATCTCAAAAGAAAATATGCCCCCGTTTTTAAGGCTAAGCTGGCCACTTTAACTCGCTATAACTAGGTAGTTCATAATATTATGGTAATTAATGTGTCATAAAATCCAGTCTTTGACAGAAGTATTGCCTCTGATTAAGATGTCTTTGCCGAGCTTCTCTGTGCAGTCTTTTTGTGGCCTCCTCAAGGCTTCTTGTAAAGGTGGACAATTTATTTGAATGATTATTTCATAATGTCATGTTTATTCATTTATTTTCTGAAATGGCATTGTTAATGTGTATGTTTGAGTAAACTATTGTAGGAGCTGGACTTAACATTGTTCGTCCACTGAATTTATATTGCGCAATGACAGACAGACATAAATTCATAAATTCGCAGTAGTACGTACAGTAACTGAGACATGCCTCTGTTTCTGATCAACTCTGCCACACGTGGATAACTCATACAGAAATATTTAATTCTGAGGTCTGAATACTCATGCACACAATTTCGATATAAATTCCCGACTACATGTTCTCGGCTCTGACTACAGCTCTTAATGATCATATGTGGTTTGAATGTGAAGCGTAATATCCATGTTGAATTCTCTCCTCCTGTCTCAGGTAATCCCGTTCATTATCCCGAAAGGACCGACAGAGTGGAACGCCCTTGTGAATGAATCGGAAGCTTTGGTGAAGAGGTGGGTTGGGAAATTAAACTGTAGCCATGTCAACTCATCATATGTCTACCAGTCATACAAGTAACTAATGTAGAAAAATGAATCGTGTACATTGGAGTAATGAAGTAGATAAAGACTCTTAAAACTGGTGGCTTCACAAAGGGCCATGATGTGCTAAATAGGAGGTTTGCGAATCGTAACCATGCAAATCTTTAGCCAGCAATCTGAATCAAATGACATACAATCAATTTGAATCAAAGGCTCCAGAGTGATTTGGGGTGAAATGTTCTTAGCTGATTAAGTTAAACCAGCATTGTGAGTGTCTAATAAAAGATTCTGCAGAGTCGCCTGAAGGATAATTGGCAGTAATGATCATTTTATAAGTTTCATTTATTTAGCAGGGTGGCACAGTGCTGCAGTGGGTCCTGGGTTCGATCTTGAGCTTAGGTTACTGTCTGTGTGGAGTTTCACATGTTCTTCCCATGTTCCTCCCATGTTCTTGTAGGTTACCTCCTGGAACTGTCCAAAACATGCAGATAGGCTGATTGATTATGCCAATATGCTAAATTGCCCCTAGGTGTGAATGAGAAAAAAAGTTATTATTTATTAAATATTGATCTTATTCAAATAGCATAGTGGTAGAGGTTAACTTGGTTAAAATACGTTGGTGCACAATGTGTCATACAGAGCATTTGAGTGAAAGTTTCTTACGTTGCTCTGCAACATATGTTTGAACATTGATATTCAACATATAGAAGATGCTGCAAATAAGTTGCATGCGAATGTTTTTATCTGTCAGACTGGGTTGTTCTAAACAGATACAAATACAGACTCGTACCACGTCAGGACTCACACCACATCACACAACAAAAAATTGTGTGAGCGGTCACATATGAAGCAAAGAAAAACCACATTCACAATTCATTCATTCATCTTTAGTAACTGGATCTTAGTACGAACCAGAATTCATACACCAAGCTGACATAGCTGGGGGTTTAATGCCAGATACAAGCACTAAACAGACACAGATTGAGAAAGTGCCATTGTGTTAAAAATTTTGGAAGACATTTTGCTAAAAAGTGTCAATTTCTCCTATGTATGGAGACTTTTGGGACAGCCTGTAGATTTAAGACAAATGAAATAAAATTAAATATACTGTAAGCAATTTAAATCCAGCACTTCAAAATGATTGGGATCTAAGCATTTTGACCATCAGAAGTACCTACCGGATGTTAAGACCAATTTCTTTTTTTTCCCCCAGTCACAAAGAAATGGCCGCTCATATTGAAGGGCTAGCCGGAGAGGCTTTAAAAGTGTCTAACAAAACGTATTCCATACTTGTGGATCTACTGGAGGATAACTCAACAGAGCGCCATTTACAAGAGCTTACTGAGCGGTGAGTAATGATGAGTGCATGTTGTATAAAAGCTGTTGTTGTATAAAAACGCAAGTTTCCTAACACACCACGGACACCTTGATTTACTAAAGGTTTGCATGTGTAAAGACATGCAAACAAAAAAAATAACTGTTTTACTAACAGCATCTATGGGGTCTTTGAAATGATCCAGATTTGTCTCACTGAATATTCAGTCTGGAGCAAAAAACAGGACAATGTCTATGCAAATAGATTAATTAATTGCATCGTGATTTCCTAATGCTGAAATGTACTTTTTGAGTGGCAATTGTTTGTGCAAATTAGTATGTATAACGGGCAAGTATTAAATTAGTAGAAGCCTGTTTCTGCCATTTAACAAAAAAAAAAAATCACTTCAAGCAAGAATGCTCTAAAAATGTTTAATTTAATATTACTGTAGTTAATCTGGTTTCATGTTTGATATATAGTTATCTCACCTATGATGCCAGCAGTATTCAAATTGAGCCTGTGAAAAGGTTTTAATTTAAATAATTAAAGCGGTTTGTTTATGTCTCACTGACTCACTACATGTGTAGTGTGTAAAGTCTTTACGTATTTTTTTCTTTGTAAATCATCTCCATCACGCCTGGTGTGTGTGATTCATCATTGCACAAGCAAATTAGTATTGGGATCTTAAAAAAATCAGGGCCATTGTTAAAGGAAGCTGATACCTGATTGTTTCTCCAATCACGATTTTGAAAAGTAAAAATTGTACAAAGTGTTTTTTTTTTTTTTTTTTTTTTTTTTTACTAACTAGAGCTTGAAGATGTCCTGGTGAATATATGTGTGTGCATGTGTGTGTATCAGGCTGTCAGAGATGCAGCAGCTGAAGGAGAATCTCACACGACAGGCGAATGAGACCCGTGCTGCCTACCTGTCAGTGGAGGAGCAGAACAAAGAAGCAAAGGCCATTTTACAAAATGTTACCTCCACTCTCCCCAAACAGCACAAGGACATAAATAACAACCCCCTGAACACAACCTCCACAGAGCAGCTCACTGAAGCAGATAATACAATAACACAGGATACACAGCTGATCCAGGTCTATACACAGATCACTTTAGAAGGCCAAAATACATGACACATTAATTAATTACTCACACTAATAGGCATACAGAATTATGAGCTGTACATGCATGCAATATTAATAAGAGCCCGTAACTGAGGCAGCCGTAGAGGAATAGATCATTAAAGGCTTATAACAATATGGTGTTTCTAGCAAGCAATAGAAAGTTCAATTAATTTCACAGACTAAAGCAATAATAAGCTGTTTTCTCAGAGAGACATATTGTGGAACTTATGTACATCGACCCTCAGAATCAGACGAATGCAATCTGCTAAGATTTCTTTTTCACTCTGTCTTGCTGGTTTCATAACTCAGAAACTAATCACAGAATTGCTATTATTTTGTCTTCTGGGAAACATGTAAATATCTGATGTAGCTTCTGAAGAACAGTACTAATTAAAAAAATATCAATCATCCTGTTCAAAAGTTTACATCCCCCAGCTCTTAATGTATCGTGTTGCCTTCTTGAGCATCAGTGAATGTTTGCACCTTTTGTAATAGTTCAATTGTCCTCAGTGTGAAAAGATGGATCTCTTTACTATTGGAAAGGGGTCATATATGTAGAAGGTGCTCGAAAAGCAAAAGAAAGATTTTTCCTCAAGGAATGTAAAGTGGAAAACAAAAGAATAGAAATAGAATAGGTTTTATAAAAACAGAACAGCAACTACAGTACTGTAAAGGTTGAGAAGAATACACTATAGGCCTAATAGAATAGAATAAGTGGGTAAATATACTCTATATTAAAAAAAAGATATAAAATAAAAGGAAAATAGAAGAAATAAAATAGAAATTGCTGCATTCTACTGAGAAAGGAACAGTAGGTTCTGCAGCTGTATTGCACATATGACTCTGGTTAACAGTGTCTTTAAAGAAAGAGGCTATAGATTTTAAGAATGAAACTGCAATCACTTTGATTTCAGAATCTAGACCTGGCCAACAGGACAGCTGAGTTGGATTTGCTGATCCAGGCCAAGGAACAGTTGCTAAATAAGACCAGAGAGGAGTTAGAACCACGGCTGGAAAATGCACGCAACAATCTAAACACCACTGAAGAGTTCCAGAAGGTGAGTTCAGAAAAGAAATACAGTTTGTAGTAATGCCAAATAGTGCTTGATTGCTTATATACACTCTTTTTTTACTTTTAGAGGTACCTTGAAATTGAAATGTCCTGTTGAAAATTGACAGATTCTGTATTTCATTCAAATGGTAACACATACATGGGCCTGCATGCTCCAAACACTGAATATCTAACACCTCATATTAGTATGGTCTTCTGTGCTACTGCTTTTAATAAATAAGACATAAAGAAATAAATGAATCAATACTTAATGAATGTCTTAATAGCATCTTGTTTGTAATTGTAAATACAAAAATTGTATTCGTTTGTGCTAACATTTCTTCACAGTGGGCTCTTTGTATGACTTTTTTTTTTGGACTTTTGCATGTGCATTATTCAACATAACATTAGTTATAATGCTTACAAAATGTTTACATAAGAACAGCTTCATCAATTCATTCCAGCTGTTACAACTGTCAGGAGGCAGCTGTTATTTTTCTGAAGTGTATTGTTTAGTCCTATGGCTGATGACATGTAGCTTCTTAATACAGTACCCTCCACTAATATTGGCACCCTTGGTAAATATGAGCAAAGAAGGCTGTGAAAATTTGTCTTTATTGTTTACCCTTTTGATCTTTTGTTCAAAAAATTCACAAAAATACCCTGCTCTTATGGACATCAAACAACTGCAAACACAACACAGGTTTATAAAATAAAAAATAAAAAAAAAACTTTGTTAACTGTATGTGTGCCACAATTATTGGCACCCTTTTAGTCAATACTTTGTGCTACCTCCCTTTGCCAAGATAACAGCTCTGAGTCTTCTCCTATAATACCTGATGAGGTTGGAGAATACATGGCAAGGGATCTGAGACCATTCCTCCATACAGAATCTCTCCAGATCCTTCAAATTTCAAGGTACACACTGGTGGACTCTCCTCTTCAGTTCACCCCTCAGGTTTTCTATGGGTCTCAAGTCAGGGGCCTGGGATGGCCATGGCAGGACCTTGATTTTGTGGTCAGTAAAACATTTTTATGTTAATTTTGCTGTATGTTTTGGATCATTGTCCTGCTGGAAGATCCAACCATGGTCCATTTTAAGCTTTCTGGCAGAGAAAAAAGCCCCAAAACATTAACATTAACATGAGGTACTTTTCCATATGGCTACCTCTCTGTGTGCACCAAAACCACCTCTGGTGTTTATTGCCAAAAAGCTCTTCATCTGACCATAGATCCTGATCCCATTCCAACCCTTCCAAACAACTCGTGGTGATGTAGGTGACTTCAGATTGTAGTTTTGGAGACTTTCTGACCCCAAGACACAACTAACTTCTGCAATACTCCAGCTGTGATCCTTGGAGATTTTTTGGCAACTCGAACCATCCTCTTCACAGTGTGTTGAGATACTATAGACACACGTCTGATTCCAGGTTGATTCATAACATTTTCAGTTGACTGGAACTTCTTAATTATTGCCCTGATGGTGGAAATGGGCATTTTCAATGCTTGTGCTATTTTCTTATAGCCACTTCCCATTTTGTGAAGCTCAACAACCTTTTGCCGCACATCACAGCTGTATTCCTTGGTCTAACCCATTGTTATGAATGACTAAGGGAATTTGGCCTATGTGTTACCTCATGTTTACACCCCTGTGAAACAGGAAGTCATGGTTGAACAATTTCCTGTTCCTAGTCACCCAGGTGTACTAAAAAAAAAAGTAAAATATCAATGGGAATATATTTCAAATATATTTTTCTTATATAATTCTTAGGGGTGCTAATAATTGTGGCACACTTATATTTAACAATATATACAGTGGGGGGGGGAAGTATTTGATCCCCTGTTGATTTTGTACATTTGCCCACTGACAAAGAAATGATCAGTCTATAATTTTAATGGTAGGTGTATTTTAACAGTGAGCGACAGAATAACAACAAAAAATTCCAGAAAAACGCATTTCAAAAAAGTTATTAATTGATTTGCATTTTAATGAGGGAAATAAGTATTTGATCCCCTATCAATGTGTCTTTAACACACATAATGAGCTGAGATTAGGAGCACTCTCTTAAAGGGAGTGCTCCTAATCTCAGCTCGTTACCTGTATAAAAGACCCCTGTCCACAGAAGCAATCAATCAATCAGATTCCAAACTCTCCACCATGGCCAAGACCAAAGAGCTGTCCAAGGATGTCAGGGACAAGATTGTAGACCTACACAAGGCAGGAATGGGCTACAAGACCATCGCCAAGCAGCTTGGTGAGAAGGTGACAACAGTTGGTGCAATTATTCGCAAATGGAAGAAATACAAAATAACTGTCAGTCTCCTTCGGTCTGGGGCTCCATGCAAGATCTCACCTCGTGGAGTTTCAGTGATCATGAGAACGGTGAGGAATCAGCCCAGAACTACACGGGAGGATCTTGTTAATGATCTCAAGGCAGCTGGGACCATAGTCACCAAGAAAACAATTGGTAACACACTACGCCGTGAAGGACTGAAATCCTGCAGTGCCCGCAAGGTCCCCCTACTCAAGAAAGCACATGTACAGGCCCATCTGAAGTTTGCCTGAATGATTCAGAGAAGAACTGGGTGAAAGTGTTGTGGTCAGATAAGACCAAAATCGAGCTCTTTGGCATCAACT
The DNA here is from genome assembly GCA_023630585.1 of Cranoglanis bouderius. NCBI lineage: Eukaryota > Metazoa > Chordata > Actinopteri > Siluriformes > Cranoglanididae > Cranoglanis > Cranoglanis bouderius. The sequence goes on from CM042540.1 coordinate 21,757,423, forward strand.
CAACTCGCCGTGTTTGGAGGAGGAGGAATGCTGCCTAGGACCCCAAGAACACCATCCCCACCGTCAAACATGGAGGTGGGAACATTATGCTTTGGGGGTGTTTTTCTGCTAAGGGGACAGGACAACTGCACCGCATCAAAGGGACGATGGACGGGGCCATGTACCGTCAAATCTTGGGTGAGAACCTCCTTCCCTCAGCCAGGACATTGAAAATGGGTCATGGATGGGTATTCCAGCATGACAATGACCCAAAACACACAGCCAAGGCAACAAAGGAGTGGCTCAAGAAGAAGCACATTAAGGTCCTGGAGTGACCTAGCCAGTCTCCAGACCTTAATCCCATAGAAAATCTGTGAAGGGAGTTGAAAGTTCGAGTTGCCAAATGTCAGCCTCAAGGCCTTGATGACTTGGAGAGGATCTGCAAAGAGGAGTGGGACAAAATCCCTCCTGAGATGTGTGCAAACGTCTGACCTCTGTGATTGCCAACAGGGGTTTTGACACCAAGTACTAAGTCGAAGGGGTCAAATACTTATTTCACTCATTAAAATGCAAATCAATTTATAACTTTTTTGAAATGCATTTTTCTGGATTTTTTTTGTTGTTATTCTGTCTCTCACTGTTAAAATACACCCACCATTAAAATTATAGACTGATCATTTCTTTGTCAGTGGGCAAATGTACAAAATCAGAAGGGGATCAAATACTTTTCCCCCCACTGTATATATGTATGTATGTATGTATTGTAGCGAATCTAGCTCAAATGGGTGAAATATATCTATAGCTCTAATCGAAGCGTGTTCTGATTAAGTATGGATATAAATCGACCATGAAAGGGAATGTTATATTAATTACTGTAACCTAGCTCTAGAATTAAATGCGAAGCAGCTTGATCTGTTTGTCCACCAAACTTACCAGGGCAGTCTTCGTATTACTCTAAAGGAATAAATTATCCTTCTGGCCACGAAGCATAGTTTATTCTACGTTACAGAAATCCAGCGCGTAGCGAGGAGCAACGTTAAAAGTGAACCTTGTCATAAGTAAAAACAGACGATCCAGCGTGATAACCATGGATTTTAATAACTACGTAAAAACTACAGATATACACAACTAGGTACAAACAAATAATACATATATATACAGGGTAAGTGAAAGGAACAGAAGGAAAAGTGATGGAAGTAACAATGGCAGAACACAGTTTAACCTCGAGAATCAGCAAAGGAATTTGAATTCAACTTTTTCAACAAAAGTGGCTCTGGCTTAAAGGACACCTCTAAAGGTCAATTGGAATTATACTTGCGTTAATTTAATGCAGTTCACGAGGGTCCTTGATTTGCAGATTGAGCGAGGAATTTGCTGGTTCTTCGGCGTCGGTAGAGTAGGGGTGAACGGAGTTGAGTCTCGCCCGAGGATGAAGAATATGGTGATTGCCACGTGGTTTCACGAGACAAAGGAGAGTCCGGAGGAATGCCGGAAACGGAAAGCGGCAAGGTGAGAAGTAGGAAGAGGGTGAGAAAAAGCGAAGGAGCGAGCCAGCGTGGGACGCGTGTCACGGTCTTTTATGGACAATGCCAATGTACACGCCTCTCTGAGCTGCTGGCGAATCCAAAGAGAGATAAGAAAGTTCTGGGGGAAAACTTCTTTGGTCTGTCCCAGAACGGGTCGCATGTCAGGGCGGGGTTTGTGTTAAGTTTGGATCAATATGGTATTTGATAAAACATGGAAAAGTATAGAATGATACATCCTATCGTCCTGTAGTATGCATCATTAATTGGCATATTGTGAGACAATGATTTTGGTACCAAACTTCAAGGAGATTATGATATCTTGGACAGTGTAGGATCATTAGACATAGTTACAGACAACTTAAAAATTAGCTTTTCGCTCAAACTATATAAAATTGCTACAACTAGGTTATCTAGACATACAACACATGCATATACGAATAAATCATAACTATCTAGGGATATGATTACAGGTTACATTCAAGAGACATGTTCACTGTGTGTGTGCGTGAGTGTGTGCATGTCCAGAAGAGGGGGCTGGCGTTCTTCTAAAGTTACAATGGTCCTTTGGTCACCTCAGGGTGACCTTCTAGGGAGGAGGTTCTTTGCTAGACCGGTTGGCTCCGATGTTAATCTCTGAGGTCGTAAACTGAGATTAGATCGAAGATTTACAGGCCCTGAGGTCGGGAAATGGTGGATCCTTGTTGACGAACTAATCCTGAAGTTTCCCAGAGTTCAGTCATCAAAGGTTTCTTTTATTGCGGGAGTAGGTCCTGTGTGGGTTCCCAAAGAGTCTCCTGAATTCCAGAGTTGCATCTGGTCAAAGAGGGCCTCTCGGGTTATTCTGGGTCACTTAAAGGAATGAAACTTTATATGTTTCACTTGGGTTAATGTAGAAATCAGTTTGGGCACCCCGATACGTTACAGTATGTATATATTGGATAAATCTGTGTTGTGTTTGAAATTGTTTGATATCCATGAGAGCAATATTAGTGGAGGGCACTGTAAACCCAGAAATGTATCATTTACTAGCTTTTTTATATAGATGATATATGTGCAGCCATCTTGGAGACAAACTGTTTTAGCTATCTATAGTTATCTGTATGCCAAATGTTAAATAGGTATTTCTGTTAGGACTAAAATCAGCAATTACACTGATTATACTACTACATATACACAGGTGCATCTCAATAAATTAGAATGTCGTGGAAAAGTTCATTTATTTCAGTAATTCAACTCAAATTGTGAAACTCGTGTATTAAATAAATTCAATGCCACAGACTGAAGTAGTTTAAGTCTTTGGTTCTTTTAATTGTGATGATTTTGGCTCACATTTAACAAAAACCCACCAATTCACTATCTCAACAAATTAGAATACTTCATAAGACCAATAAAAAAAAACATTTTTAGTGAATTGTTGGCCTTCTGGAAAGTATGTTCATTTACTGTACATGTACTCAATACTTGGTAGGGGCTCCTTTTGCTTTAATTACATCCTCAATTCGGCGTGGCATGGAGGTGATCAGTTTGTGGCACTGCTGCGGTGGTATGGAAGCCCAGGTTTCTTTGACAGTGGCCTTCAGCTCATCTGCATTTTTTGGTCTCTTGTTTCTCCTCAGTTTCCTCTTGACAATACCCCATAGATTCTCTATGGGGTTCAGGTCTGGTGAGTTTGCTGGCCAGTCAAGCACACCAACACCATGGTCATTTAACCAACTTTTGGTGCTTTTGGCAGTGTGGGCATGTGCCAAATCCTGCTGGAAAATGAAATCAGCATCTTCAAAAAGCTGGTCAGCAGAAGGAAGCATGAAGTGCTCCAAAATTTCTTGGTAAACGGGTGCAGTGACTTTGGTTTTCAAAAAACACAATAGACCAACACCAGCAGATGACATTGCACCCCAAATCATCACAGACTGTGGAAACTTAACACTGGACTTCAAGCAACTTGGGCTATGAGCTTCTCCACCCTTTCTCCAGACTCTAGGACCTTGGTTTCCAAATGAAATACAAAACTTGCTCTCATCTGAAAAGAGGACTTTGGACCACTGGGCAACAGTCCAGTTCTTCTTCTCCTTAGCCCAGGTAAGACGCCTCTGACGTTGTCTGTGGTTCAGGAGTGGCTTAACAAGAGGAATACGACAACTGTAGCCAAATTCCTTGGCACGTCTGTGTGTGGTGGCTCTTGATGCCTTGACCCCAGCCTCAGTCCATTCCTTGTGAAGTTCACTCAAATTCTTGAACCGATTTTGCTTGACAATCCTCATAAGGCTGCGGTTCTCTCGGTTGGTTGAGCATCTTTTTCTTCCACACTTTTTCCTTCCACTCAACTTTCTGTTAACATGCTTGGATACAGCACTCTGTGAACAGCCAGCTTCTTTGGCAATGAATGTTTGTGGCTTATCTAGTGAACCAAACTGAGAGACCATTTTGAAGGCTCAGGAAACCTTTGCAGGTGTTTTGAGTTGATTGGCTGATTGGCATGTCACCATATTCTAATTTGTTGAGATAGTGAATTAGTGGGTTTTTGTTAAATGTGAGCCAAAATCATCACAATTAAAAGAACCAAAGACTTAAACTACTTCAGTCTGTGTGCATTGAATTTATTTAATACACGAGTTTCACAATTTGAGTTGAATTACTGAAATAAATGAACTTTTCCACGACATTCTAATTTATTGAGATGCACCTGTATATTCTTCTATATATAATACTATATAGCATAAAATTACATTCTGAATTCTATAAAAGGAACTAATACCTGTAACAAAAATGAAACAGTGTCTAACAGCTCTGTCTTTTATATATATATATATATATATATATATATATATATATATATATATATATATATATATATATATATATATATATATATATAAAGATCTCCCCAAAACATCATTGTTGTCATTGTTGTGCTTGACACTGTGTCTCTTGTTCCTTTCTCAATATCATAACATATCATCGGTCTCTGTAAAGCTGACTGCACTTGCCCAGGGGTTCAGAGAGGCATCCCTTACTTCAGTAGTGGAAGGAAAGAAGATAGAATCAGAGGCATTCTCTCTCCATAGACATATAGAAGGTAAAGCTTTTAACCATAAAGTCCTCAATCCATCACAACACCTTCTTAACATGTTATTTCTAGCATAATGACACTGTCTCTGTGTAAGCAGGGCTTATAGAATGGAGTATATAATAAAATAAAGAACTGCAGCTTTGAAATTAGAATGTGAAAGTAGAAAACAAAAGAATAAAAATAAAATAGAAAGACTAGACTCGAATAGACAGTATTGTAAAGTTGAGACGAATACACTATAGAGCTAATAGACTAGAATAGGAGCTGCAGCGGAGGTAGTGGGGATAAAACAATGATGGATTCCAATGGATTGGAATAGAACTAAAATAGAAATTGCTATATTCTATTGAGAAAAGAACAATAGGTTCTACAATTGATAATAAAAAATATACAGTCCCCTCTTGGCACAGCAAGGCCAATTCTATTGTTTTTGCATTTGGGTTTGGGATCAAAAGATGAATATGAAATGATAGATCAGAATTTCAGCTTTCATTTCCTCATATTTACATTTACAACAACTTTTTAAGGTTTTAAGCACCTTTTGTTTGAACACACCCATTTTTTTTTTCAAGTGATCAAAAATATTGACACACATGACTGATAGGTGTTTCTTGCTGTCCAGGTGTGCCCTGTTAAATTGATTGTTTAAAGAATTAATAGCTCTGAATTTCTACTCTTGGTTTGAGCCCTAGGTTTCGCCTGTGAAGACTGCATTTGTTGTTAAAAAAGGATAAACCAACATGAAGACCAAAGAGCTGAGAAAAGAGGGAAAGTCTATCAGAGCCATTGCAGAAGCATTGCGCATAGCTAATACAACAATTGGAATGTCCTGAAAAAGAAAAAGAAAAAAACACTGGTGTACTAACAACCAGACATGGAACAGGTTGGCCAAGGACAACAGCAGCAGTTGATGACAGAAAGATTGTGAGAGCTGTGAAGAAAAACCCAAAAACAACAGTTAGTGACTTCATCAACAACCTCCACAGGGCAGGGGTGAAGGTATCACAATCCACCGTTCAAGACTTCAAGTGCAGAAATATAGAGGCCATACCACAAGATGCATACCATTGGTATTGGATAGTTCAATATAAATAAAACATTCAATACACATGTAATAATGTTTGACATTTTTACATTATTTGAGGTTTTTATGCCAAACATAATGTAAAATTATAATGTTTGGTATAATTACATTAAATAAAGTAAATCTACTTTCTTTCTTTTTCTGTGCTTTTTAACAGTTTGAGTGCCTTGTGGTGCTCTGCGCCAACATTTAAGTGATTCTTCTTCTTAGTGGTCAAAGATGATAAGCTGATCAGCTGAATAGTGAGTTGCACCACCTAGTGTTCAGGTGTAAAATGTATTCTCGGTCAGCGGCACCTATCGTGCCGGTGTGAATTAGCCGAAGGCGATCAGTCGTTCCGCGTTCGGTGTGAAAGCACCGTTCGATTCGCTTCGCTTTTTAGCGCCACTCTCAGTGTGAAAGGGCCTTAAGGAAGCCAGATTGGAATTCACAAAGTAATACAGAGATGAGCCACAAACGTTCTGGAACCATGATTAACCTCTACCAAAGTGATGGAAAGACCAAACTGTGAACAAAATATAGATCTGCTTATGATCCAATACATAGAAGCTCATCAGTCAAGCATAGTGGAGGTAGTGTCATGGCTTGGGCTTGCAGGCCGGCTTCTGGAATGGGCTCACTAATCTTTACTGATGATGTAACTCATGATGGTAGCAGCAGAATGAATTCAGAAGTCTACAGAAACAATGTCTTCCAATTTACAGAGAAATGCATCCAGTCTAATTGGGAGGGAAGAACATCATGCAGCAAGACAATGACCCAAAAAGCACTGCCAACACAACAAAGGACCTCATTAAGGGGGAAAACTGGAAGATTTTAGATTGGCCAAGTCAATCACCAGACCTTAACCCAGCTGAGCATGCATTTCACCTCTTGAAGGGGAGACTGAAGAAAGAAACCCCCCAAAACACACAACAACTGAAAGAAGCTGCAGTACAAGCCAGGAAAAGTGACACAAAAGAAAAATGAAACAGTTTGGTGATGTCAGTGGGTCACCGGCTTGATACAATTATTGCAAGCAAAAGATATGCAACCAAATATTAAGTGTTATTTACTTTAATTTACTTTAAGACTATCCTATATTTTTGCTTGCCTAAAAATTGGGTCTGCTGCCACCAAAGGTGCCATGTTTTAAGTTTTTTTTTAAACACATCTAGATGTAAATATGAGGAAATGAAAGCTTGAAATTCTGATCTATAATCTTATATTCATCTTTTGATTTCAAACCCAAATGTCTTCAATGTATAGCGAAAACAATAGAATTGACCTTGCTGTTCCAATACTTTCAAAGGGGACTGTAACACAATATCAACTGCAGGATAAATAGTTGTAGTAGTAACTGAGATAGAAGTGCAGATGCAGGATAGAATGTAGAGTATAACAAAATACAATCAAGGCGTCTAGGACAGATAATATGCAATGAAAAACATGATGAGGCATGCGGTTACAGGAATATAATCAATGACAGGGTGGTGTGTCAGGTTCACACCAGTAGCAGCACAGGACTACAATACTCATCAGCCCCTGCACATCACATGATCACATCACACCATGTCACTTGACCACGAGCGCCTGAATCATGTTTGTGTATAATTAGCACCGGTATTTTAAGTCCTGTCTTGTGTAGTTCCATAAAGTTAATGAGAAGCAAACTAGTTCCTGTTATCGCTTCAATTACAGTAGCTACAGCATAAACAGTCACTCACTCACCAGCCAAGAAGCTTTAAATCCCTCCATGCTAAAGAGTTTGCATGTTGGAGAAGTTACAGCTTTACCTCTAACACTGGAGGGTCCTTCCAAAAGAAAAAAAAAAGCTCACATAATGCTCCTCTGCTCACATAATGCACTCATTCGTGCTCTTATTCTCTTTGTAACAGCCAGGAACCACTTTGCATTGGGTCACATCACAGCGATGATTATTTTCCTATAACAGAGTGCTCCATGATGTTTTATTCCTTAAATGCAGACTAGAAACTACAGGGCAGATGAGAACATAGCTAAGAATAGAATCGATTAAATAGAATAAACACAAATTGTACGGTGTGTGATTCTGTCCTTTATAACAGGCTTAGAGAAGGAGTGGCCTGTTGTGCGCACTCAGACCCGGGCAGCTCTGAAACGAGAGGGCACTGTGGAGGAGAAGATCCTGACGGAGGTGAAGAAGAAGGTGAGGCATGCTGAGAGAGCTCTCACACCTGCGCTGGAGAATGCGACGCAAGCAAGAGACACAGCAACACAGGCTCAGAAGACAGCTAATTCCGTGGCTAAGGTAAGTCTGAAATGGTGTCTCACACAGACGGGAAGGTCCCAAAATAATTTCTTGTCAAACGCACAAAGGTCTTAAAGGCTGTGATGTGACCACAGTTTCAATATTAATTTGAAGAAGTGAACTTTTTCAAGACATCACAAATCCAATCATCATCTCAATTAACACTTGACTATTTATTACTTTATTTTACAGCAATATTTGATGCATGGATAGATGACAAGAGGAAACCAGAAACTAAGCCTCAGTAGGTTTTTAGTCACCTGATCATTTGAAATGTTGAGTAGTAATAGGTCAAGATGATTGGATATGTGTCTTGAAGATATTTCACTTGAAGGTATTAGTATCATATTTAAGATTACAGTATACCTGTCATGCCAGTCCCGTTTCTTTGGAAGAAAAGGAAGCTAAATCCGTATGCTAATCTCTTTTAGGATGCTAAGGCGTCTTTGTCCCGAGGAAAGCAGACGAGGAAGGTGTCTGCTCAGCTGAAGACAGACGTAAATGCAGCCATGCAGCAGCTGGCAGAGCAGGAGAATTTAGCTGCTCAGGTGGCAGGAGACATGCAAGATGAGGTAAACTAACTTTTTATCAGTTCATAGTTATGTTTAATGTTGTGGAATGTCCATGTTACTAGTTAGTTCATGTTACCAATTAGATTATACAGTGGTGCTTGAAAGTTTGTGAGAATTTTCTATATTTCTGCAAAAATATGACCTAAAACATCAGCAGATTTTTTCACAAGTCGATAAAGAGAACAAATGAGACAAAATATTATACTTGGTCATTTATTTATTGAGGAAAATGATCCGATATTACATATCTGTGAGTGGCAAAAGTATGTGAACCTTTGCTTTCAGTATCTGGTGTGACCCCCTTGTGCAGCAAGAACTGCAACTAAACATTTCCGGTAACTGTCTGATCAGTGCTGCACATCAGCTTGGAAGAATTTTAGCCCGTTCCTCAGTACAGAACAGCTTCAACTCTGGGATGTTGGTGGGTTTCCTCACATGAACTGCTTGCTTCAGGTCCTTTCACAACATTTCTATTAGATTAAGGTCAGGACTTTGACTTGACCATTCCAAAACATTAACTTTATTCTTCTTTAACCATTCAGTGGTAGAATGACTTGTGTGCTCCTTGTTTTGCTGCATGACCCACTTTTTCTTGAGATTCAGTTCACGGACAGAAGTCCTGACATTTTCCTTCAGAATTCGCTGGTATAATTCAGAATTCATTGTTCCATTATTGATGGCAAGTCGTCCTGGCCCAGATGCAGCAAAACAGGCCCAAACCATGATACTACCACCACCATATTTCACAGAGGGGATAAGATTATTATGCTGGAATGCAGTGGTTTCCTTTCTCCAAACATAATGCTTTTTATTTAAACCAGAAATTCTATTTTAGTCTCATCCATCCACAAAACATTTTTCCAACAGCTTTCTGGCTTGTCCACGTGATCTTTAGCAAATTGCAGCAATGTTCTTATTGGAGAGCAGTGGCTTTCTCCTTGCAACCCTGCCATGCACACTACTGTCGTGCCATGATATACTTCCACAGACATGTGTTGTGAAGATCAGACTTTAATAGATCCCTGTTCTTTAAATAAAACAGTCATCCGATTGATTGAAAACACCTGACACGAATTTCACTGTCAAATTAACTGCTAATTCTCACATACTTTTGCCACTCACAGATATCATCATCATCATCATTCATCATT